>JZKD02S1642341.1:105121-153340 GCA_000966675.3 Picea glauca
TTTGTTTTCAATAATGTATGTTCCGGGTTTGATTAGAGATTGCAGAGGTTTGACTCCATAGCCCAATGGACTAGACACTGGAAAATTGTGAATGTTTGCAGACCAAATTGCAAGGATTTTTGGGTATCTTCTCAATACAAGTGCAATATCCTTTGAAAGCCTGTTGTTATTGCTACTCAAATGATAGAATCCATGATTAAGTCTCCTCGCCCTACCCGTGCTGAAGCTACGGATGTGGATAATGTTGTTCTCGATGAGACTGATTGTGTTATGTAGTGATGAAATTCCTGCCAGGCACAGTCTTATATTCAGAGGATTGATCTCACTTCTGGCAGAAGGATCAGCAAAGGCAACTGATTCTGAATCTACTGAAGTGATTTTGGATGCTGCTCTTAAAACAACAATAGAAAAAGGTTTATGTAAGAAGGGCGATGCAATTGTTGCTTTACACCGCATAGGAGTGACCTCTGTTATCAAGATCTGTGATGTGAAGTGAGTCAGTTGAGTTGGTGAAGTCTTGTCTAGTGGACATGAATGGATTGAGCACAAGGGATGAATTGAACATCTTACCTTTAGGTTCATATGGCTATCTAATTGGGATGGATTGGTTGGACCAACACCAATAACATGCCATCTTAGACTTTCATAGCAAGGCATTCACTTGCCTGGATGAGGAAGGAAATCCAAATAAAGTGAAGAGAATCCCAAGGGCAGTTACTGTCAGAGAAATCTCAACAATGCAGCTGAATAAGTGTTAGAAGAAGGGCTGCCAAATATTTGCAGCTCATATGGAAGAAGCACCCAAGGATAATGTGTCAAATATTGAAGACCATGTAGTATTAAAAGAGTTTGAAGATGTATTCTAGGAGGTACCAGGACTACCCCCAAAGAGAGATATTGATTTCTCTATAAACTTGATGCCTGAAGCAACTCCAGTGTTAAAAAATCCTTACAGAATGAGTACACCAAAGATGAGAGAACTGCAATTGCAACTTGAAGAACTTTTGAAGAAGGGGTATATACACCCAAGTGTGTCACCTTGGGGTGCCCCAGTCTTTTTCATGAATAATAAAGATGGGACATTAATATTGTGCATCGATTTCCGATAGTTGAACAAAGTGACTATTAAGAACAAGTATCCTTTGCCAATTATCAATCTCTTTGATCAGTTGAAGGATACCAAGATATTTTCAAAAATAGATCTCAGGTTAGGGTACCATGGATAAAGGATGAAGATGTCAACAAGACCGCCTTTAGAACAAGGTATGATCATTATGAATTCACAGTGGTGCCATTTGGGTTATCAAATGCACTTTCTGTTTTCATGTGCATAATGAATGGTGTATTCAGGGAATATCTAGACAAGTTTGTCATAGTCTTTTTGGATGAAATCTTGGTGTATTTCAAGTTGAAGGAAGAGCATGAACATCATCTGAAGATAGTGTTGCAGGTGCTAAGAGAGTACCAACTGTATGCCAAATTGAGCAAGTGCTCATTTTATCAAAAGAAGATCCATTATTTGGGATATATCATTTCAAAGGATGAGATAGTCGTGGATCCTGAGAAGATAGAATCCATTAGAGAATGGCCAGTGCCGAAGAATGTGACAAAATTCAAATCCTTTATGGGTCTAGTTGGCTATTACAGAAGGTTCATTGCAGGGTTCTCAAGGATTTCTCAACCCATCACTTCCTTGCAAAGGAAGGAGAAGAAATTTCAATGGACAAAAGAATGTGAGAGAAGCTTCCAACAATTGAAGCAACTGTTAACCAGTGCTCCAATCCTGAGGATTGCATATCCGAATGAATATTTTGTAGTGTGTACAGACGCATGCAAAGAAGGAATGGGAGGATTCCTCAGTAAGAATGGATTCATGGTATGTTATGAATCCAAAAAGATGAAGGATCATGAAAATAACTATGCAACTCATTATTTGGAGTTAGCGACCATTGTACATGCTCTAAAGAAATGGAGGCACTACCTCATGGGAAAGGGGTTTGAACTGAGGACATACCATAATGGTATGAAGTATTTGTTTGATCAGCCAACCTTGAATGCTAGGAAAAGTAGATGGTTGGAATTCCTCTATGACTATGACTTTGATATCAATCATATCAAAGGAAAGGAGAATGAAGTGGTTGATTCACTCAGTAGAAGAGTGCATGAACTACATGCTATGACCATTAGCATGTATCAAACTGATATTAAAGGTAGAATTTCGGAAGCTGCAAATGCAGATTTGCAGTACATGGAATTGGTAACAAATCTACATCAAGGTAAGATGCTACAAAAAGTGGAAGATTATAGATTGGAAGTTGATGGAACACTCTTGTAAAAAAAAAAAAATTATGTACCTAATTCCCAGGAGTTGAGAATTATGATCTTGAAATAAATGCATAATGTGCCTTATGCTGTCAGAAAATAGTGGCAACAGTCAAGAGACATTACTTTTGGCCAGGTATGAAAAAGGAGATTGCAGAATACATTGCTAGAAATGTGGAGTGTCAGAAGGTCAAAGATGAACATAGGCACCCAACAGGGTTTCTACAGCCTTTACCCATTTCTGAGTGGAAGTGGGAAGTGGTGAAAATGGATTTCATCATGGGATTTCCCAGAACCGAAAATAAGCATGATTCCATCATGGTGGTGGTGGATAAGCTTACGAAAGCTGCCCATTTTATTCCATTGAAAACTACAAACAAGGAAGCTAATGTTGTTGATATCTATATGAAGGAAGTAGCATGATTTCACAGTATTCCCAATACAATTGTGTCTAACAGAGATATGCAATTTACCTCAAAGTTTTGGAAGGGGTTATTCAAACGGTTTAGAACGAATCTGAACTTCAACATTGCTTATCATCCTGAGTCTGATGGGAAGATAGAGAGGGTGAACCAAGTGATGGAAGATATGCTAAGGATGTATGTGATGGACAAACCATATAAATGGGAAGAATACCTACACTTGGTAGAATTTGCCTACAAAAATGGGTATAAAGTATCACTGAAGATGAGCCTGTTTGAAGCACTTTATGGCAGAAAGTGCAACACCCCAGTAAGCTGGGATAACCCAGTTGATAGGGAAGTGGTTGGGCCAGAGTTGCTCAAGGAAATGGAAGAGAAAATGTTGAAGATTAAACAGAATTTGAAGACTACCCAAGACAAGAAAAAAAGTTATGTTGATAAGAACATGACCCACATGGAGTTTAAAGTGGGTGATCATGTTTTCTTGAAAGTGAAAGCCAACAGAAGTTCCCTGAAGCTGGGAAACTATTCCAAGTTGGCAGCCAGATATTGTGGGACATTTTAAATCCTAGAAAGGATTGGACCAATTGCATATATGCTTGCATTGCCTGAATCCTACATAATGTGTTTCATGTTTCATTTCTTAATAAATATATACTTGTTGCTAATCCTATTGTTGATTGGAATGTGATTCAGGTGGAGAAATAAGGCATCTTGGAAGTGCATTCGGTGCGCATATTGGATCAGAAGAGAAAACAACTCCGGAATCGAGCCATAGGTCTTGTAAAGGTCTAGTGGGCTTGTTACGGTCTCGGGGATGCGACATGGGAGCATGAGGATGCTATGCGGGGACAATAGTTTTATCTTTTTGAACATTTTGAAAATCTTGCTGATGCTGTGTAAGTAAGTTGCACCGAGGACAGTGAAAAAATAAGGGGAGGGAATTGTAATATCCCCAAGGACGAGCCCCAATTGAATTTATGAATTGTAATTATATTTATAGGCTGGTGAGCCGAGTTGTTGTAAGCTGAGAGACTTATGTGTTTATTAGGCTGGTGAGCCAGATGCTAAGGCCAATGAGCCTGATTTTGTATATGTAAACACTCTCATCATTAATAAAATTACACTGTTGCATGTAGACCGACCGCGAAGAAGAGTTATGGGGGACTAAGAACCACTAGTTAGGGTATGGGAGGGGGCTAAGTGTCTAGGCCTAAGGGATAAGCTAGAGGTCTTACCTCTAAGGGAATAATATTTTTTATTATTTCCCAAAAAATATATGGTTGACATAAGCCGTGTTGTCCAAATTTCTTGGTAGAAAGGGGAATGAGTGCTAAGTGGAACTCATGCAGCTTCAAGAAGACATGTGTCAATCTGGGCACATGCAGTTTATAACTGGGAAAGCCAACTCGTTGGGGGGTTCTCTTTCCATTCTAGTGTTGCTCCCCATCCTTGCGTCTGGACAAGTTTGGAATTTCCTCATGACCCTTATGTTTCTTTGGAGGTATGTCACCTTCCCGATTGACCAAAGATTCATGCATTGATCCAGTTCTCCATCATCATCGCCTTTGTATCTAGTACACACCTTTGGAATCCTATAGTTGTACTTGATTTATACCGTGTGTATCCTATGAAGCCTGACACAATTGTATTCTCCTGAGTCGTGTTGCATCTTAGCATTTAGTTGTTGCCATTTTCGCTGTCCATACTCATTTTCTGTTGCTATCGTCACCCGTGTGTAGTTGAATGTTGTTGATTTTTTCTTAGGATATGAATTCAAAAAGTAGGTTGTCAGGCCTATGAGAAACTCTCCCAGGTGAGAGAGTTTGCTAGGAAGTGAGTTCTCTTGGAAGGGAGTTCCATAGTAGCTACAATACTTTGATACTTCTGGTCCAGCCTGTTGTTGAATCCCAAGGTAAGGGAGGTGTAGTAGATGATGGAATTGCATTAGTGAAGGTGTACCCTCTTGGGTTAGAGTAGGCATGCAGGGAATGAGGGTCTGTGGGTTGTGGGCATAAGTGGCTCATGGGATCAAAGATCCTTCCTATTGTTCCGTGAAAATTCCTTGTTGTCCTTACCAAGCCTAGAATTCCCTTGCCCGATGGAGTTTAGTCCCAGCTCGGGGGTGATCCATTGTTGAGCATGATGAGCAACATGGTCTAAGGTTGGGAGGTTCGTGGAAGGTCTGTACGTAGTTAATGGTCATATATTAAAATATAAGTATGAATTATGTGTTCATTATATGCTGTGTATTTGTATTTGCATTATAATTAATGAGTAATGCCTATTTATATATGTTGCATGTATGTGTTAAATGTTGCTTCTGTTTAATTGCATTAGATAGATATATTTGTATAAGTGTGAATACCAGATGTTATCTCTATCTTCCGGTGAAGTTTTATATGTGATTATTTCTAAAAATCTACTCGGTGGCATGGCCTGGTCTGTTGTTTAAGCCCGGAATGTCATAGGAATTGGTATCAGAAAAAAGAAAGGTAAGTTTAAGGATTGTTTGGGTAGCGTTACCCGGCAGGGGTTGGTGGCCGAGGAGGTTACAAATTGGTATCAAAGCTAGTTGAGCTAAGTGAAGTGTTCGAGTAGTGGTGTTGCCTAGCCTATTGGTGGCTAGGGATGTTACAGTGTAAGTCCTTTCCCTTGAGTGGCCAACTTTCAAAAGCAAGGGGCCTTCCTTCTTGCATTAGAACAACACCAATGACATTTATCGAGGCATCGCATTCCACAATAAAGGTTTTTGTGAAGTCTGGTGTGGTCAAGATAGGAGCTTTGCACATCGCCTCTTTAAGTTGTTCAAAATCTTGAGTTCTCTATGGAGTCCATGAAAATGCATTCTTCTTAGTTAATGTCATTAAAGGTGCTTCTATTCTTCCATAGTTCTGAATAAACTTGTGGTAGTAACCTGTCAAACCCAAAAATCCTCTAAGATTCTTCAATGTTTTCGGAATCAGCCAGTCCATCATGGCCTTAATCTTGTTAGGGTCTACCTTGATACCTTCTTGATATACAATATGACCCAAATACTATACCTCCTTCACCCAAAAGAAACATTTGGATGGTTTGGCATATAGTTGTTTCTCCTTTAGTAGTTGTAGCACCTTGTCAACATGTCGAACATGATCCTCCCAAGACTTGCTATAGATTAGTATATCATCAAAAAATACTAACACAAATTTTTGAAGCAAGGGCTTGAAAATGGAATTCATCAACCCTTGGAATGTCGAAGGTGCATTCATAAATCCAAAAGGCATGACCAAAAATTCATAATGGCCTTCATGAGTTCAAAATGTTCTTTTTGGGATATTTGCTCCCTTCATTCTAATATGATGATACCCTGAAAAAATATCCAACTTTGTGAAATAGATTGCTCCATGTAGTTCATATAACAATTCATCAATGAGGGGAATGGGAGACTTATATTTAATAGTGAGCTTGTTGAGCTCTCTATAATCTCGACACATATGCCATGAGCCCTCATTCTTGAGTACCATTACCACCGGTGTAGAGTAAGAACTTTGGATAGGTCTAATAATTCTAGCCTCTAAGATTTCTTCAACCATATGCTCAATTTCACTCTTCTGGGCATATGTTATAACCCTAAATTTCTATACACATGCATACCTGGCCTTTGGCCCTCTTACTTTCATTTTTTGCAAAAACACTGTTGAGTTTCTCTTCTAAAAAAACAATTTTTTGAAGATGTACTTGCCCCGCACCACTACTTCCCACATACATATGTTTTCTGCACCAGTACAACTCGCATACATATGCATGTTGCACCACTACAACCCGCGCATACTTGAAAAAGTTGCAAAAAATAAAAAAATTGCAAGGAATTCATTGAGATTATGGGATATTGGGTAGTTTCCCAACTATTCCACCACCTATAGCATGTCACCCAACCGAATAACCATCCTTTTCCCATATAAAAGGAGGTGTTGGGGTCTCATTTTACATCTAGACATAAGAACAATGAAACTCTTCCTGTTTCACATCCCCTCCTTTCCCAAGTCATTGCAACCCTTTTGTGAGAATTGCCTCTGCATTTCCCAATTAGACCTTCTTCCTCCATCATAACCCATTCACTTCTCAATAAGAGATTAGAAGGTTGAGAGGAGAAGCCATACAAAGGTGCACTTGGAGCTTGGTGAAGAGGATCCTAGACCAGTTTCATGGAGAAGTAGTCGGCTTTGATTGTAAAGGTATAATCATTGAGTTATTAATAAAAGAATTAATTTTCCTGTACCAAATCATGGTGTATTGAATGCTTTTATTGGTTTATGTTCTAACATCTAACCCTAATATGTATATGGAATAACATGCTTGTCTTTTGTTGTTTGTCAATATTTGGATGCAGGCCAAACCTGGGAGGAGGCATGCAGTCAAGAAATATTACGAGCATGAGGGGATCATCACTGGATGCAGAGTAGGGGTATAGTTACCCGATCTCCCTCATCTTTTCTTTCCTTGTATGAGTTTTGGGTATGTTTCAGGTAGTTAGATTAGTAGTTGAATTTTAGACAGGTAATTGATCTACTTAAATTCTGAACCCTAGTGTAGTCATAGGGGGTTTTCCCCACTAGAAGAACTGACGACCATATTGGGGAAGCCTCTAGGGTTTTAGAGGATTTTTGGGTTGTATGATTGGTTTTTTTTCCTTTCGAGTTTCTGTTGAGTCCTCTGAGTCTTTTAAGGGATTATGGTCACCTTCAGGTGCCATACTAGTTCTCCCTTCCCTATAAGTCTATTTGTTTTATTTATTTTTTTAGGAAGTACAAAGATGTATGCACCTTGCTTTGGGATAGCCCACGTACATACACATCCTGCTAGGTAAACAACATGTGTACAAACGCAGGTTGCTGAAATAACAATAGTGTACCTAGTTCATGATTTTATTTTTTAAAAGAGGCAGTCAACCTCTTTCCTGATTGAGGTTTTAACTTCTTAGGGTTTCTTGATATAGTTCAGAGTCTTTGCTTTGACAACCAGAGCTTGGGTTAGAATTCAATTTACTTGTCTTTTTGAAGGTTTCTTGTGTTTACTTATGAAAGGGTTTTGAACGAGTCTTGGAGTGATTGATCTATCTGTTTGGTTTCCTTTGTGATTCCCTATGATCTGCAGTAGGCCAAATATATTTTTTAGTCTTGTCTTGTTTTTCTTTTTACCCCTTTGATTTTCTTTGAAAAAAGAGAAAAAATATTTAGTTCAATTTTTCTATTTGAAGCATTTTTCATTTTCAGTTTGGTAAAGTAGTTGGAGTTAGTTATTTTACTAGAAAGGAAAAAGAGTTCATTTTTTAAGTTCTTTACTGATGTCTTGAAACTTAAGTAGCTTGTAGTCAAGAGAAATTTCATTTAGGTCTTCTTTTTAAATATCTTGAAAAAAGTTAGTTACAAAGAACTAGTTGTAAATCTTTACTTTTGACTAGAAGTAATTTTTCTTTCAGAGTTTTGAATTTTTCTCCTCTTTTCATCTCTCATAACATCACTAGTTTCACTGCCATATCCTTTGAGTTAATCAAGCCATTAAAACGAACACTAAAACTAAAATTAATTAGACTTTTATGTTTGTAGGGTCAACCAACTAGTTTAGGGTTAGGGCCTTGAATTAGGTTGGAGAGGAAACTCTTCAAGGCTGTTAAACAAACATTGGAGTCAGAACTAGGGAGTGTTAAATTCCAGTGAAGTGAAAGTTATCCGGGAACCCCCTCTAAGATAGGGGCTAAAAAAGAGGTCACATGAGGAAAGGCAGTGGAGATAACCCCTCCAAATCCAGACAAAATGTAGTGGGGAACACATATTGAGGATCTGTCGTGGGAATACTATCGCTTACATTTTCCTACGAGGCTTTGTGGACCTCAAATCCATTCCAGATCCTCTGTTGTCTTCCATACCACTTACTTTCGATACTCTCGACAGGTTTTAGACTCGTTCTACTACTCATTGTGATCCACCCGTCTGTCGACTATACCCGCCTGGTGACTGTTCACGAGTTGGCAAGTTAGTTGCCCATTTTCTGTTGACTTACATAGGTGACTACGGGGGTATATCATAGTACCTAGGGAAGATGTCAGGTCACACTTTGAAGAGTATACTCAGAGGGTACTTCAGTGTTCGAGTTTCACTTGCACCGGTAAGTTTCTCTAGTGTTGGTTGGCATAACTGTTCTTCCAACTAGATAGTGGTTTTCTTGATTTATATTATAGGAATTTTTATAGTGTGTGCTTGGTTTTAAGAAATAGTTAAAGCCTTATTGTCTCGTTGATATTTTCATAAGGTGGAATATCAAGAGCTTCATCGTTCACGAAGGCTTCAGGGCCTACCACCAGTTGCATTAGAGCCACCACCACCACTGTTACGACAAAGACTTGACCACCAAGGGTCATTCAAAGAGACCGGGCCACAGGAAACTGTGCCCAAACCTGCTTTGAGAGGAGATTACTCAAATTTGGAGGAACCTACTATTTATTCCCTTGGAGCAGAAGCTCTCGGGCCAACCAACCCTTCGATCAATGACTTGTCAGTGCCAATCTTGGTACAAGTTTTCCCTCCTAAGGTGACACCTGCTGAGTGCGAGATAGTCTTACAAGAAGCCATGGAAGAAAATGTTGCTACTTCATCTGGGAGTCCTCATAAATCCTCAACAACTAATACCACAGGGGGTATCTTGCCTCCTAACCCACCTTCGTCAGTCTGGACCATAGTGGTATTGACCCCCTCTACCTCGGGCAGTAGTTCAATACCGTCATCCATAACGACCAGTTCTTCATTTACGCAGAGTGCGACAGGCCCTCCATTCTCGTATGGGATGCCTAGATTTGACTCGAACTCAGTCCTTTCCTACTCCACCTTATATACCATGGGCCTGGGGGCAAGGAGCTCCAACGCTCCCATGCAAGGGTCTACTGGGGGCACCTGAGTATCCTTTAATGCTATCCCTTATGGTGGGGTTAAAACACGTTCTCTATCCCCCTCACTCGGTAATTCTTTCCATCAGCCTATTGGGCCAAGTGCTAACTACATCTTGTTTGGATCAGATAGTTTAGGACCTTTGTCTTACACTACGTCGGTTGGATCCATGTCGTTCTCTTTGTTTGATGCATTTGGTAATAATTCCTTTTCTTCGGCTACCATCTTAGCTGGGGGCAACCCCGATTTTGGACAACAAAATCTTGTGTAGGGTACTATTCCTACACAAGGGGCAAGTACAAGAGTTTTCTCCTCACAAGGACTTTGGAATCCTTGGCAGGGATCAATTCCCTCACAAGGAATGTTGGTCAGGGGAAACCCCTTCCGTGGTCAATGGAACGTCAGGTAGGGCTCAATACCTATGTCCGTCGGATTGGTTGGGGGCATCCCCTTCCAAAATCCTTGGAACACAACAGAGGGATCAATCCCTGCCCAACCAACATCATCCAACTATGGGATTCAGCCAACGATTTCCCAACAAATGCAGTTTTTGCATGCTGTTCAAGGCCACGGTTTCTACCAGAACCCTGGCCAGCAAACAAACTTTTCCTGGCAGCCTGGTGCTAGTCAAACTCCAGGTCCCCTTTTTTCTGTACATAGTACCCAACCCAAACTACCATTTTTGGCAATGCTACATTTGCTATACTTGTCAAGGTTTCTTAATGACCCAATTTATCATGATCCGTGTTGGCCTCCCATGTCGAATAAGTTTCCCTATGATATTCCAAAATTTGAAGGAAAGATTGGCGAAGACCCAGGTGATCATGTGACAAATTTCCACTTATGGTGCTCTTCCAACTCACTGTGATATGACTCTATACAATTTCACCTGTTTCAATGCACTTTTATTGGGGGTGTTGTGAAATGGTACATCGAGATCGACTACTCAAGATATTCTTACTTTAATGACCTAGCAATAGTTTTTCTAAACCATTTCCAGCTACCTGTAAGATATGATTCTGGCACTGAATTGTTGGCCAACTTTGAGAAGACTAAGGATAATCATATCTCCGATCACATACAATAATGGAGACGTCGAAAGAGTTTGATTAAGGCACAAGTCCTACCGGCTTTCTTGCTAGAGTGGTTCTTGAAGTCTTTGGTATCAGTTGTATCCAAGGACATTGCAACTTCGGGAGTGTTTTTCAGAGGAGGAGGGTATAATGCGAGCGCAACAAATTGAACTGATTTACTCTTAGTATATCTTACTTTATGAGATCTTTCTATATGCTCCATGGTCCATCCTTGACAAGGCCAAACAAAAGTCTGGATAACATGTCGATGATATAGTGGGTTCAACACAAGGAAATTCCATCGATCTACTGTCAAATCAATTGCAAAAATTTTTGATACAACAAATGACGACCATCCAGACCTATGGTTCAGTTGTTCCCCCTACCCAAATGTCAGACGTACATAGTGTGCATTCGACAAACCCGAAGGCCAACCAACATGCAGAAGGAAAGAAAAAACAACAAAACAGGAAGGGTAAAGGGTAGTAAAATGCTAATAACAATGCTGGTGGGGGGAAAACAAAGAAGAGAAAGTCGAAGTATCCATGTAACCTTTGCATGAAGGACCATCCAACTCACCTATGCCCTCGACTTGTAGAGGCCCATAAGCTATTGGCGCAACAACAACCTGTTGTGCTGACAAACCCATTTCTACATGGGAAAAATATGACTCAAGCCTCAGCATATTCAAGCGCGGAAGGGGGTAGTCAGGGACCTGCTGCGTCTACTAGTAATACCTCAACCGTAAAAATTTACATGTTGAAAGGTGACACTCATATAGTGACCAGGTCTCGAGATTACGACATGCTGAAATATGTCGAAAAGGGTAAATAAGCCACAAGCCCACTAGCTCCTCTCCAATTGAGAAGATGACATGAGAAATTGTGAAACGCATCCCCAAAGGTGTGTTCAAGAACTCTTTTCATAATATGAATGCAAGGGCTACCCATAATTACTCCGTTTTGGAGGATTTGGCACAAACCCCTTGCACGATGTTCGCTTTCTAAGACCTCTAGAGCTGCCCTTCGTAGAGAAAGGCCCTATTATCTACTTTGGGATATGTAGAGACTTGTAACCCGAGAGAGATTGTTCTCGATCCAATTGAATTGAAACCTCATCTTCCTTACCACATTTCATTTCAGATAGTAGTGGCTTACACTAGGAAATATTTTACTCAAAATATATTTCGCACGGTGGTTGACAAGGGTGCCTCAACTTGTTTGATGTTGTTGGCATGTTGGAAGGCCATTGGCCAACCTGTTTTGTCTCTGTTACCTACATTGATTATGACATTTGACGTTCATTCATTTAGACCACATGGAATCATTCCTTCTTTCCCCATTCATTTAGGATGGAAGACCGTGTACGTCGAAGTTGAGGTGGTCGATGCACCTCTCGACTACAACCTTTTTTTAGGAAGGAGTTGGACCTATGCAATGCATGTAATGGTTGCTACAGTTTTTAGGCTATTGTTGTTTCCACACGATGGTCGAATCATGACCATTGACCATTTTTCCTTCTCCGATCGTGACCCTTCATCAAGGGAATCCACGATCCCAATGATTGATAACCCTCATCCTAGTGTTGGAGACGCCTTTCTCAACAGTTTTAAATATAATTCTTAAAATGAAAGGTTGGCCTTTAAGTCGTCTTTTACTTCATGACTTTTACCCACTAAAAATATCTGTAGTCCTAATATGCTAAGTAGCGATGGCCGTTGTACTCCTAAGCCATTTCCATTTAGCCATCAAATGAGATTTTTCACTTTCGTATACCTCGGGATATAGCGTTTCGGGAGTTACAAGTCATATAGTTTCCAAGCCTCGATGCGCGAAGTTGAAAAATGACCTTGAAAGCTTACCTAGGTTAGTGCTAAGAGTAAATTTCTTTAAACCTTAGTTAAGTTTTGTTGGGATTTTGCGTCTCGGCGATCGCTCTCCCCAAAAATCTTACTGTCATAACTTCAATAGGCGAAGTTGCGAGATAGTTTTAAAAGTTACCCAAGTTAGTGTCAGGGGTAAGTCATTTTTAACCGCAGTTAAGCAATGTCAGGGTTTTGCGACTCAAATTTCACTCTTCCAAGAAACTATACCCTCGTGGTCCTAAGTCAGGAAATCACGATATCAATTAAACACTGATTAATTAAACATTTAATCTGGATCACGTTTTTTCTTAACTAGATCGCGTCGTTGTGATCTCAGATTTTAGGGGCTCGAAGGATAAGAGTGAAATATCCAGATACGGAAAATGCCGAAAAGGATGATTAATGTTTAAATAAAACCTAATTAAATAAGATAAGATAGATTAACCAGCGCATTAATATAAATATTAACACGCACTATCTACGGGTTAAATTTAAATTTTTTTGCGCTAATGTGTGTCGCGACCCGTCAAAATTTATGGAATTTATGAGAAGAGAGGTGAAGTGATAGGTAAAGATATTGTTTTTATTTCTAAATATTTCTCAAAAAATGATTTGACCGTTCTAGTTCGTAAGGACGCTGGGGTTTTAAATGGTTGAGATATAGAGTTATTTCTCTCATTGTTTAAAATTTCATTTCTATCTTGTGCAAAGAAGATTTTCTCACCAGGCTAATTTCTGTATGTATACACATTTTTACTACAAGAGAGCTAGGTCAGAGTCCTCTATCATGGCCCCACGAAAAGCATCCAAGGAAATTGCTGAGAGTTCAGGGCAAGGCTCAGATACTATTTCCGATACTTCACCTTGAAGTGTTGATTCTGTCAGAACCTGATCATACGTCTCCGAGGTTCTTCAGTCTGATTTAGTGAATTGTTCAGATGACTCCAGCGATAATGAGAAGGACGATTTGGCCACCAAATACAAAATCGTCATTCAAGCAGAGATGCATAAGATAGTGGGCATGCCACGACTCCTTGCCTATTATGATATGATCTGATGGGCATTGGATCATGTGAATATCCTGACCAGAACTATTATCAGCGATCAGAAGGTGACCATTGGGACCTTCAGACCAGAACATTTGTAGGTGATGTACCAATTGTCACCCACACCGAACTTCTCACACAATGCCGAGTTTTTGGAAGGTTTTAAGTGGAAGGAATGCGAGCAATATGACAAAAATTTGTTTGATCTGATCAAGGATTGGGTCTCGCACCCCGCAAAGTTCAAGGCGGACGACAACAAAGTTTATTCAATCTCTTCCTTGGAACCACAATTCAAATATATAGCCATGATGACCTGTAGGTTATATGGGAAGGAGGACACCACACATTGTTTTCTCCCATGGGTACCTCTCATTCATACAGTTGTTGAAGGCTTTTCCTTCGATCGGGCCAAATTGTTGTCAGACAATTTAACCAACCGGATTACTGAATATTGGATGCAGAAGGCGAATGGGAAGGTCACTTCATTTTTTTGTCCGCCTACATCATGGATGTTGTTTGTTTCATGATGCCTTTCCCTCTAATGAGATGGAACTGGACCCCATCTGAGGCTAATCCTATCCACGTCTACCACTCAAAACTTTGGGAAGATAAGGCTGCAGAATTTATATACAAAATTTTCAATTGGGTAATGGTACCAATGCATGTATCCATGTTCGGCAACCCACCACCCAGGATTTCAGATAGCATCGCCACCAACTTGAGCAACATGGCCGATTGGTACATAGAGGCTGAATTTTCATACATCAGTGTTTTCGACACTTCTGTTCCCCCCTATGCTCTACCATTATTCATACCGGATATGCTGGTTTGTCGTGAAATCGCTAGGAAAACTATGATTGGTGGCATAAGCAAAGAGCTTAAAGGATTGTCGAAGAAGGTATGGTCGCCCTTCCCCATTCATTTGAATACCTATTCTTTATTAGATTTCAGACACGCAAAAGCCGAGGTAGCAGCTTTGGAGGATATTAAATTGGTCCACATTGAGTTCAAGAAGCACGACCACACACAATATCGTGGGAAATCACATGGCTAGTTGTGGCCTTAAAAGATATGAACATGAGCGTTCGCCTCATGATGACATCTTCCAAGGGGCGAGATCCTATGCTGAGGTCCTAAGTCGGATTCAAACCCTGTTGCCCGAGGAGATGGTTGATTTTTTCAAATTTCAGGAGCACCGACGGAGTTGCCTTCCCCAATTCTTACATGGTAAGAACCCACCGACTGTAGAAGTACAAAAAATGGAGGCCAAGGGCTCCAAAGATTCAAGACTTGATCAAGAGGAACACCAGGAAAAGAAGAAGCAAACCGAGGGCTCGAAACAAGAAGTGGAGATCCCCAACCCTCCAAGCAAGATAACCTCGGTTGTTACCCTGGGGAAATCATCCAAGTAGATCGATAGCCCCATAGTCTCTGTTATTTCCCTACAGTCCAAAAAGGGGATCCCAGACGTCGGATGGATTTTCAGCGAAGAACTAACACCCATAACTATGCAAGAGTTGCCTCTGAACGAGTTTTTCTTCGATAAGAAGAGAAAGGTCGTTGTGAAGCAGGAACTTTATCAAGAAGCAGGCACAGTAGCAAAGAAAATTAAAATCCTCACCGATGGGAGAGCCATGCAAAAAAAGGAATTTGCAACCTAGATAGTAGGGATGTTGGGGGATTTTTCTATAGCCAACCAATTTTCTGTCGAGTCCCTAAAAGAATAGTTGAAGCGGAAAAACCGCTTAATCAAAACTTTGGAGGCGAAGTTGGCTATAGCAAAGACAACTGCCAGAGATCAGTTGAATGCAGGCATAGAGCAAGCTAGAGTAGCAGATCAAAAGGAAATTGAACGGCTCAAATCTGATCTCGAACAAACACAACAGGTGGCCCATACCAGCCAATCACAGATAAGCCAACAAGAGGAGTTGATAGGGCAATTACAGGAAAAATTAAATTTCACCGAAAGCCATGTGATAGATATCGAAATATTCCAATCCCAAGCCATAGAAATTCGAAGAAGAGTGTCGAAAACTCAGCAAGGTTTACTTGCTAAGGTGGAGACCATTCAAAACCTCTGCCAAATCATTGATCGAGTGCTGGAAGAAATCTCCTTGAGAGAAAGAGAAGCTGGTGTGTCTCGGGTCATTTTCCAAGAGGTTGTTATAGCCACAAAGAAAAAGGAAGTGGGCAGTAGTTCCAAGCTCTCCATCCAAGAGCAGACCAGAGGTAACATCTTACTGAAGGCATGGGAATGAAATATATCAGAGATCAGAGAGCGAGCTAGAGAGGTGAGAAATTTTTGTGAAGAAACTCTCAGGGAGATAGATGAAAGTTTGTTGGGTCTTGATAGTGAAAGAAACACTGGAACACTGGGCCAGGTCGATATAGCCAAGCACCAGCTCAACATCAAGGAGAATGAGGAAAGAGAGCAGACTGAAATAACACAGGTAACTTAGATAGATATAGTCTAGGTGGATAAGTGGCTAATAAAGCCAAGTGTATTGTTATGTTCTATAACTACTAAAGACTAACAAGTAGGAGGAAGGTTGCCACAGTTAGCAAAGGATTGTTACACCTTCGAGGCAAACAACCAAGAAGAACCTTCCAGGTTGATAACTCAACTGGTGGAGAGGTGCGTCACTTGCACACAACAAGCAAAGGGATAGTTTTCAGGCACCAAATAATGACATGTGTTTTCCCATTCTGTTTTCAGAACCCTAATTTTAAAGAAAGGAAGGTGATCCATTCGCTTGAAAGAGGACAAAGGCAAAGAATTGGAACGCATAAATCTCCTTTTTGTAACTGAAAAAACTCCTGGGATTATTGAGATCCTAGCATGTTGAAGTTGTATAAATATGTAATTAGAAGAAAGAAAAAAGGGGTTGGACCTTTTTGGTTGATTGTAATAGAGACTCTCTCCTTTTGAAATTTAATACAAAGCAATCCGAAGACTCCTGATTCTGTCAAGACTGTGTTATGAGTTTGTTTCCTCTGTGATTTCATATTCAATTTCATTTCACATATATATATCTGATGAATGTTTTACTGCAATTTAGTAAAACCTCTACTGTGGTGATCAATTTTTAGTCGTCTATATCGTTTACCGTTTTTCCTCTGTATCGGCTATTAGCAGGTACAAGACCTGTGAACTCTTTAAATTGTCATATTTTATGCTTCATCAGATTTCTTCTTATCTTATTTTCTTCTTCTGTTTACAGGGTGAGATTCTCCCTTGATAGGAGCCTCGCGTTATAGACAGCTAGATGTTTTTCTCACATTTCACACACCATTTATTTAAAAGATAACTCAGTTACAGGAAAAGGCCTTTGGTTTTCACTTTATCTTCTATATTGGATTTAAAAGTTCTCTTTTATACGATCAAATTGATATAGCATCAAAAACCTCGAATTCTCCTTTAATTTTCCTGTTCGTCCATGAATGTCCCCATTGTAAGACAACCCAATATTGAACCCAGTTTGTTAGACCAAACCCATATCGCTTTGAACCTCTTTGATACCATACTTAAAATAGCCACCACCCGGGTAGAACTTGAACGTATATGGGCCGTGATTGAAAGAGATACAAACATCTAGGAATAGTTGGAAGCAAGACAACAACAACCTGGAAATTGACCTTAGCTTCCTTTCCCGAAGGTTGACTCTTCCCCTTTTTTTATCCTTTACTCACTTTCAGATGCCTAGACACTATACTATCTAAGCCTTAAGTACAGACTCTGCACCAACACCTGGCACCATCAACATAGGGGTTGGTTTGTGTCCATCGTTGATGGGTACTTTCGATTACCCACCTCCTTCTGGCGATGTCAAGCTTATATGGGCTTCCCTTGACCAGCCTAGGGCTGCATTTTTTAAAAAAACGTCATTTCTAACGACTTCCTTTCATGATCCATGGACTATTCCTTCCCCATCGACTTTGATGGATGGGACAGGGCATTCTAGCATGTCCATGCCCTTGTCCATGACAAAAGTTGTGTACAACATTGTCCAACAAGATTCGATTGACCCCAATCCGACTCTCACACAGGATTTAGATCCATTTCTCAATCCTATCTAGGCTCAAGGTTCCTTTGCCACTACAAATTCTTTAGACTTGGTATTTCCCTCATATGAGGTGATTCTTGAGGAATTGGTTGGTCCGAACAGACCCTGGGATGATCTCCATCACAGATCTTACTTTCTCCTGAAGTTAAGAAGAATAGACACAACTGAATTTGTGTTGACTTTGACTGGAGATAAGTATTGTCCTATTAATCCTCTGGTTACACATGCAATTTACATTAAGGGTAATATGGAAAGTATCACTGAAATGATCCCCATAGATATCTCCAAAACCCCTGGTGTTGTGGATAATGTTTTCGTCGGAGTGAACTCCTCCCCCAAAGAAATTCAAATTTATAAAGAGTTTTTTAAATAATTACGTGACATTTTTGCTTGGTCTTACAAGGAAATACCAGGCATAGACCCAAGAATTGTCGAACATAAGATAACAACTTATCCTGATGTCAAGCTAGTCTGACAAAATCTTCGTCCGGTGAATCCTCAGAAAGCGGAAACGATTAAGGATGAAGTAGAGAAAATGCTTAAAGCAGGTTTTATCTATCTCATGTCGTTGATAGAATGGGTGTCAAATCTTGTTCTGGTTAACAAAAAATAGGGTACGATTCTTGTGTGCATGGAGTTCCATGACTTGAACAAGGCCTGTCTAAAAGATAATTTTCCCACCCCATTCATCGATCATATTTTCGATGAATGCATAGGCTGTGAGGTCTTTTCATTCATGGATGGTTTTTCAGGATATAACCAAATTCAGATCAAACCCGAAGACTAGCATAAAACATCTTTTATCTGTCCTTGGGGCACATTCACTTATTGTAAGATGCCTTTTGGCCTGAAGAATGCTGAAGCCTCTTTTCAGTGGGCCATGTATTTTTCTTTGCATGACCTTAGACATATAGTCGAGGCTTATCTTGATGATCCAGCATCACGGTCTCCCAAGAGATTTGATCATCCCACTCACCTCAAACTAATCTTCGAACGATGTCGCTACTATCAAATTTGCTTGAATACTAAAAAATGTAGTTTTTGCGTGACGTTAGGTTGTCTCTTAGGTTTCATTGTTTCGACAATAGGGATCATGATCGATCCTCTAAAGGTTGAGGCGATAGTTCAGTTTCCTCCCCTGTGCACAATACCCCAGATTCAGATCTTACAGGGGAAAGCGATCTTTCTTCGGCATTTTGTCGTGAATTATGTCAATATCACTAAAGGGTTCATGCGTTTATTGAAAAAGGCAGTCTCTTTCTGTTGGGATGAAGCTACTCAATGCTCTTTTGAAGCATTGAAATGCACCCTTACATCTTCCCCTTTGCTATGGCCTCTCGATTATAACATAGATTTCTTGTTGTACTTGATCACTGCAAAGTCGACCATTGGCATGGTATTTGTTCAGGAGGACGATCTGCTAGAGGAGCATGTTATTTATTTCCTGAGTTGAGGCCTAGTTGGGCCAGAACTCAACTATTCCCATGTTGATAATCTTGCTTTGGCAATAGTGCATGCTATACAATAGTTCTGTCATTACATTCTTCTTCGCAAGACCACCGTCCTTGTCGTCATGAATCCATTTCAATATGTGTTGAAACGATGGGTCATTAGTGGAAAGATCAGTATATGGATTTTTATCCTTAATGAATTTGACTTGGATTTTGTTTCTGCGAAATCCAAAAAGTCATTGGTCTTTGCGGAACTTATTTTGGAACTTACGGTTGAATCTAGTGATGTTATCCCCGAAGAATCGCCTATCAAAAGAGATCTTTTTCTGATCGCATCTTTAGACCCCTGGTATGGAGATGTACTAGTATATCTCTAGACTTTGAAGTGCCATGCTTCTGCTTCTTGCGATGAGCACCGATGAATTCGCCATTAGGCATGAAATTATCTCATACTCGATGACACTTTGTATCATCCAGGTGTAGATTGCATTCTTTGTCAGTGCCTTATACACGAGGAACAAGAGATCGTTTTGAATGACTGCCACACTGGAGAATGTGGTGGTCATATTTCTATGTTGGCAACAACCCAAAATATTCTACGTTTCATTTACTTCTGGCCTATGTTAATCAAGGATTGCATTGAGTCGGTCAAGAAGTGCCACCCGCGTCAGATCTTCTCTAAGAAGATGCAGGCACATCCTACTCCCATGTTTCTTTTCATCGTTGTTGGTCCCTTCACAAAGTGGGGGATTGATTGTCCTACATGCCACCCATATTTAGATAGGGGGCATCGTTATATCATCGTAGTGGTAGACTACTTCACAAAGTGGGTCGAGGCTATGCCAACATTCAACAATGATGGACAAACAATGGATCTCTTCATTTTTAGCTAGATAGTAGCAAGGTTTGGCATCCCAAAGGAGATTGTTACTGACCATGGAAGTCACATCTAGAACAAACTGATGTCTGATTTAAAATCAAATATTGGGTTGAGGAAAGAACATCTATCACCCTACTACCCAGAAGCGAATGGTCAAGTAGAAGCTATGAATAAGTCTCTCAAGACTATTCTTCGGCGAATGATCAATTCTACCAATTCAAATTGGAATTTGATGTCGTACTTGTCATTATGGGCCTACCAAACATCTGTAAAGAATGCCACCAATTTCTCACCTTTTCAAATCATATATGGGTTGGAAGCAGTCTTTCCTATTGAGTGCTAGTTCCCGTCTTTAAAGTTGGCAGTAGAGTTACCGCCAGACACTTCACCGCTTGAGGAACACCTATTATATCTCGAGAAGCTTGATGAAAAACACCGTGATGCAGCTTTAGCCAATGAGGCTCATAATAAATGAGTCAAGTGTCAATATGATCAATCTGTTCATCCTCGAATTTTCTTCAAAGACGATCTTGTCCTGGTCTATGACTAGGACAAGGATTCCCTGGGGGCAGGCAAGTTCAAACCCATGTGGTTCAGACCTTTCATAGTGAAAGAGGTCTTAAATAAGGGTGCTTACCATCTGGTTGAATTTGAGGGAAATTCCTTGGCGAAGCCCAGAAATGGGCTCTACCTCAAGAAGTATTACTCTTAAGTTGGTCGCTTGGGTGACTTGTTGTACATATGTATAGTTATTATATAGTTTTTTGTCTTTTTCATTTTATGGGCATGTAGTTATTTATGTCTTCCTTTTTACTGTGGAATATGTCAAGTGAATCAAAGGTGTTCTTTAGGTTTGCAGATGATGCTATATGACACACTTGGAGGCTTTCTTCCGTAGCTTGGGTGATTTTCACACTGGGAGGTTAGTTGTTATCTTTCGGAGGTATCTGTCTAGGTGACGCCACAAACAATGTCACCGGGTACAACACAATGATAGAGTTGCTTTGTGATGCTTCATCGCATGGAATTTTTCACCTCCAGGTCTACTTAGATGCTCAGTAGGTTGTGTCCCAGTTAAATGGATTTTACAGCATATATGATCCTACTTTACACTGACGTTTCCTTAGGGTACGTCTCTTAGAACATTACTTTGATTACATTATGTATATCCATGTTCTTAGGAGATTAAATCAAATGAAAGATACTCTAGCTAATCAAGTATTAGATTGGCATGTTTCACACACATACACATGTACATACATTTGTAAAATTGTGATCCATAAGACGAATAAAGATGTAAATATATATATGTCAAAATATCATAGTACATAGGTGGGAACGAATGCCTCAAACAATAAGGTTCAGTATACATCACAGGGATTATTCCCTCAAAAATATACAAAAGGTTCCCTCGACATATAATGGTCTAGCCTATCTAAGCTCAAGGCCTATTGGCCCTACCATCGTGAACAATGAAATTTGCCAAACATCGAAAAAGCTGGACCCAAGTCCATGGCACCCCCACTACATGAGGCTGCATGGAAGGTGGGATATACTCGATCTCAGCCATAGGAATTGTCTGAGTTAGCATGGTGAGGTTGCACTCCACATGCCTCAATACTCTCTCAGCCTCTCCGGCTGGAGGTCCCCCTGCAGCTACTGGTCCACCGACTGTTGTTGCTCTCGCCTCTGGTCAAGGATGTCGTCGAGTCCTCGTGAAGTCCATTAGGCGGACTGGTGCCACATATGTACATAATAGATACATAGATGTTAGTACTCTGATGCATATACAAATGATATATATAAAAGAAATTAAAAATTAAATAAATTTAAAAACATGTACCCATCTCTCCTTGCCCCTCTCCGGGAGGTACGGGGATGTCCGGATCTCTAGAGAAGTTGATTATGGCAGAGGGGTAGTCCTCTATAGATAGAATCTTCCGTGCCCACCATTCGAAGAATTTGTCGTCGAAGGCCTATATGGTCCTCCCTCCCCCCTGTCATGGTAGCAGTGCTACCCATCTACATACTGCTGGGAAGGAGGCCACATGACCCCATATAGTATCCATGGGACTTAGACTGGGCACCCTCTCAAAGAAGAATGAGGATAGGATGATGCCAAACCCGAAGTTCTTGTTTCTACGCTCTCAAAACTCTGTCAGTTGCTTCTTCATGCATGTGATCATGGTCGTACTCCAGTCATAGATATGTTCCTCCTGGCACTGAATAGCACAATGCATGTGTACCCGGGAAGCCTGGTGAAGTGATACGGATCTAGTGATCCACCCAATAAGTAGTAAGATCACCTTCAATGTCAAACTGGTGATCTCGTGAATGGGAACTTGAGAACCTACCTTCTTAGTGTCGACCTCACAATACATCCTGATGTAATCATCGATGTTGAAAATCTCAGGGGAAAAGGTACACATATTGAATGGTTCCCCTCTCCTCGAGAGGCCAGTCAAGAAGTTTATGTCCTCAGTCATTGGAGTCAACAACTTCTCCTCTATCATGAATGCCTCTGCATCCAGATGGCAATAGTCAACCAGGGTGTTCAGTAACCTAGGTAGTGCCCTCATAAACAAACACTGAAAGAACTTCCACAACCCACATTGTTTCAATGCGACAATGGCAGCATGGTCCTCATCGACTAGTATATTAATATCCTTGTGTTCCCTCTCCTTCTAGTGGACATACATCATGTTCCATGGTAGTTCAAAAGGGAGTTAGCTCTTGCATTCTTTTTTTTCAAGCCTTTTGAGGGTGTATGCGGGATGTTTTGGCCACAGTCGCATATGTATATTAGCAGACTATTTTTTTTCTACGTACATATGCGGGTTGTCCTTGGACAACCCACGTACATGGAGGGTTGTCCTTTTTAGGGGAGCGTGCCCCCTCAAAAAAGAAAAAAAAGAAAAAAGGAAGAATGGAAATGCAAGAGGGATGAGTTTGTACTTGGTCTGAGCGGAACTTCGTTTCATCCTCTGAAGCTCCCAAAATCAACTTCTTTAGCAAAGGAGATTTTTTACATTTTGGTCAATTTTCAAAATGCAATGGTGAAAATGAGTTGTTAGCCTCTATTTATAGACTTTTTTGGCCCTTTTTGCCACTTTTTTTTACCCCCTTTGTCGTTTTTTCTGGCTTGGAAATCATTTAATTCCATTCTCGAGTTTCTTACGAATGTTACGATACACTTTTCTTTGGTTTGGTGACTTTTTGGGAGATGGGTCACTTTTAAGGTCCTTTGGTCAAAAGTCATTTTTTCAACTTTTTGCATATAAGTTAGGATTTCACCTCCACTTTCTGCATCTCGTCGACTTTTCTTCTTTTCCATAGGATCAATCCCACCGAATTGCGACACAGAACTATCATTGTTCCTTTATAAGTGTTGTGATTAGGTGGTAGAGCCTACCATTACATGGATACCCTAGATAGATTCTTGTTGCATTTTGGCGTCCACCCTATCTGTAATGACTATAGGCTCGGGAGTCCCTGTTAGTCCTGTCATGATTACGAATCTTGGCCTCACCCTCGGCACTCCCAAAAATTAGCATACTTTTTTATATTTCAAGCTCGCTTTGAAATCCAAAAGAAACATCCGACGAGACTGCATTTATGCTTTTCGATCTTGTCTAGATTAGCTGAGAAAAGTAACCTTTTGGAGTCTTCTTTAAGTCTCTAAACATGAAAATATTTCTGAGCAATCTTGTTTCCCTTCACGCTTGCCAAAATCAAATTTGAAGGCACTTCTGTCCGGCGATAGTTTACCCCTTTTTCGGTTAGGATGGTCAATTGTATAAACAAAGGTGTACTCTAGGAACTTAGTTTCGCTAGAAGAGTATTCTCAAGTATAAGTTTAACCCTTTTTCGGGCTTGAGGGACTAAATTTACGAAAAAGGAACATTCTTCTTGGTTTTGGTTTATCACCTTTTCCGGGCCTTGGAGATTACTTACAAAAAAGGAACCCCCACAGAGTCCATAGTTAAGATCTTTTCAAACTCCCTAAAATTGAAAAGATCGTCGAGTGACCTTGATCCTTCACACTCGTTAAATTGGTCCAAAAGAACATATACTGGCATGAGTTTACCCATTTTTCCGGCTTGTAGATTATGGAGGAAAAAGGTACGCCTCGAGAGATTCGTCTCACTGGGAGAGTTCTCCTCAGTAACTTTTATACTTTTTCAAGCTAAGGGCACTAAAATAAGAAAAAGGATGTGAGTCCATAGTTAAGCTCCTTTCAGACTCCTTAAAATTGAAAATATTGTCGAGTGATCTTGTCTTTGTCACACTCGTTAAAATGGTTTTGAATAGATGTGTTTTCGGTGCTAGTTTACCCCTTTTTTGAATCGACTAGACTATATTCGAAAAAGGTACTCCTTGGAGTCTTCTTTTACGTTTTTTCAGACTCTCTAAACGTGAAAAAAACTACTAAGATTACCTTCTCTGGGCTCGTTAAAAATATGTTTAAGGGGGTTTCAATGTGTCTTTCTAATCACATTTGCATCTCTATGTCTTTGGACTAATGTCAACTCCATGTTTCTCTCAAATGAACCTTCGAAGCATGCCTTATATGCAAGCCTTGTAGAACTTTGCCTTTGTGACCTGACACCTTGACCCATGGAGGAATTTTCCTTGAGTGTCCTTTTTTGGCACATGTCTCCTTTCTCTGAGCATTAGTGTGTTCCTTGCGCTTGGAACTAGTATTCTTGCTTGCGACCCTCGTTCCTCCTTTGTAATGTAGCATTCTTTTATTGTTTTTCAATCTCTTTAAAAATTGAAAAAGTCAAAAAAAAAAAAACCCAAAAAGAGGGGATGGGAAATATATATTCTTTTTTGGAAGCACAATGAGTCTACATTGGACAAAGCACATCCTTACAATTGTTCATCAAGAATTGGGATCTAGTATGACCTTAGGAAGTTGTTCTCTCTACATAGAGTTGTGTCCTCCTCTATTTGGTTACTCTTCCAAACACATGGAGAGTTTGTGTTGCCTCCTGCATCACGAACTTATGTCAATGTCATGTTGCCTGAGTCTGATCATCTTTCGTGATTTTGTCCAAGGGAAGTTTCACCCAACCTGAGTCTATATTTCTATAGTTTGTCTCTTGACCTCATGATTCAGCCATCCTAAAAGTCAAGTCAAGTCTTGATTCAAAATCAGAGAATTTTTCTGCCTGATCATCAAGATCCTCTTGTCTTTTCTCGATGATACGTCAAACACCTCTGGGTAGTGAAGTCATACACTCACACTGTACTCATAGCTATGTTTTGAATACCTTGAAGTTTTTGATCGAGTTGTTGTTCCTGATATTAAACTTAAGGCTCAAAGTATAATGTCAAGAATCATGAATAAAGGAAGGTTTGTTTTAAAGTGATTTTTCTTCTGTTAGTATGTAAGAAGTAATTCCTCAAATGAAATTAATAACTGAACAAAATAGATGCCACGTTTCATCGTTTGAGTCAATTTATCAAAAAGAGTGGTGAGGGAGAAATTTGCAAAACTATTAAACAAGTTAAGGCATCAATGATAGAAGAATCTTAGCCTATTTATACTAGAAGAAAAATGGAATGCACTCCTGAAAGGATATAATATGTAGTAATCCAAATAACTTGTAGGTCTTGTATTTGCTGACAAAAAATACAGAGGAAAAACTGTTGGTTTATCAAATAACTAAATGAAATGTAATTACAGTAGATGTTGTACTAAATTGTAATCATTCACTTGTCAAGGAGAAGCATATAGAAAACTGGAAATATGGAATACAAGAGAATCACATAACCCAAACAACACAAAATTGGGAATCCCTGTCTGCACTTGTATTAATACTCACAAAGGATGCATTTTCTTAGTTACAGTCCGGCAGGAAGCATCCTTTGTTCATTATTTTGAATATGTATTTATACAAAAGATTCTCAACCCTAAGCGGTTGGAATTCTCCTTATTTCTAAATAGTAATGTTTACAAAATGGGAAATTTGGAACACTTTGCTTGTTTCTCCTCTGTCACTTTCTCATGCTGGTAGAGGCATTTTCCTTTACTGTTTCTAGCTCGGACATAGATAGTCTCTAATCATGACCTGTATAGATGTTGTGCACAGATTACCTCATCGGTTCTTGGAGGTACTACCTTTTCCTCGCTCAATACATTCGAAACACCTACTTACAAATTGTGCTATTAGTCTGGAGGGTTCTGTCACATCCTTTTCCTCAAAAATATACAATTTATTTTCCAATTGTGGCAATTTGTATTCCATTCTTTTTTCTTATGAAGTCATTTCCTGTAGCTGCAAATTAGGTTTCACCAACCATCTATCTATCTGAATGATATCGACTAGTTTTAGCTGCGATATTTCAACCGGAGCTTCTTCTAATATTGTTTTGATGTCAAGTTGATGCTTAGCTATGTAAAATTTTCCCAGTACTTTAGAATGATCATCTTTTTAGAGGCCCAATGACTCTTTATTTAGTGAGTGAAAATATTCTTCACAAGACTCTTTGATTTCCTTAGACGTTCTTTTATTTTCGGCTATGTTGGCTTCCTAGGTCTTCAATATTATGTTACCTATGACCTGCTCTGAAAAAGACAACCTGGGAACTACATACATTTATTCTCTAGCCAATGACACAACCTCTTCTTGAAAAGTGGTCTGAGTTGCAGTAGCCTCTCTTTCCCTTGGCCTGTAGTTGCTTCACCAATTCACTTTGCTGAATGGTCTGTCCTCTACTCGCCTGTACATCCTTGTGCATCTCCTCGAGACTAAATTTGAGCTGTTGGATTTCTTTTCTATCGTTGGCTCTCATCTGCTCAAAACCTTTGTTGATCTCATTCCTAACATTCTTTTCTATAGTCTTTATTTGACTTTGCAATTGACTTATTAGTAGCTCTTTTTGCTTCAATATTTCCTTTAAGTTTCTGACCAAAAATTGCTTGGCTATTGCAAAATGCCCCAGCGAACCTCCTACCTCTTCAACAAAGTCTACCTCCTTAAAAGAATATCCATCAAGTAGCACCCTATGTCTCTTGACAGTTGCACCTTCCCTCTAGTGTGTTTCTCTCTTCACTACAACATTTCTTTTCTTACTAAAAAAGAAATCAGAAGAAGTTATATCTTTAGTCAAGATGAGTGTAAGATCTTCTATGAACATTACCTATGCATTGGGATTTCCTCTTGTGAACTACAATGGTGTGACAAACTGGATGGGACTACCGATTTGGGTGGACAACTGTTTTCCGACCGTGTCTGTAGTTGATTTATCTGGTGTAAATAGTGGCCCTTATTCTCCCTTATTTGTCATTGTCTCTGTTTGATCTTTGGCTTGGTCACCTGATACATTTGTCGACAGGGTATTTCATTTCTAAGTCAACACCTCAGTCTTCTTCAATCTTCCTCGGTTTTATTGTCCCTTGGAGCTTACTATTTCTGAACTCCGAGTCTCCATTTACTGTGTAGTTGGAGACGTCGGGGTTCCTCCTTGTAACACTTTAGGGAGGCTACTTATTAGGTGTCTCTGGAAGTCATAAAACTCAATCATTTTATCTGGTGACAGAGCTCTAACCTGACTCAATATCTTTGGATAGGACCTCACTCCTCAGAAAATTTTGTCTTGAGGAGAATCTTCCTGTTCATACCTTTTCAAGTTGCAGCTGGCCATGTGATTACCTATGACATTCTGCGGATCGTGCTTCTTGAATTCAATGTTGACTAGATTTATTTATTCCAAGGACACAACCTCCACTTTTGAGTGACCAAAATCTAGTAGAGAAAATGTACCAATATACAAGGGAAAATAGGGCCATACCTTTTTTTGTATGGCTTTGAGCTCCTTACTAATCCCACCAAGTACAGTTTGTCGTTCAACCTCACGACACACTAGTCGGTCTGGTAAAAATTGCGGGAGAGCATATGAAGGAACTAAACAACCAAAAACCCTTATATAAGGGAAATGTTCCTCAATATACCAGTCTGTTATTCTGCCCATGTTAGTCACAATTTTGTCAAAAATTATGGGAGGTGGGTAGCCATATATAGCTATGTGCATCGACACCACCACCCAATTGCATATTTCATAAAAGAAATATTTTTCCTTGTCCTCCCAAATCTTCGAATGATAGGTATGTATGAGTTCAGTACTATTTGGAGTCCATCTCCAGCCCATTAGAGGAAATGGCATCATAAAATAGACAACGTCCATGATATAAGACGACATGAAAAATTGGGTTGGTTTCCCTTTGGCTTTTAGTGATTGATACCCTGTAATTTCCTTGACCAAGTTATCCAACAATATCTTAGCCCAATCAAAAGAATAACCTTCTACTATTGTGTGCATAATGGGCATGCATTGTAGAGAGAAATGGGTTGTGTTCTCTTTCTCGTAGAGTCTACACATCATCATAGAGATATATATTATATGAGGTTCTAATGCAACAACTGCATATATGCCATGAGAGTTAGATCTGAATTTCTCGGGATGAGAGTACCAGTCCTTAATTAAATCCAGAAGGTTTTTTCCATATTGATCACATTCCTTCAGGTTAAAGTTTGCTAGGAAACTAGTGTTATAAATGAAATTGGGTACTGACGAGAATTTGTACATTATCTATATATGTTTGGGCCGAAAAGACCCAACTATGATATTTTGTGAATTTATGATGGTTCTGGTTGGGATATCCACATTCTCCAGTGCCTAACCGATCATATCGTTGTAAGGCAAGAGCCTTGGCCTTGTCGCTATCCTATGTAACTCTGACTGGGCAATTGTTTTTTATTTGGTAGACAGGTCTTCATTCTCATTGTCACTTGAATCATCCAGGCAATTTACCAATTCATGTTGTAGGATATTGAATACTTGTGTCTAGGATTTTATGGTGTCTATGCTTCTGGGCGACGTATCTGAGAGGATATCTGTGTTCTAGTTTGAGATTTCGCCAACCGTTATAGGCACTTTTCATGGAGCGATGATATCTGACCTCTAAACTCTGTTATCTACCACAAGAAATGTGTAAAATCATTTTAGCTGGAAAACTTACTGCTTAGTAAAAATGCACAATGAAATTTGAAATCCAAAACCCTTTTCATTTGATTGCATCAATTAACCGATACCTTTATTGACGAAACATTTACTTCCCTTAATGACTAAGATTTAGGTGGTGACCCAAGATATTATTGGAATGATTGTCGTAAGTCCATTTATTAATGTCATTGATTTTTTGGAGGTTTATACTCGGGAAAAGAACATATGAAATTTGAATATATCCGAGTTATCATTAGGCGACATATTAATTAAGATATAAGTATTGTTAATGCATCAGCTAATTGAACTTATCGTTAATCAAGTTTCAGAATTTCGGACCTCGGGAGATCCTATAACAGTTGGAGCTATAACTTATGAAACACGAAATTGTGATGTGGTTAATTAATTATAATCGTGTTTAATTCTTTTAATTAATCGTGATTAGTCTTAAAATTTTCGGGGTTTCGGGTATCGGGATATTGATAGTTGTTATATGTTAGGATTCTCAAAATGCGAAATCGCGATGAGAGTTGTTAGTCATTAATAATTTTTAATCCTTAATTAACCTGGTTTAATGCTTAAAACAATTTCGTGAATTCGGGTATCAGGATTTTTTGAATACTACATGTTGAACCTTCATGCATCGTGAAACCCCAAAACCCGATATTTCGAAAGAAACCTTTAGTGATTTGATTTATTAGTGAGTAGGCAGATCCATTACTTTTAAGAATTTAGGATCGTTTGATTAGATGTGAGACATCATCAATGGTTAGACTCAGGCAGGCGTTGTTTTTATTTAAACAAGAATAAATTTATTTAAAGTCTAAAATTTATATATATTTATGTGTGTGTGTGTGTGTGTGTGTGTGTGTGTTCCAACATAGGATCCACCTAGGGATGTCGTCTCCTTGTGGTACGAGAAGAACAATAGACCAAGTGCCTTTATTGGGTAAATGGAGTCATTATTGCATTTTTGTGAAACACACTCTGAAAGAGGACATCCATAAGGACTTTGGACTTCGTCGATATCTCTGAAAACTTTCAAAACTTAACCATTCATCGATCTTGAGTTTAGGCTTAAGCAACTTATTTTTCTTAAAACTAATTTAAGATTTGCTGAAATAATGAAAACAACCTTAATCGATCTATCAGACTCTGTTTGATTTTTCTCTCATCAAGGTAAAGTAATTTTAATGTTTTGAACAGGGAGTCCCATATTGTCTTAGAATGTATATCTAGTCAGAAAAAGTACTAGTTACCAGAGTGTATTATAATACATGTATAACAACCTTGTAGATATCATAAACATTACTTCACTGCCGACGAGCCTGTTCAGTACCCCGGTGAAGTTATCTAATTCCCCGATTGAATTTCCTTTCACCACTTCAATTAGTAACTTTTCATTTAAATGCTGAGATGAGGGAAATCATTTTATGAATTTCATTTCATCATCTCTTTTTTGGACTAGATGGGGGCAATCATTTTATGAATTTCCTTTCACCATCTGTCTTATATTTTTAAAACATGAAGTGGAGGCAATCAATTTGTATATAATATAATATACCAGGGATGGAATCTATTTATATTTAACAATAGAGGTCTGTTAACTCACTTTGATTACTCTGGACTAATCCTCTTCTAACTTTCAAAACACCTTCACCTACAGGGAAGTTTTTAATGGGAAGCTTTATTTTCCAGGGACTTTCCTTGAGTGAAGCTAATCAGTTTAAATCTTCTAAAAGGGATAAATTAGTTAGTATTAGCCCAAACATACTTTGTATTTCAGTTAAAGTCAGGAGTATCACCAGGATTTTTTGCCTATTCTCGTTTTGAAGACTTTTTTTTAAGTTTTCAGAGTTAAGGCGAAGTCTTTTTTCCTCCTTGAAGACCAGGAAGAGATGTTCAGAATCGTAGGAAAAATAGCTTGAGGATAAGAAAGAAAGACAGAATAAGGATCCAAATGTTCTGTTGTGTGTTCGGTTGTTCCTATGCAAACTTGTTTATTGATTCTTGAATTCCTTCTTAAGGTCTTTTTATTGCTAAGTTTCTTCTTATGTTTTTTTTTTTTTAATCTAGAGGGAAAACTTGATAATTAAGCCGTAATTTTATATTCCTATGATTGTAAATTAGGTGAAAATATTAGTACATATGAGACTTTTTTTGTATTTATTGATACCTCCTTGAAAATGTTGACTTGAGCCAGTAGGGTAGAAGTTCATACCTCAAATTTTATCTATATTTCATCCAAGAAAACTATTTGTTTATCATCTGTTTCGAGAGAAATTCAATGCGAGTATCGATTTCTTCTATAGATCATCTCTCGGTTATCAACCAATATCCTGCAATGAAATGAACATGAGAATTTTCGGGAATTCCTGTATATTGGAACCATACTTGTTACTTATTTTTATATTTTGATTTTTTATGAAATCAACCAACCTGTTTTTATTTACAGTGGAAAAAAAAAAACTTACTGAATAAATGGAAAATTGTAAACAAAAATATGAAAATCAAACCGGTATGTACAATGAGAGTTTGGAATTGTATTAATGCATGAAATTATTGAGGTAACTCCCATTGATAGGGGCATTAAAGATCTTTCCGTCAAGATTTTCTAACAAAAATGCATTCTTTCCTTCATAAGTTGTAATTTTGTACGGTCCACACCAGATCTGGTCAAAATTATCATGCTTTCACGCATATTCTTTCCTAGCCTCCCACTTTAAAATCAAATCACCAAGGAGAAATTCGCTATCTTTAGCTTTCTAGTCAAACAAAGCTTTCATGTTATCTTGATATTTCTGGAGTTTCTCATCCACTTCAACCCTATTTTGCTGGACTTGAATCAATCAATTTATTCTTCTGGTTATGTCATTTGGCTCTTATTTTGAGTCTTTCCAGAGTTTCATTATGGGAAGTGCAAGATTTATGGGTAGAAAAACACCAGTACCATATACCACCTGAAACGGGGACATTCTGATTGATCTTTTAGTGCCTATTATGTTAGCCCATAAAGCATATTTCAAATGTACATGTCAGGCTTTCTTATTTTTGGTCAACACTTTTTTAACTATGGTGATCAAGCGATTATTCGAGGACTCGGCTAGTCCATTGCCCCAAGGATAGTAGGAAGTAGAATTTCCTAGTACAATTTTGTATTTTTGACAAAAACTTATCATGGCTATGGATTTGAAATCTTGAGCATTATCGGTAACTATCTTCCAAGTACAACCAAATCTTGATAAAATGTTCTCTTCCAAGAAACTGATCACTACTACGTCTGTTGCATTTCGCTTCGAAATGGCTTCTACCCACTTAGTAAAATATTTGGTAGCGGTCAGAATCCACTTATGTTGTGCACTTGAATGTGGATGTATTTCACCGATGAAATCCAAATCCCATTGCTGAAACATAGCTTTAGTTTTAACTGGGACCAAGGGTAGTGTGGGAATCTTCTCCTTGCCTACAAATAATTGACAGGGGTTACAAGATCTGACTTTATCATTTACATCAGTGAATAATTTCAGCCAATAATATCCAACTCTTGGGATTTTGTAGGATGTTTCTCTCCATGTGTAATGTCCTCCACACACTCCTTCGTGAAACTCATTTATGACCTTCTCTGTTTCTGATTCTACTAAACAGCTTAGTAAGAAACCCAGAGGATGCTTCCAATATAGTTAACTATCTATGATACAATATTTTACTACGTGTAACTTCAACATTCTAGCTTTAGAAGGAGTCAGGTCGCTCGAGCATTGAAGAGTCAGTAGATACGAAACTATGTCGCTATACCAAGCTGAGGAAAAGAATTTTTCTTGAATTTTAGTTGCGGGTATAGTAACATCAAATTCGTTTATCTTTGGAAATCCTTCGTACTCTTGCAGATGATTTGTTCCAAGTGATCTGAAATTTGATTCAGCTAACAGTTTAGCCAAGCCCTGACCTTTGAAAAGTTTGGTTGGTTTTACTTTCAGGTCAAACTCCTGAATTTTGGCTAACCATCTGCCCCTTTTACCATCACTATCTGGCTGAACTAATATATCCTTGACAACATGGGTTGGTACATAAGCGAAGATCTTAGAATGGAGCACATAAGTTCTGAAATCTTTGAGGGCTTTCACCATCGCGTATGTTTGTTTTTCCAATATATCATATTTTAGTTCAGCATCTTTGAGATTTTTGCTAAAAAATGTGATTGGCTACTCGAAACCCTCATCATTCTTTTGTAAGAACAGGACCACGATAGTGTGTTCAGAGGCGAATGAGAAAATCAATAATTCTTTCATATAATATGGGCTTGCCAGTACCGGTGCTTCAACTATAACCCTCTTGATACGTTTGAATGATGCTTTGGCTTCAGTTTTCCACTTGACCTCGCTATCCTTCTTGAGCATATCTGTAATCAATTTTACAATTTCAACGAAGTTTGGGATAAATCTTCTTAAAAAAATATTTTTCCCTAAAAATGTTTGGATCTCCTTTCTATTCCTAGGAATATTTATAGTATCTATAGCTTTGACCCTTTTTGGGTCAATTTTAATTCCATCCCTAGATACTATATGGCCGAAGATTTTACCTTCCTACACTGCAAAATGAGATTTCTTGGGATTCAAAGACAAACCAAATTTTTGACATTTCTCAAACCTCTTTTTGACATGCAATAGGTGCTATGCATCAGAATTAGAAAACATAGTTAGATCATCAATATAAATGAAAATGAACTTATCTCTTTCGCCAAAAAAGGCAATGTCCATAGCTCATTTGAAAGTGGCTCCTGTGTTCATTAAACTGAATGTCATTTTATCATACATAAAGGTACCCCATGGGGTGGTGAACGCGGTTTTCTCTTTATCATCCTCATGGACTACAATTTGATTATAGCTTGAAATTCCATCAATCATGGACATTCTATTTGCTCCAACCACCCTTTCTACTATGTGATCTATCTTAGACAATGGATAATTATCTTTGAGTGATGATTTGTTTAAATTTCTGAAATCTACGCACAGTTTGATTTCACCATTTTTCTTCTTGATCAGAACTAGATTAGCTACCCAATCAGAGTACCTGAGTGGAAAAATGATCTTGGCATCTAGGAGTTTCTTTACCTCTCTTTCTATCATAGGAAGTAGTATAGGATTTATTTGTCTGAGCTTCTGCTTGAATGGTTTAACACCCTACTTCAGAGGAATTATTTGTTCGATTACGGTGGTATCATAAGTTCTTAATTCATCATAGGACCAGGAAAAAACATCCTTGTACTACTTGATCAAATCAACATATTTTCTTTTTATTTCAGGAGGAAGGTATTTAGATATTTTTACCAGCTTAGGAGTTTCCTTGGTGCCTATATCACAGTCTTCAACCTCTTCAGGAAGAGGCTGCAAATTAGACTTTAAGGGAATGTCGTCATGATCAAATAATATTTCCAAAGGGATCAAAACTTTAGGGACATGATTATTTTCCAGTATCATCATGCGATGATTAGCGATCTTATCTCAGAACTCCTGCGAATCTTCACCTTCCTGCATAATCCAAGAAGGATCATTCTGATTTTCCTGATCAATATGTGTTTCAGCAAATTCGTCCACCATTTCTAAGAATTGTTTGATTTTCTCATCATCTTCGAAGACCTACCAGTGTTGTACATTGTTTGTTATTGATGGTCAGTGCCTTATTTCTATGTGATATTTTATTTTGAGGATAGTAGGAGGTACAAACGTCGCAACGACTTTGGCCAAGGAATCCACCTATTGATTTTCTGTTCTGGGGATGTGGTGAATATTGAACGATGAGAAAAAATTCTCAATCAAATCCTAGGCACAATTTCTATAGGATATCAACCTTAGGTGTTTGGCCTGGTATTGTTGCTTTATCTATTCTACAATCAATTCCACATCGCCATAAACTATCAGGTTTTCAATTTTCAGCTTCCTCGCAGCCTCTAATCCCAAGACCAGGGCTTCATATTCACATACATTATTGGTGTAATCGATATCCCACTGTAATATGTAAGAGAAGGGAATAATAAACGTGTCTCTAGGTGCCACAAACAACACTCCAGTTCCTTGTCCTTCACATGATGAAGAACCATCGAAATACATTTTCCAAACTCTAGTACTATTTACATTTTTATTTGTCTTTTATATTTTTTTTTCTGTACAATTTCCTTTTATACATTCATCTAAATCATCATCAATCAATAAAATAAAATATCCTAAATCCCGCTCTACAACATAAACAGGGTAATTATTGGGATTCAATGGGTCACTTACTGTATATGCCAACCTTGTTTATCTGTACAAGCAGGTAAATTGTCCACCAAAGATCGGGATTGTGGCATATGTCATGTCGAGTTGAAGGGATCCTCCGAGTTTGGCACCCCAAGACCTAGATAATAGCATGCCATACTTTGGAGGGATATCAACAACAACCATATCCATCAAAACACTTTTTACCGGAATCTGTGTAAGATTAACCACTAAATCTTTAATCATACCCATACATTTAAATTTTCTAGAATCAACATAATAAATATCTTCGTATGGTCTGGTGATTTCGAGGCCAAGTCGATCCATAATAGCTTTGGGCATCACATTGTGGGAGGCTCCTGAATCCAACATGCATTTATGGAGAAAATGATCATGCACAGTCAGTGTAATGTAGAAAGGAGCGATAGAATCTCTGGCATTTTCAAAATGCGGACCGAACATTATATTTGGTTTATCATTTTCTAAATTTATAACATCTGCATGACTTTCGACATCAGAAAAATTTATCATTCTAGCAATCTGTTTTCTATATGCAGGGTTTTTTTCCAATTCAACTAGAGGTACATGGATCTTGATCTTATTAATCTTGTTTTCTAGATTGAAATTACCCGTTGTCTTCTCAGCTTCTTTGGTGGGGGTTTCTATCTCCTTTCTTTCTGATTTATTGGTTTGTGTTTCTTTTGTTTCAACTTCTTTTGTTTTGGCAGTATGTGTTTCGACTATTTTTGTTTTGGCAGTCTGTGTTTCAATTGACGGTTAAGCTACCTCATTATCTTTACTTCTCGGTAAGATTTTCTTCGGTTGGGAAGTTGTGATATTTCTATCTTTAGGCCTCAAATTATACTTTTGTTGGAGCTCAGCCATTATATTGTCGGCGATTCCTTGATAAGTAGAATCTTCTGTAATATTTATGCTATCATCGTTATTAGACAAGTATTATGTGTTTAGAGACCTTTCATAATCTTGTCTCGTCAAATAAGGTTCTTGACAATCATCGCCAAGATTATTCATATCTTCCTCTAACTCCTCAAATTTTCGCATGTCATCTCCTCCTATAAAATTTTTGTTTTTAAAGGGGGTTGGAATCTTTTAATCTTCATTTTTTATTTGTCTTTTTTGTGTTTGAGTGTTAGGATTTCTTTTGAAATATTTTCTAGTGAATTGATCCGCTTTAGATTGATCCAGTTCCATTTTCAAAATTTTGTTTGATAATTCTTTGATCATTTTTTCCATATCATCCATTTTATCTTCCGCAGACCTCCCAGATCCGGAGGATCCTACTTGTTCTCTGAATTCTCTGGTATCTTTATTTCCCATTTCGGTTTTAGATTTTAACTTCCCCGATGGCACTATATTTGACTCAATTTCTACAATATCGTCCAGCATTCTAGTGAGGTTGAAAGATCTGCTTTCCCTCAACAATAGGGAAAAATCGGGCTCAAAATCCCCAATGAAAGTCACCTTTGCTGCAGGTTGGGAAGGTTTAACCTCAATTGGAATCTTGTTATATAGCTTATTAAATCTCTAAGTGAATTCAAGAACTGTCTCATAATTTTTCTTTCTTAAAGATTTGAACTCAGTTAAAAATAAAGATGATCTTTCCTCTGCCCCCATTGTCTAACAAAGGCATTTTCTAACTCATCATATGCTCCTATAGAACCTACCGGCAACTCTGGGAATCAGGTTCTCACCTATCCTTCGAAGGTTTGAACTAGGAGCCTTGAATAAACATATTCATGCTCAAGGCCAATGATATCGACGAATTGATCGAAAAAAATTACATGTTTAGTGGAAGTTAAGTCTCCCTCTCCAGTGAACTTTGGCAGGTTTTTCATATAGTTTTCGGGTAAATCGTGGAGGGGAACTAGAAGGACTAAAGGAACATACCTAGCAACTACTTTAGAAAAAATTATAGGAGGTGGGGGTGGTCCTTGACCTCCTCCTCCTCCTCCTCCTCTATCACCATGTCCTCCTCCCCCTCTGCCACCACCTTCGACACCACCTCCGACACCACCTCCTCCGACCGCAACCATTGATAATCTAGGGGATGGAACTCAGATATTATAGAGAGGGTTTTCAAATATGTGTAGTGACCTTTCGTCTACTTTAGGATGAATAAAAAGAGGTTTAGGAGACTAACCATTAGGAGACAGAAAATCTAAAAAGGAGGGAACATGGAAATGAGGACTGGGTTCTTCGAATTTACAAGATATATAAATGGGAGAACCAACAAGAGCCGAGTCAGAGTATAGGATATACTCTTGAAATCTTCGGGGAGCTAGAAATTTTACTTTAGGTACCAGTGGAATTTCAATGAAAGCAGGTTTCGAGATAGGTCCTTTACCTTTACTAGTAAAGAGGTCAGTGGAAATGGTCTTGGATTTTATTTCGGGTAAAACCAACCTGGGGTTTTAGCTTTACATGCATAATTTGATGTTTCTTCAAAATGGATTTGGGCAGAAACTTCTTGCTAATTTAGTTTTTCAAATGGAACCTTAGAAACAGACTGTGAGGGTTTAGGTTGGTAAACCTTACTTGTAGATGCATATGTCTTCTTAAGGTATCCCCTTGGTTTTAGAATTTTTATAGAGTCAGATACATGCAAAGTCTGCTTATCGTATGGATTATTTCTGGTATTGCTTCAACTGAATGCCAGTTTATTAGTGGTGGAGTTGCCAAGTGAAAAATAAAAATTATCCTTAATAATGTATTCAATATTTTTTCACTATCAAAGAGAGAAACTTACCATGCCATTCTCCCAGGGAAAAGTAACTTCATTTCTCCATCCCTGACAATGGCGCCAAAAATATGTTGTTCCTGAGATTAAAATTAAGGCTCAATGTATAATGTCAGGAATCAGGAATAAAGGAAGGTTTGTTTTAAAGTGATTTTTCTTCCGTTAGTATGTAAGAAGTAAATCCTCAAATGAAATTAATAACTGAACAAAACATAGGCCGTGTTTCATCGTTTGAGTCAATTTATCAAAAAGAGTGGTGAGGGAGAAATTTACAAAACTATTAAACAAGTTAAGGCATCAATGACAGAAGAATATTATCCTGTTTATAGTAGAAGAAAAATGGAATGCACTACTGAAAGGATATATAATGTACTATTCCAAATAACTTGCAGGTTTTGTATTTGCTGATAACAAATATAGAGGAAAAACTGATGGTTTATCAAATAACTAAATGAAATGTAATCACAACAGATGTTGTACTAAATTGTAATCATTCACTTGTCAAGGAGCATCATATATAAAACTGGAAATATGGAATACAAGAGAATTACATAACTCAAACAACACAAAATTGGGAATCCCTGTCTGCACTTGTATTAATACTCACAAAGGATGAGTTTTCTTAGTTACAGTCTAGCAAGAAGTAGCCTTTGTTCATTCTTTTGAATATGTATTTATACAAAATATTCTCAACCCTAAGCGGTTGGAATTCTCCTTATTTCTAAATAGTAATGTTTACATAATGGGAAATTTGGAACGCTTCACTTGTTTCTCCTCTGTTTCTTTCTCATCCTAGAAGATGCATTTTCCTTTCCTGTTTCCAGCTCGGACACATATAGTCTCTAATCATGACTTGCATATATTTTTTTCACATGTTACCTCATTGGTTCTTGGAGGTACTTCCTTTTCCTCTCTCAATACATTCAACACACCTGCTTACAAGTTATGTTATTAGTCTGGAGGGTCCTGTCACATCCTTTGCCTAAAAAATATAAAATTTCTTTTCCAATTGTGGAAATCTGTCTTCCATTCTTTTGTCTTCTGAAGTCATTGCATGTAGCTACAAATTAGGTTTCACCATCCGTCTACCTATCTGAGTGATATCGACCTGTTTTAGCTGCAAGATTTCAACCTAAGCTTCTTCTAAGCTTGTTTTGATGTCAAGTTGATGCTTAGCTATGTCAACTTGTTCTAGTACTTTAGAATGATCATCTTTTCCGAGGCCCAATGACTCTTTATTTAGTGAATGGAAAGATTCTTCAAAAGCATCTTTGATTTCCTTATTCATTCCTTTACTTTCAGCTATGTTGGCTTCCCAGGTCCTCAATATTAAGTCACCTCTGACCTACTACAAAAATAACAACCTGGGAACTACAAACATTTCTTCTCTAGCCAATGACATAACTTCTTCTTGAAAAGTGGTTTGAGCTATAGTAGCCTCTCTTTCCCTTGGCCTGTAGTTGCTTCACCAATTCACTTTGTTGAATGGCCTATCCTCTACTCTCCTATCCATCCTTGTGCATATCCTCGAGACTAGATTTGAGCTGCTGGATTTCTTGTCTATCACTGGCACTCATCTGCTCAAAACCTTTGTTGATCTCATTCCTGACATTCTTTTCAATAGTCTTTATTTGACTTTGCAATTGACTTATCAGTAGCTCTTTCTGCTTCAATATTTCCTTTAAGTTTCTGACTGGAAATTGGTTGGTTGTTGCAAAAGCCCCCGTGAAACTTGCTACCTCTTCAACAAAGTCTACCTCCTCCAAAGCCTCTCCATCAAGTAGCACCATGTGTCTCTTGATAGTTGCACCTTCCCTCTAGTGTGTTTCTCTCTTCACTACAACCTTTCTTTTCTTACTAAAAAAGAAATCAAAAGAAGGTATCTCTTTAGTCAAGATGGGTGTAACATCTTCTATGAACATTACCTCTGCATTGGGGTTTCCTCTTGTGAACCGCAAAAGTGTGAAAAACTGGATGGGACTACCAATTTCAGTGGACGATTATTTTTCAGCCATGTTTGTAGTTGATTTATCTGGTGTAAACAATGGCCCTTCTTCTCCCTTCTTTGTCAGTGTCTCTGATTGATCTTTGGCTTGGTCACCTGATACATTTGTCGCCAGGGTATTTCCTTTTTGAGTCGACACCTCAGTCTTCTCCAAGATTCCCTGGGTTTCTTGTCCACTGGAGCTTACTTCTTCTGAAATTCGGGTCTCTGTTTGCTGTGTGTTAGAGACATCGAGGTTCCTCCTTATAACACTTTAGGGAGGATACTACTTCGGTGTCTCTAGAAGTCATAAAACTAAATCATTTTATCTGGTGACAGAGCTCGAACCCGAATTGAGACCTTTGGATAGGAACTCACTCATCAAAAATTTTTGTCTTGAGGAGAATCTTTGTGTTCATATCTTTTCAAGTTGCAGCTGGCCATGTGATTACCTATGACCTTCTGTGGATCGTTCTTCTTAAATTCAATGTTGACCAGATTTATTTCTTCCAAGGGCATGGCCTCCACTTTCGAGTGACCAAAATCCAGTAGAGAAAATGTACCAATATGCAGGGGAAAAGAGGGCCATACCTTTTTTTGTATGACTTTGAGCTCCTTACTAATCCTACTGAGTACAGTTTGTCATGCGACCTCGCGACACACTAGTCGGTCTGGTAAAAATTGTGGTAGATCATATGGAGGAACTAAACAACCAAAAACCCTTATATAAGAGAAATGTTCCTCAATATACCAGTCTGCTATTCTGCCCAGGTTAGTCACATTTTTTTCGAAAATGCTAGGAGGTGGGTGGCCATATATAGCTGTGTGCATCGACACCACCACCTAGTTGTAGATTTCATAAAAAAAATATTTTTCCTTGTCCTCCCAAATCTTTGTGATAGGTATGTATGGGTTCAGTACTATTTGGAGTCCAACTCTAACCCATTAGAGGAAATGGCATCATAAAACAGACAACGTTCATGATATAAGCCGAAGTGAAAAATTGGGTTGGTTTCCCTTTGGGTTTTAGTGATTGATACTCTATAATTTCCCTGACCAAGTTATCTGACAGTATCTTATCCCAATCAAAAGAATAACCTTCTTCTACCATGTGCATAATAGGCACCCATGATAGAGAGAAATGGGTTGTGTTCTCTTTCTCGTAGAGTCTACACATCATCATTGTGATATACATTATATGAGGTTCTAATGCAATAACTACATATATTCCATGAGAGTCATCTTTGAACTTCTTGGGACGAGAGTACCAGTCCTTAATTAAATTGTGAATTTTTTTTCCATATTGATCACATTCCTTCAGGTTAAAGTCTGCTAGGAAACTGTCGTTATAAATGAAATTGGGTACCGGTGACAATTTGTACATTACCTGTAGATGTTCAGGCTGGAAAGACCCAATTGTGATCTTTTGTGAATTTATGATGGTTTTGGTTGGGATATCCACATTCTCTAGTGCCCAACCGATCATATCATTGTAAGGAAAGAGTATTGGGCTTGTCACTATCATATGTAACTCTGACTAGGCAATTGTTTTGTATTTGGTAGACAAGTCTTCCTTCTCATTGTCACTTGAATCGTCTGGGCAATTTAACAATTCATGCTGTAGGATATTGAATACTTGTGTCCAAGATTTTATGGTGTCTATGCTTCTAGGCGAGGTATTTGAGAGGATATCTATGTTCTGGTTCGAGATTAAACCATCCATTCTAGGTGCTTTTCATGGAACCATGATATCTGACTTTTGAACTCTATTATCTGCCACAGGAAATGTGTAAAATCGTTTTAGCTGGAAAACTTACTGCTCAGTAAAAATGCACAATGAAATTCAAAATCCGAAACCCTTTTCATTTGATTGCATCGATTAACCGATACCTTTACTAACAGAGTGTTTACTTCCCTTAATGAATAAGATTTAGGCGGTGGCCCAAGATATTATTGGAATGATTGTCATAAATCCATTTATTAATGTCATTGATTTTTTGGAGGTTTATACTCGGGAAAAGCATAGATGAAATTTAAATATATCTGAGTTATCATTAGGCAACAAATTAATTAAGATATAATTATTGTTAATGCATCAACTAATCGTACTTATCGTTAATCAAGTTTCGAAATTTCGGACCTCGGGAGATCCTACAATAGTTGGAGCTATAACTTATGAAACACAAAATTGTGATGTGGTTAATTAATTATAATTGTGTTTAATTCTTTTAATTAATCGTGATTAGTCTTAAAATATTCGGGGTTTCGGGTATCAGGATATTGATAGTTGTTATATGTTAGGATTCCTAAAACGCGAAATCACGACGAGATTTATTAGTCGTTAATCATTTTTAATCCTTAATTAACCTGGTTTAATGCTTAAAACAATTTCATGAATTCAAGTATCGGGATTTTGTGAATACTACATGTTGAACCTTCATGCATCGTGAAACCTCGAAACCTGATATTTCAAAAGAAACCTTTAGTGATTTGATTCGTTAATGAGTAGGTGGCTCCATTACTTTTAATAATTTAGGATTATTTGATTAGATATGAGACAACATCAACGGTTAGACTTAGGCGTGCATTGTTTTTATTTAAACGAGAAAAAAATTATTCAATACATCCACTATGTATTGCTCGCGGCTACACTTTATATAGTTATATGACATGGATATGCAATGTATTTAATTGGCATCCATGATTTATTTCATCCTGAGCATGGGTATGCCCGCCTTAGAGAGACAATTGTTATTTTACAAATGCCACCTCCCAAACTCTGGTCTCCGACTCACTCGTTTCATACATTGGTGAAGATTTTGTAATGTATTTCATCCATCATATGCTCTTCTAAAATAACACATTAGGGGGCATGTTATGACCCTAAATTTATCTACACATGCATACATGGCCTTTGGCCCTCTTACTTGCATTTTTTTCCGAAGCACTGTTGAGTTTCTCTTCTAAAAAACCATTTTTTTTTAAGATGTACACACCCTGCACCACTTATGCCCGCTTACATATTCTTGTTGCACCACTACATATCCTATACATACGCATGATGCACCACTACATCCCATGTATACTTGAAAAAGTTGCAAAAAATAAAAAGTTGCAAGTATTTCGTTAAGATTACGGGCTACTTGGTAGTTTCCCAACTAATCCACCACCTATAGCCCGTCATCCAACTGAATAACCATCCTTTTCCCATATAAAAAGAGGTGTTGGGGTCTCATTTTACATCTAGACATAAGAACAGTGAAACTCTTCTCGTTTCACATCCCCTCCTTTCCCAAGTCATTGCAACCCTTTTGTGAGAATTGCCTCTGCATTTCCCAATTAGCCCTTCTTCCTCCATCAGAACCCATTCACTTCCCAAGAAGAGATCATAAGGTTGAGAGGAGAAGCCATACAAAGGTGCACTTGGAGCTTGGTGAAAAGGATCCCAGACCAGGTTTGTGGAGCAGTAGTCGGATTTGATTGTAAAGGTATAATCATTTATTTATTAATAAAATAATTACTTTTCATGTCCCAAATCATGGTGTATTGAATGATTTTATTGGTTTATGTTATAACATCTAACCCTAATTTGTATATGGAATAAAATTCTTTTCATTTTTTGTTTGTCAATATTTGGATGCAGGCCATCCCTGAGAGGAGGCGTGCAGTCAACAAATCTTACAAGCGTGAGGGGATCATCATGGGATGCGGAGTAGAGGTATAGTTACCCGATCTCCCTCATCTTTTCTTTTCTTGTATGAGTTTTGGGTGTGTTTGGGGTATTTAGAGAAGTAGTTGAATTTTATATGGTTAATTGATCTACCTACATTATGAACCCTAGTGTAGTCATAGGGGGGGTTTTCCCACTAGGAACATAAGGGTATCTGTAAGGCCTGATGTTAGGAGGAACACTCCTAGGAATTAGGTGAATAACATGATCATTATTTTGAGTAGGTGAAATACCTCTAGGAACATCTTCAAATACTTTGGAATGCTTGTCAATGATCCCTTGGAGATCTAGGGGAATAGATGGCTTAGATATTTGAACATCTAGTGATCATAGTTTTACAATTACATCATGATTCCCCTTTTTCAATAACATTTTCATGCCATTAGAGCTTATCACCTTACTGGGTTTCCCTGTGATACCCCTTAACTCAATTTACTTTCCTTCTAATGAAACTTTTCTGAAAATTTCTTGAAAATTAAAATCCATTGTTCCCAATGATTGTAACTATTGGACTCCTAGTACAACATCAACACCACTCATGGGTATAGAAATCATTGGAATATTCATTACATATTCTCCCATAGTAAGATTGATCTTATGGAATTTTCCTGAGCAATTGATAGTTCCTCCATTTGCAATCATTACTTGAAACTCCAGAGTTGTATATATAAAGCAATTGAGATCTTTAGCTAATTTATAATGAATGAAATTATGACTACTACTAGAATCAATTAGGACTATTACCTTTTTCCTTTTGATATATCCTTCGATCTTGAGGGTTTTAGGAGTGCTAATTACAACCAATGCATTACATGATATCGTGGGAGTCAACTCTTCAGAAGAAATATCTTCTACATTTTCATCTTGAGATGGCTCTTTTTCTTTTTCTTGTTCTTCTTCCTCTTCCCAATCTATGTAGAATAATTTCTTCTCACCACACTTATGTCCCTTACTGTACTTGCTATCACAATTAAAGCATAAAACTTTTTCTTTTGTTTCCTCCAATTTTTGAGGTTTCAACTTTGTAGGTTGAGGTGTTTTAGAAGAAGGAACAATATTCTCTCGATAGATGTTAGGAGTGGTCCTTCTAGTAGCCATTTCCATATATTTTCTCTCAACACTTCTCGCCACCCTGAATGCATTCTCCAATGATTTGGGTTCCCAAAGGAAAACTTCATGTTGAATGTTATCCTTTAAAGTTTCTATGAATATATCAATCAGGTGCTCATCTAGAATATATGTTACCTTTATATTTAATCTTTGGAAGTTATCAATGTGCTCCGTGTTGATGCTTAAAAATGCAACGATGAATACTATGCTCACAAATGATTTCCAAGCTCTATTAATTATTTATATTAATAATAAACTAGTAGGTGGGACCCCCTTGTAGACTTGTGGCATTATGATGGATATGTTGCGCTTATATTTTGTTTTCTATTGTGATGGTACCCACAAAGTCTTCTACAGTTCGATGTTTCGAATCATGGTCAAAATGTTATGGTGCATGACACTGGATGGTTTTGATGACCACTCTCAGATTATGTTAAGGTTTCCCTATGGATGAAAGGATTATTATAAGTTTGGTTATGATATTGAAATTAAATATGGCATCAATTGGTTTAATATGATCTTGATAAAAGGGATAATATTGGGGCTCTTTTAAATTAAAGGACTATACACATGCTGCAATGCTATGTATTATTATGAAAAAAAGAGGTGTTGGACACACCGACCAGACTGAGAGGTGGGGTGAATCAGTGTAGGGATCTTTTTCAACTTCCTTTCACAAATAACTCCTTAGTTAGAAATCACCATTTACTCATCACTTATTATTGACATTTATAACCAGTTGTATGTGAAAATATATCAACAACAGATAAAAACAACATATATCATCAATAATCCATCACCACAGAGAACAAAAGATCTATGTACAATTTTATTTTTAGTATGGACTACAATCCTTGGGTTTATCAACAACAACTGAATAGAGTATCAACTCCACAAGAGCACCATGTCTGCAATGAAAGACTCAGCTTACACAACTCAACACCAACTGATAAGAGGATTCAATCCTCAACAGATACCAATATGTCAATAGGTATGTGACCTGTTTGCAGTGCAACATGTGTATGTACATGTCCTACCAGTAGTACAACCTGCGTATGTACACAGCCTATATGTACTACAACCTATGTATTCCTTTTGAACAACTAGGGTTTTCTCTCCTTGAAAAAATCAGATCCTCTGTAGCCTTCAATTAGATCCACTTCTACCCTTCACTGTCCAATATGTACCATAACCAATCACAAATCATCTATGCTCTCCAACAACTTACTCACACTCCTCAACCATACAATATGAATGTTACTCAATCATGTATAAGTAACCAGTATACTATGGAAACCATATCAGTACCAAAACATAAGAGTGTTTCCCACTCATTCAATGAACCAATAAGACCATATCACAATAGCCATACAAAGAATTCTTTAAGCATTCACCATACCATAAGAAAGACTTTCCATCAAGACAACTATGTAACCATACCATAAATTCTATGACAGATATGAGCCCATAGAATGCAGATATGGAACTTGCTTCAGACTTCAGGAACCTGGCATCAGCTCACACTCGAGTCTCCATGAATCTCTCCAATTGTACACGCTCTGATCTCCTTCATCTCGTGTGTGTATGCCTCTTGCTCACTGCAACCCACGTATGTATGCACTCTGTCTCACTACAACCTGCAGATATATCATCAATAATCCACATAACCACTTTGTCCACATAGCCATCTTTATCCAACTTTGTTCACTTAGCCACCTTGTTCACATGGCCACTTGTCCACTTAACCCACTTTCCTTATTTTAGGGTTAACCCACTTATAACCACTTTCCATAATTAGAAATTTCTCCGTTGACTTTATTATTTAAATAATCCTCATTGAATTAATCACTTCACTTTATTATTTAAATAATTTCTTCTTTGCAAACACTTTAACTTCTTTGACCTTTGTGGGCTACTAGCCAACACATGAGGGTCCTCCAACTTCGTCAGGCCATAACTCTCAAACCGTGAGGATTTATCTGATGTTCCACATAACATTGGAAATGGCATGACAAGCACTATCCATCTAGGATAGTTTCACTGACAACTTCGTTGATCTTTATCTCATTATTCCATGATTAATCTTGGGTTTTCTAACCATGTTTCTAGGATAACTCAATTGCAAAGCGTCTTCCCGTGAGGGATTTCACCATAAGGGGACCACTTTTGAGTTCATCCATTTGTACTTCCTATCAACCATGAAAAGACAATAATGAGTCATCTTTACATCAATCCAACTGGAATAACACATCATTATGATATTGTCTATTTTTCATTGATTCTATGCATGACCACATGATCCAATGATCAATACATTAATGCTTCAATCAATCTATGCATCATATATAAATGAAAATACATTGATACATATTAATCTATGAATCAATCCATCTATGCATCATATATCAATGAATTCAATTGAAATCAATCCATTGAGAATGCATACTACATAAATATTCTATGACAATACATTGTCCCTTTGAAATCAATGAAAACATTATCCAACAATCTCCCCCTTTGGCATTGATGGCAATACCAAAATTGATGTCAACAACAATCATTGATGGAAACATGTAGACAAGGAATTTCTTTGCATCAATAGTCATATCAATCACATCAATGTGACTATCTGTCCCCCTTTGACATCAATGGAAAAGGGTAGTTCTTTCCTTGGGGATGCTCCCCCTGCCTGAACTCTCCTTGGGTCTTCTCCCCTTGCCTGGATGCCTCAATATTCCTATGAATAATCTCTCCCTTTTTGAACAAGGGATGTCAATCTGATGTACTACTGAAGGTATATCGCTCATTCTCCCCCTTGTGACCATCTCTCCCCTTGGAACCATGCCTTTGTTCTCTTTCTCCAAGTATTTACCTTTGCATTTGATAAATATCTCCTCCTAGAATCATGGGAAGAAGAATGACTCCCTCTGTGGGTAGTCTCCCCCTATATTTTCTACAATATGAATAATGTGCTACCACTACAACATGCTTCTGCTGCAAATGCTACTGATCAACTGGAACATAGATCAACTTCTCAAGAATGACCCACTCTTCCTATGATGGTCCTTGGACCTGTCCATGCATCAAACGCGTTCCATACCATACATCATGAACCAAAAATATATGTCAACAATGAATACAGAATCATGAAAAAAACATCCACCATGTACATCTTGTGCCATACTGTGTGCCAACCATGCACAACATCCATGTGTTGGAAGATTGATTGTTGTCATTGATGTCAACCCTAGTCATGGGTTTTGGACCGCAAGATTGATGAAGGTATTTGGACATGAAGGAAAATGCACATGCATATACAACACCCA
>JZKD02S1642353.1:0-12266 GCA_000966675.3 Picea glauca
TTAATTTTGTTTGAAATTTGATCATAAATTAGTGAATTTGTAGATTTGCGTAGTTAACTCTGTTTAATCCTACTTTCTCAGGATTTTTCACGAGGTTGAATTCAAATTCAAGAATGTAATTTAAACAACATAAAATAGCAATTTTAAGATGAGAAATGTCAAAACCTAGTAGAAAGGAAACAACTTTTCATGCTTGTTAGTGTCGTATAGAATTGTTTAAATGGCTATATGTCCTTGATAATACTATTTTGGAAATCACATGAGGAATTATTGATAAAGACTCCAACCAACGTGGTTTTGTATAATGATTTATAGAGGCTCGTCTCAAAAGGCAATACAGAAAGTAATCAAACTAATTTGTGGCTTGTATTATTTTTGTTTAGGGGGGTGACACTTTTAAATTGTCCTTGTCATAAGGTGGAGGAACTAGTTAAAAGGCTATCTCATTCTTGAAAATGTTATTTTGGTAATTATATAAGGAATTAGTGATCAAGGACTTAGTAGAATAAGAAAATGATCTTAGTCAACAACATAGGATTACATGGTCAACGGGTCCAATTTAATCTTCTTCCATTGAAATGGTGAGGGTGAGTGTAAGAAGTTCCTGGCTGAAAAAGTGGCAAGGGCATGATTAAGAAAGCAAAAAAACATATGTGTGTGTTTGTTCCTATACCTATAGGTTTGGATATGGTCGAGCCTCCACGTGGATCGCCAGGTAGGTTTAGTGGAAAAATCGGTGCGGGGTCTTAAGAGCACGTGTGTAGTCCTAAGAAGGTGCATGAGTTGTTACTGATAAAAATATTTAAAGGGCACAAATCACGCTCACATTTATCTCATTGGGAAAATATAGTGGAGCTAGAGAGGAGGAAGAAAGGGAGGAGGGGGCCACCGTGTCCAAGGATGTTACAATTTTCTTAATTTTAATCCAATTTAGTCATTCCAATTTAGTATTTTGCTCCCAATAATCTAAATTAAAAAAAAAAAATGTAATTTTGTATTTTAAATAAAAAAGGAACCTAATTTACATGTCATGGCTTTTAAATTGCAACTGTAATTGTAATTGCAACATATATAATACAATGGAACCCCAAGACAATTTAAATTGCTCATAAGAAAACCAAGAAGATCAAAATCCCAACCCACCACCACCACACAATGTAAACACTGAGTTTGATGAGGGGTTGGTTATATTATGAACCCTTGAGAAACAATTTAGGGAGACTAGAGAGCCTAGTAGAGTCTCCTTGGCCACTTCTTTGGACATCATTATGCCGTCCATTGCAAGTTCCCAAGGGAAATTGACCTCTATTTCAGATTATAGGGAATGAATGTATGAGTACTATAGCACTGGTTTGGAAAGAAACCAAGACAAAGAACTAGGCATTTCAAAACAACAAATATTGTCTATTTTTAGGGATCCTAGAAATGGACAAGAACTACCATTGACCAGAAAACACATCTACATTGACTGGTGCATCCATCCCTAGATTAGTCAAAACTGGATGGATAGGTGGTACATGGTTTTTGATAAACCTCCCTACAATAACAAGGAGATGCCCTTATATTTTTTGAGGAAATTATGGGATGAGTTTATTATGGGTAAGCATGTCAACTACTTTGACATTGGTGACTTCCATGGGGTGGGTCCAGGTTTCACACAGGACCAAGAGCATGCTAGGTGTGACCCCAAGTTAGGTCCCCATCCCCCCAAGAGAAGGCCTGACCCCCCCTACCCAACATTGTCATGTTGTAGAGAACTTGCAACAGGTACAACTAGCCATCTCATCATTGACTCATAGCCTAGTGCAATACAATAGCTTTGTTCCACTATCTCAATAGGCGGTGCCTACCAGTGAAATTGATAAAGGAGTTGGAGTGTCAGCATGCACAGGAGAGTATAATGAGGAGAGGACACATGGACATAACAACCGTCCATGTTTCATGAATTTTTATTTACATATATTTGCTTAATTTTCTTGACTTTATCCTTGTAACTTATGTAGGGTGGAATTGCTGAGAGATTGGGGTCGCGGAGGAGGGTAACACCCTCACGATTAATAATTTCATATGTGATGATTTGTCTTAGGTTAAATTACAAAGTATCAATTTGTATGTCTATTAATTCATTGATGAAAATAACTTATAACACTGTTTATTCTTTGTGTAGTCTCTAGAGCGTCGAAGCACGCCCAGGCCTAGAACCTCTCGAGGTGAATCCTCAAGAAAGAGAAGAAATATAGATTTCTAGGATGCTCCTGAGGGTGGCGAGGGTGGAAATGGTCAATGATTGACCAACTATTGCCATTTTGTAGCTAGGCCATGATATAGATTTTTTTTTTTTAATGTTAGGGCACTTGTTGTCGCTTTGTATACTGGGCATGATTTGTCATATTCTAAAAAATGTACAATTTAGACGATGTTACATTTCATGGCACATTGTTTATGAATCTCATTGTTTCTACATTTGATATTGATGAATATATGAATTTCAAAGTGTTTGAATTCCAAAGTGTATGAATTTTATGTGTATTAATCCCTTAATTTGTTTCTAAAGTGATTATAAATACTTTCATTATGTATTAAGGAATAGATTATGGTGGAAAATATTTCTAAGTGCTAAATCCATAAGCAATTAATGGTTCTCAAGGAGCATTGCTTGATAATCAACCATGTATCTCTACATCATCGATAGATCATTCCTTCTGAATTATTTGCATGAATGTTGTGGATATCCATATTATAAATCACAACCAACAATATGGAGTACCTATTGAATTATCTTCATCTAAATCCAATGACAATCCACACTCAAATAGTGGTCACTTGAAAATATTGTGACCTTAAAACTGACATAGTACAATAATTTATTATAGAAATAAATTTTCTCATTTATCTTCTACATAATTGTAAATCACTTAACAATTTCAACTCAATGTTATTTTCTAGGGTACACACGTTATTCCCCTCTTTCTATGCATGACATATACAAAATCATTTGATTTATGTGTAACCCTTCATAAATGCCAAAAAGACTAGTCAATGACTCATTAATGCACATGTTTGTTTAGATTGTGTAGTGGGTATATGCAAATTTTTGTTAAACCCATCAATTATTAATAACATTTATTCAGTCTTCCATGATTTCCACTAAACTTATTAATTTTGATCAATAGAATGAGAGAGTTCACGTGGAAACTAGATCTTAGAATGGGTATCATTTTCCACCTACAAATAAAGGTTTTTAGGTTACATTTCATGACACAATATAGAAAGTAATGCTAAGCTACCAAAATTCCTCCAGGGAGACTTGAAACCGTTATTATTTTCCCTTCACCATCTATGAGATTTTATTCACATTCCTACCCAATTTTTGGGTTAGAGCACACAAGGAGACAAAGGACCCTCCCAACCCTAATCCCAGAAACATGTTGATGCCATGCCATTGTCATTACTTTCCAAGTCATTCCATGCCATGCCATTGCCATTTCCACGCCATTATCAAACATTTCCATGCCATGCCATTTCCATTTATTTCCAATCCATGCCATGCCATGCCATTTCCATGCCTTGACATATCATGCCAATGTTATTCCTTGCCAAGACATGCCATCTCCATGCCATTCCATTGTCATGTCATTGTCATGCCATGTCATGCCATTGTCATGTGGTTTCCCATTTTAACCTATATAACAATAAATATAACTTTCCATTGTCATGCCATAACATTGACATGCCTTGCAAAGCCAATAAATGATATTAACTAAGTTACAACATGATAAATATAACAAACCTTAACACAAGTAATCATTAAATGAAAGGGTGATGAAAATCCAAGCCTAAACTAGGGTTTAGATAACAAATGCCTGTTGAAATGCATGATGGCACATAAAATCCCTAGAATTTTCAAGACAACAAACCCTATAATATTTAAGACATTATTTTTATTCCTGGCAAGCCATGCCATGCCATGACATTGACATGCCTTTCCGAGCCATGCCATTGTCATGTAGCTTCCCAAGATGGCACATAACAACCTTATAATATTCAAGACACCAATCCCTAGAATATTCAAGACATCATTGCCATGGCACATAACAACCCTAGAATATTGAAGACATCATTGTTATGCCATTTCCATGCCTTGCCAAGCCATGCCATGCATAATATTATTCCAAACCATGCCATGACATGCATTTCCTTTCCTTGCCATGCCATGCCTTTCCTTACCATGCATTGGGATGGTATGCATTGCCTTGTATGGTATGCATTGGAAACGGTATGGTATGGTATGGTATGCACTGCCTTGCCATTGCCTTGTATGGTATGCATTGGAAATGGTGTGGTATGGTATGCATTGCCTTGCCATTTCCATTTCCTCGATTTGCATGGTATGATATGGTATGTATTGCATGGTATGGTATGGTATGTCATTGCCTTGCCTTGCATTGTATGGTATGCCATTGCCTTGCCTTGCATGGTATGGTATGCATTGTCATTGGAAATGGTATGGTATGGTATGGTATGCATTGCCTTGCCATTACCTTGTATGGTATGCATTGACAATGGTATGGTATGGTATGCATTGGTAATGACAATGGTATGCATTGGAAATGGAANATGGGATGAGTTTATTATGGGTAAGCATGTCAACTACTTTGACATTGGTGACTTCCATGGGGTGGCTCCAGGTTTCACACAGGACCGAGAACATGTCAGGTGAGACCCCAAGTTAGGTCCCCATCCCCCCAAGAGAATCCCTGACCCCCCTACCCAACATTGTCATGTTTTAGAGAACTTGCAACAGGTACAACTAGCCATCTCATCATTTACTCATAGCCTAGTGCAATATAATAGCTTTGTTTCACAATCTCAGTAGGCGGTGCCTACCAGTGAAATTGATAAAGGATTTGGAGCGTCAACATGCACAGGAGAGTACTATGACGAGAGGACACATGGACATAACAACCGTCCATGTTTCATGAATTTTTATTTACGTATATTTGCTTAATTTTCTTGACTTTATCCTTGTAACTTATGTAGGGTGGCATTGCAGAGAGATTGGGGTCGTGAAGGAGGGTAACACCCTCACGATTAATAATTTCATATGTGATGATTTGTCTTAGGTTAAATTACAAAGTATCAATTTGTATGTCTATTAATTCATTGATGAAAATAACTTATAACACTGTTTATTCTTTGTGCAGTCTCTAGAGCGTCGAAGCACGCCCAGGCCTAGAACCTCTCGAGGTGCATCCTCAAGAAAGAGAAGAAATATAGATTTCTAGGATGCTCCTGAGGGTGGCGAGGATGGAAATGGTCAATGATTGACCAACTATTGTCATTTTGTAGCTAGGCCATGATATAGATTTTTATTTTTTTTAATGTTAGGACACTTGTTGTCGCTTTGTATACTGGGCATGATTTGTCATTTTCTAAAAAATGTACAATTTAGACGATGTTACATTTCATGGCACATTTTTTATGAATCTCATTGTTTCTACATTTGATATTGATGAATATATGAATTCCAAAGTGTATGAATTTTATGTGTATTAATCCCTCAATTTGTTTCTAAAGTGATTATAAATACTTGCATTACGTATTAAGGAATAGATTATGGTGGAAAATATTGCTAAGTGCTAAATCCATAAGCAATTAATGGTTCTCAAGTAGCATTGCTTGATAATCAACCATGTATCTCTACATCATCGATAGATCATTCCTTCTAAATTATTTGCATGAATGTTGTGGATATCCGTATTATAACTCACAACCAACAATATGGAGTACCTATTGAATTATCTTCATCTAAATCCAATGACAATCCACACTCAAATAGTGGTCACTTGAAAATATTGTGACCTTAAAACTGACATATTACAATAATTTATTATAGAAATAAATTTTCTCATTTATCTTCTACATAATTGCAAATCACTTAACAATTTCAACTCAATGTTATTTTCTGGGGTACACATGTTATTCCCCTCTTTCTATGCATGACATATACAAAATCATTTGATTTATGTGTAACCCTTCATAAATGTCAAAAAGACTAGTCAATGATTCATTAATGCACATGTTTGTTTAGATTGTGTAGTGGGTATATGAAATTTTTGTTAAACCCATCAATTATTAATAACATTTATTCACTCTTCCATGATTTCCACTAAACTTATTAATTTTGATCAATAGAATGAGAGAGTTCACGTGGAAACTAGATCTTAGAATGGGTATCATTTTCCACCTACAAATAAAGGTTTTTAGGTTACATTTCATGACACAATATAGAAAGTAATGCTAAGCTACCAAAATTCCTCCAGGGAGACTTGAAACCGTTATTATTTTCCCTTCACCATCTATGAGATTTTATTCACATTCCTACCCAATTTTTGGGTTAGAGCACACAAGGAGACAAAGGACCCTCCCAACCCTAATCCCAGAAACATGTTGATGCCATGCCATTGTCATTACTTTCCAAGTCATTCCATGCCATGCCATTGCCATTTCCACGCCATTATCAAACATTTCCATGCCATGCCATTTCCATTTATTTCCAATCCATGCCATGCCATGCCATTTCCATGCCTTGACATATCATGCCAATGTTATTCCTTGCCAAGACATGCCATCTCCATGCCATTCCATTGTCATGTCATTGTCATGCCATGTCATGCCATTGTCATGTGGTTTCCCATTTTAACCTATATAACAATAAATATAACTTTCCATTGTCATGCCATAACATTGACATGCCTTGCAAAGCCAATAAATGATATTAACTAAGTTACAACATGATAAATATAACAAACCTTAACACAAGTAATCATTAAATGAAAGGGTGATGAAAATCCAAGCCTAAACTAGGGTTTAGATAACAAATGCCTGTTGAAATGCATGATGGCACATAAAATCCCTAGAATTTTCAAGACAACAAACCCTATAATATTTAAGACATTATTTTTATTCCTGGCAAGCCATGCCATGCCATGACATTGACATGCCTTTCCGAGCCATGCCATTGTCATGTAGCTTCCCAAGATGGCACATAACAACCTTATAATATTCAAGACACCAATCCCTAGAATATTCAAGACATCATTGCCATGGCACATAACAACCCTAGAATATTGAAGACATCATTGTTATGCCATTTCCATGCCTTGCCAAGCCATGCCATGCATAATATTATTCCAAACCATGCCATGACATGCATTTCCTTTCCTTGCCATGCCATGCCTTTCCTTACCATGCATTGGGATGGTATGCATTGCCTTGTATGGTATGCATTGGAAACGGTATGGTATGGTATGGTATGCACTGCCTTGCCATTGCCTTGTATGGTATGCATTGGAAATGGTGTGGTATGGTATGCATTGCCTTGCCATTTCCATTTCCTCGATTTGCATGGTATGATATGGTATGTATTGCATGGTATGGTATGGTATGTCATTGCCTTGCCTTGCATTGTATGGTATGCCATTGCCTTGCCTTGCATGGTATGGTATGCATTGTCATTGGAAATGGTATGGTATGGTATGGTATGCATTGCCTTGCCATTACCTTGTATGGTATGCATTGACAATGGTATGGTATGGTATGCATTGGTAATGACAATGGTATGCATTGGAAATGGAANACTAGTTAAAAGGCTATCTCATTCTTGAAAATGTTATTTTGGTAATTATATAAGGAATTAGTGATCAAGGACTTATTAGAATAAGAAAATGATCTTAGTCAACAACACAGGATTATGTGGTCAAAGGGTCTAATTTAATCTTCTTCCATTGAAATGGTGAGGGTGAGTGTAAGAATTTCCTGGCTGAAAAAGTGGCAAGGGCATGATTAAGAAAGCAGAAACCCATGTGTGCGTGTTTGTTCCTATACCTATAGGTTTGGATATGGTCAAACCTCCACGTGGATTTCCAGGTAGGTTTAGTGGAAAAATCGGTGTGAGGTCTTAAGTGCACGTGCACAGTCCTAAGAAGGCACATGAGTTGTTACTGATAAAAATATTTAAAGGGCACAAATCATGGTCACATTTATCTCATTAGGAAAATATAGTGGAGCTAGAGAGGAGGAAGAAAGGGAGGAGGGGGCCACCATGTCTAGGGATGTTATAGTTTTCTTAATTTTAATCCAATTTAGTCATTTCAATTTAGTATTTTGCTCCCAATAATCTAAATTAAAAAAAAAAAATTGTAATTTTGTATTTTAAATAAAAAAGGAACCTAATTTACATGTCATGGCTTTTAAATTGCAACTGTAATTGTAATTGCAGCATATATAATAAAATGGAACCCCAAGAGAATTTAAACTGCTCATAGGAAAACCAAGAAGATCAAAATCCCAACCCACCACCACCACACAATGTAAACACTGAGATTGATGAGGGGTTGGTTATATTAGGAACCCTTGAGAAACAATTAAGGGAGACTAGAGAGCCTAGTAGAGTCTCCTTGGCCACTTCTTTGGACATCATCATGCAATCCATTGCAAGTTCCCAAGGGAAATTGACCTCTATTTTAGATTATAGGGAATGAATGTATGAGTACTATAACACTGGTTTGGAAAGAAACCAAGACAAAGAAATGGGCATTTCAAAACAACAAATATTGTCTATTTTTAGGGATCCTAGAAATAGACAATAAATACTATTGACTAGAAAACACATCTACATTGACTGGTGCATCCATCCTCAGATTAGTCAAAACTGGATGGATAGGTGGTACATGGTTTTTGATAAACCTCCCTGCAATAACAAGGAGATGCCCTTATATTTTTTGAGGAAATTATGGGATGAGTTTATTATGGGTAAGCATGTCAACTACTTTGACATTGGTGACTTCCATGGGGTGGTTCGAGGTTTCACACAGGTATAACTAGCCATCTCATGTTGCAGAGAACTTGCAACAGGTATAACTAGCCATCTCATCATTGAATCATAGCCCAATGCAATACAGTAGCTTTGTTCCACTATCTCAGTAGGCGGTGCCTACCAGTGAAATTGATAAAGGAGTTGGAGTGTTAGCATGCATACGAGAGTACTATGAGGAGAGGACACATGGACATAACAACCGTCCATGTTTCATGAATTTTTATTTACGCATATTTGTTTAATTTTCTTGACTTTATCCTTGTAACTTATGTAGAGTGGCATTGCAGAGAGATTGGGGTCGCGGAGGAGGGTAACACCCTCACGATTAATAATTTCATATGTGATGATTTGTCTTAGGTTAAATGACAAAGTATCAATTTGTATGTCTATTAATTCATTGATGAAAATAACTTATAACACTATTTATTCTTTGTGCAGTCTCTAGAGTGTTGAAGCACGCCTAGGCCTAGAACCTCTTGAGGTGCATCCTCAAGAAAGATAAGAAAGAAATATTTCCAGGATGCTCCTGAGCATGGCGAGGGTGGAAATGGTCAATGATTGACCAACTACTGCCATTTTGTAGCTAGGCCATGATATAGATTTTTTTTTTTTTTTAATGTTAGGGAACTTGTTGTCGCTTTGTATACTGGGCACGAGTTGCCATTTTCTAAAAAATGTACAATTTAGATGATGTTACATTTCATGGCACATTTTTTATGAATCTCATTATTTCTACATTTGATGTTGATGAATATATAAATTTCAAAGTGTTTGAATTCCAAAGTGTATGAATTTTATGTGTATTAATCCCTTAATTTGTTTCTAAAGTGATTATAAATACTTGCATTACGTATTAAGGAATAGATTATGGTGGAAAATATTGCTAAGTGCTAAATCCATAAGCAATTAATGGTTCTCAAGTAGCATTGCTTGATAATCAACCATGTATCTCTACATCATCGATAGATCATTCCTTCTGAATTATTTGCATGAATGTTGTGGATATCCATATTCTAACTCACAACCAACAATATGGAGTACCTGTTGAATTATCTTCATATATATCCAATGACAATCCACACTCAAATAGTGGTCACTTGAAAATATTGTGACTTTAAAACTGACATATTACAATAATTTATTATAGAAATAAATTTTCTAATTTATCTTCTACATAATTGTAAATCACTTAACAATTTCAACTCAATGTTATTTTCTAGGGTACACATGTTATTCCCCTCTTTATATGTATGACATATATAGAATCATTTGATTTATGTGTAACCCTTCATAAATGCCAAAAAGACTAGTCAATGACTCATTAATGCACATGTTTGTTTAGATTGTGTAGTGGGTATATGTAAATTTTGTTAAACCCATCAATTATTAATAACATTTATTTAGTCTTCCATGATTTCCACTAAACTTATTGATTTTGATCAATAGAACGAGAGAGTTCACATGGAAACTAGATCTTAGAATGGGTATCATTTTCCACCTACAAATAAAGGTTTTTAGGTTACATTTCATGACACAATATAGAAAGTAATGCTATGCTACCAAAATTCCTCCAGGGAGACTTGAAATCGTTATTCTTTTCCCTTCACTGTCTATGAGATTTTATTGCACATTCCTACCCAATTTTTGGGTTAGAGCACACAAGGAGACAAAGGACCCTCCCAACCCCAATCCCAGAAACCTGTTGATGTCATGCCATTGTCATTACTTTCCAAGTCATTCCATGCCATGTCATTGCCATTTCCATGCCATTATCAAATCTTTCCATGCATTTCCAATCCATGCCATGCCGTGCCATTTCCATGCCTTTCCATATCATTCCATTTCCATGCCAATGTTATTCCTTGCCAAGAGATGCCATGGCATGCCATGTCATTGCCATGCCATGCCGTGCCATTGTCATGTAGTTTCCCATTTTAACCTATATAACAATAAATATAACTTTCCATTGTCACGCCATAACATTGTCATGCCTCGCCAAGCCAATAAATGATATTAACTAAGTTACAACATGATAAATATAACAAACCTTAACGCAAGTAATCATTAAATGAAAGGGGGATGAAAATCCAAGCCTAAACTAGGGTTTAGATAACAAATGCTTGTTGAAATGCATGATGACACATAAAAGCCCTAGAATATTCAAGACAACAAGCCCTATAATATTCAAGACATTATTTTTATTCCTGGCAAGCCATGCCATGACATTGACATGCCTTTCCAAGTCATGCCATTGTCATGTAGCTTCCCAAGATGGCACATAACAACCCTATAATATTCAAGACACCAATCCCTAGAATATTCAAGACATCATTGCCATGGCACATAACAACCCTAGAATATTGAAGACATCATTGTCATGTCATTTCCATGCCTTGCCAAGCCATGCCATTTTCAATCCATGCCATGCCATGCATAATATTATGCCAAACCACGCCACGCTATGCCATGACATGCATTTCCTTTCCTTGCCATGCCATACCATGACATGCATTTCCTTTCCTTGCCATGACATGCCTTTCCTTACCATGCATTGGGATGGTATGCATTGCCTTGTATGGTATGCATTGGAAATGGTATGGTATGGTATGGTATGCACTACCTTGTCGTTGCCTTGTATGGTATGCATTGAAGATGGTATGGTATGGTATCCATTACCTTGCCATTTCCATTTCCTTGATTTGCATGGTATCATATGGTATGTATTGCATGGTATGGTATGGTATGCCATTGCCTTTCCTTGCATGGTATGGTATGGTATGCATTGTCATTGGAAATGGTATGGTATAGTATGGTATGGTATGGTATGGTATGGTAGGCATTGGCATTGGCAATGGTATGGTATGGTATGGTATGGTATGCATTGCCTTGCCATTACCTTGTATGGTATGCATTGACAATGGTATGGTATGGTATGCATTGGTAATGACAATGGTATGCATTGGAAATGGAAATGATATGAATTTCCTTGCCATTTCCTTGTATGGTATGCATTGCCAATGACAATGGTATGCATTGCCAATGACAATAGTATGCATTGCCTTGCCATTGCCTTGTATGGTATGGTATGGTATGCATTGACATTGGTAATGGAAATGAAAATGGTATGGTATGGTATTGTATCCATTTCCTTGCCATTTCCTTCCATGGTTTGGTATGCATTGCCATGCCATTGCCTTGTATGGTATGCATTGGAAATGGTATGGTATGGTATGGTATGGTATGGTAGGCATTGGTGAGTGATTTTCACACAACCATAGGTAGTCCTATATGTGCACCACCCCCTAGTTGAGATATGATATCACTAGGGTGAAGTAGGACAAGAAAAACTATGAATTTCAAACTAAAACAAGTCCAACCAAGTGATTTT
>JZKD02S1642353.1:14576-35465 GCA_000966675.3 Picea glauca
ATTACAAAAAAAAAAAACCATTTTTTTTATTAAAAAACTTAAAAATATGTAAAATTTTATGAAAAAACAAACAAATAAAAAAAAAATATGCACCAGTGATGGGAGGCCATGGGGGGTGAGGCATCACCCCCACGACACCCACGTCCACGTCGCTCAACTAGCATGGGTGTCGTGGGTGTCATGCGGGGTGATTTTGGGCATCATCCCAACCCTCAGTGGCTAAGCCCTGGTCCCACGGGGCCAAGGCTTAGCCCGTGGGGGTTGAGGTGATGCCAGGAATCGCCCCAGCCCCTAGGGGCTAAGCCTTAGCCCCGTGGGACCAAGGTTTATCCCCTGGGGGCTAGAGTGATACCCGACATCACCCCAGCCCCCACGGGCTAAGACTTGGCCCCATGGGACCAGTGCTTAGCCCCTGGGGGCTTGAGTGATACCCAGAATCACTCCATCCCCCATGGGCTAAGCCTTGGCCCTGTGGGACCAAGGATTAGCCCCTGGGGGCTGGGGTGATGCCCAAAATCGCCCCCCACAACACCCCAATAATATGTAGGTTTGTATTTATTTTTTTTAATTAAAATTTTATGTTATTTCAATTGCAAATTTGTAATTTATTTTTTTTGTTTTAAATGTTATTAAATTTGTTTATATTTTTTTTTCTATTTTTTTATTTTAGTTTCAATTAAAATTGATAGTTTTTGTATTGTAAAATTGTCTTTAATTTTCTATTTATTTTATTTTATTATTTTTTAAATATGCTTAGAAGTTTATTTTAAAATTGGTTTTAAAATTTTCTTTTTATTTCGTTATTGATTTTATTAAAATTGTTTTGTTTTCATTTAAATATTGTTTTTAAAATATATATTTTTGAAATTTTTTTCTTTTATTTAAATTTTAAAGTTTTATTTCAAGATTTTTTAATATATATTTTTTTTTTAATTTTTTTTTCTTTTTCTTTTTAAAGTATATTTTCTTTATTTTCTTTATATTTTTATTTTTATATATAATTATTTTTTAATTTTAATTTTTTCTTTTTAGTTATTTTTCTTTTTGACATTGTTTTTTTAATTTATTTTTTATTTTTTTAATTGAATTTATAATATAATTTTTTAAATGTGTCTTTTGGTTATTTAAAAAAAATATTTGAAGATTTTGTTTTTCTATTTATTTGTTTTTTTAATGTAAATTAAAAAAATAAAAAATAAAATGTAAATAAATTTTCAAGGGATCGTTTGGATTCCAATTTTGGGTTATTTATTTACATAAGGTTTTTTTGTCAATATCACAATTTCAATTAGGTCACAAATAACTATGATTTTCACGTTTAGGAAAAAACAATTTTTTTACATAGCATCAAGTTTTGATTTAGGTGTTGATTTTAAAGTTTTTCTGAGTTATTGTTTGAGTTTGGAAGGCCACTTTTGAAAAATGTTGTAATTTTAAGCACGTTTAAAAGAATGGTGCTACCGGTAGCACCACTTTTTGATTTGGGGGTTGATTTTAATGTTTTTTACTCAAAAATATGGGTTTTAAGGGCTAGAGTTCTCATTTTGAGGTCACAGTTCTCGTTAACATAGCCCCCCCTCTTTGAAAATGATTTTCCCTTAAAGCTTGTAATTGAGGGTGTTTCTTCACGAACTATTCATTTTCCCATGTAGATTCTTCTAGAAGCATATTATTCCACTTGATTATGTACCCCATAATGGTTCTATTCTCAATAAATAGATAACGATGATCTATAACTTTTTTCAAGAATCAACCTCCCTTCTTCATCTAATTCTAAAAGTTCTATTTGCATTGGCATAGTTTGTCCCAAAATCTTTTTTATGCAAGATACATGAAAAAGCTTATGAATGTCTGAAGAAGGAAAATCTAACTCATACACCACTTGTTGTAGTCTCCAAAATACCCAGTCACCCTCCTCAAATTGTCTTTAGCTTCAATGTTGATCTGCTTATTGTTTCATCATGTTTTGTGTCATTTGAAGGTTTTCCTTAAGAGTTGTCAAAATTTCTCAAATAGAGACATTTTAGTAAATGTGTGATAGATAATATTATACCATGAAGCCACTTCATCCATTGAGATTGTTTGTTTGACAAATAACATCTTAAATAACCCTCTGAACATTGGTTAACTATTTATGTTTAAGCATCTATTTATGAATGATATGTTGAACTCATAGCTAACTCATAATTTTTTATAAATAAAAATTATATATTATTTTTTCATATTTCAATGTAATTAATATATTATGGAAGGGAGAAAAACATTAACTTGCACCAAAACATTATAATATGATTTTTTACATCTAAGTTTCAAAATTAAAAAATATATATTTATTATTATTATAAATGCATCAATTAAAAGTAAAAAAAACACAAATTTCTCTTAAAAACCTTTTCATCAATAAATATATTAATAAATTGCTTTCCATTCACATTTTCTTTTTATATGCTGAGCTTAGCTAATTTGCAAATAATAGATCAATGATTGTCATTATGATAGCTCTTATCATAGGTACTCTCTACTTGTATGGTAGCTCTTTTTATAATTTCATAGTTTTTAAAGTGTTTTATAAAATATATAAGTTATAATTTCATTAAAAAAAGTTGTTATAGTAGATATAATTTAATTTTTGTTGTGTATGATTTAAAATTGTTTTTTTTTTTTGGATATAAGAAAATAAGTTAATGATTTAAGATTCAAATAAAATCTGTTTTTTTACAAATCATTAGTAAATTATTTTAGGTGACACAATTTTTCTTAAATAACAATAATCAGTAAACTTATATTAGAAGATAACAGCCAATAATAACTATGACCATTACTAATTAACAATTAAATTATGATAAGTTTTTGAACTGTATTAAAATATTTCCTTATTCCAGTTGAGTTGTTGATGAAGATGGATAGTTTTTAGATCTAAATGTTCATCATACGGTGAAAGTGCCATGCCCATCTGGGCGTCAGTGAAAGGCTAACTAAATAGTGTTTTTTTTTAAGGTTTTTTATTAAATTTAAGAATAATATTTTCATTAAAAAATAATGCTATAAAAGGCCAACTAAATAGTGTTTTTTTTTTTCAAATTTTTTATTAAATTTAAGAATTATACTTTCATTTAAAAAAAATGCAATTTCATTTATATGATTTAAAGAAATCTGATGCAATTTCAGGCTGATGTTGGAATTGCGATGACCGTGCGGGCGTAGGTGAAAGGCTACTAAATATTTTGGAATCTTCCGTTCCATTCGAAGTGTCAGATACAATTTGAATAAAACACGGCACTGTAATGCTCCTAGATGAACTTGCGTGGATGTGTTTTCTTGCTTTACAATTCCTCCGTATATTAATTTTAAAATGAAAAATGTTAAAATTTAAATATTAAAATACTTAAATATTTATACTATAAAATTTAAAATAAAATTATTTTTCACCTTCATTTTTTACTAAGAAGACAACTACTTTTCATGCTTTTGACTAGGAAGACAACTACTTTTCATGCTTGTTAATGCCCTAGAGAACTGTTTAAATGGCTATAGATGCTTGATAATACTATTTTGGAAATCACATTAGGAAGTATTGATAAAGACTCCAACCCAGCGTGGTTTTGTATAAAGGTTTATAGAGGCTCGTCCCAAAAGGCAATACACAAAGTAATCAAACTAATTTGTGACTTGTATTGTATTATTTTTGTTTAGGGAGGTGACACTTTTAAATTGTAATTTTCATAAGGTTGAAGAACTATTTAAAAGGTTATTTTATTTTTGAAAATGTTATTTGGTAATTATATAAGGAATTAGTTATCAATGACTTATTAGTATAGGAAAATGATTAATCAATAATATAAGATTGCATGGTCAAAGGGACCAATTTAACCTTCTTTCATTGAAATGGAGAGGGTGACTACAAGAAGTTAGTAGCCGAAAAAGTAGTAAGGGCATGATTAAGAACACACACTCGTAGGAACATGTGCGCGTTTGTTCTTATACTTGTAGTTTTGGATATGGCTGAACCTCCACGTGGTTTGTCACGTAGGTTTAGAGGCAAAACCCCATGCAATGTCTTAAGAGTGGGTGCGCAATCCTAAAAATGCGCAAACGTTCTTACTAATAAAAATATTTAAAGGGCCCGAGCCTGATTTGTGCCCATTGTGCAAAAATTGCGCTCATGTTTCTCTCATTGGGCAAATATATATATTGCAGCTAGAGAGGAGGAAGAAAGGGAGGAGGGGGCCACCGTGTCTAGGTATGTTACATTTTTCTTAATTTTAATCAAATTTTGTCATTCCAGTTTAGTATTTTGCTCCCAATAATATGAATTAAAAAAAAAACTGTAATTTTGTATTTTAAATAAAAAAGGAACCTAATTTACATGCCATGGATTTTAAATTGATATAATACAATGGAACTGATCCAGGTGGATATTCGTGGCCACCCACCTTTTCCAACTGGCTCAAAACAACTTTCTGGTGATTTTGGCAATTTACTATTTTTAGCAGGTTTTAACTTCTGAGGCCATTTTGAGGACCTAAATGAAGGTTTTTTGAGATCGAGGTTCTCAATGATAGCGAAAGGCATAATTGAGCCCCCAAAACGAATCTCCTCAACGATATCTTTCCAACGAGCTATCATACGCCTAAAACGGAGATCGTATGCAAAATTTACGACCCCAGGAAGTTGATGTACTAGCTTACCCAAACGGGGCCCACGTGACTTTTGGCACTTCATCTCCTAGAGTTAGGTTTTTGGATATCTAGGACTTTTGAAACTCCTATTTATTGTAAAAAGGCCTTCAAAGCCTCATTGTAATCATCTTCTTGCGAATGCGAGTAGCCGTCACATCTCTTCTCAGAGATAAGTTGTCACCATTCTATCGAGTCTTTCACTCTGTATTTTACAGTCTCTGTACATTTATTTCATTAATAGAAATCATGTATTACTGTATATTTGTGTTTATGGTTGCATCTCTAATATATTTATGTTATATTATTGAATATATGCGATATCTCTGTGCATTTCTTTCTTATATCTCCGATCTCATTTCGTGCCGAAAATAATCTGGATCAGTGGTATCAGAGCAGGTTGCTCTTGATCATTTTTTTAGTGCATGTCCCTGACGAGGTCCGAGTATAGAAAGTTGGGTCTCGAGCTTGTCTCTCTTGAAGACAATTGCTCTCGCACACCCAAGAAACCCTCAATGGCGGAAGAAAATAAAAATGACGGAGCAGACAATCCTATCAATCTGTTTCTTGAGCAAGCTCTCACGTGACAGAGGGACGAAATGATGGAGAATTTTTCCCACATCCTTCAACGTCTACCGATAGCATCAAGCGCATCTTCATCAAGTGGCCACTTTGGAGGCGCCTTGCCTTTCAAGGTACAAGTTAATTTCGATATTCTTGTATTTGAAGGACAAATAGATGCAGAAGCCCTAGAAAAATGGTTAACTCTGCTAGAAGGTTATTTCTCTGTTCACAATTTTTCCGACAAATAAAAGATCAGCTTCGCACTCCTTAAATCTCTCCCTCATGTCAAACATTGGTGGGAAACTTACTGGGAACAAAGTTCCGCAGAGGAGTCTGGAATATATGGGGTCGATCCCACTTGGGAATTTTTTGTGGATGCGGTAAAAGAACAGTATTACCCTATTGGAAACTATGAGGACCAGTACATGAGATGGACCACACTGTGGCAAGAGAGGGGCCAAGAAGTTCCGAAGTTCACCAATACCTTCCATACCTTTCACACCAAGCTTGGTATCAAAGACTTCAAGCAACATTTGGTTTTGAAATACCGTGGGGCTCTACACAGATACATCCAGACTGAAATGGATTTTCTAGACATCTCATCACTCGGTGTTGCTTATCGATATGTTGTTAAAATTGAGTAGAAATTTAAGCACTGGAACAAACAGGAATTCGGTTCTACAAATCCGCAACAACCAAAGTATGACAAAGACGACCCTAACAAACAGTCTCCTAAAAACCAGTCTAAGACACAGGAAAAGAAGGGTCATGGGAAAACAAAGGACACTGGAAAATGGTGTGATTTCCACAAAATCCCCTGGCACAACACCGATGAATGTCCCTCAAAATAGTCATTGGTGGCCGAGATCAAAGACAAGGAGCCAAACCCTGATTCAGAATCTGATTCTGAAAATACTGGTTAATGACAGATCATTGACGTAGACCCCACTACTATTGTCGCAACCACAACAATTCAACCAGAAGAACCAATAGATCCTGAAGAGGGGGAGCACCTTTTTCATTCACAGATGTGAGTGAAGGGGACCCCGCTGCATTTTATTGTTGATAGCGGAAGCCAGAAAAACCTCATCTCAACAGAGGTCGTCAAACAAATGGGATTGTCGACAACACAACACCCGCAACCATACAACATCGAGTGGCTTTGGCAAGACGAGATCTCCGTGTCAGCCAACAGTGTCGATTGTCATACGACATCCAACCCTTCAAGGATGAGGTATTATGTGATGTTGCCCCACTGGATGTCTGTGATGTTCTCTTAGGCCAACCATATATGTGGAGACGCCATGCTGTTTATGAGTCTTGACCCCGTAGTGTCATTGTTATTTTGGGGGGTCATATCTATAGAATACCAGAGGTAGTTTTGACTATTGTTCCACCTAAAAAGTGTCGCAAGGTAGTATCTCATACTGCAAAATTCAGCTTCTTCACAATCTGTTCAAAAGGAGAAAAAAGGATATTGCAACCACTACAGCCTTGCCCCAAGCACCTTCTATCCAACAGAAGCAGGTCGACAAGGTTGCAACAAGCGCAAAGATTCCTTCTGCACATTGTCCTCTCATGTATATCGACTTGTTGAACAACCTCAACCTCAACAAGTTCGTGATAGACTTCCACAAACTGAGCAGTGCGACGTCTCCAGCAAGACAAGCAACTCACCAAGATACAGATTCAACAAACATTTTTCCTTCTCCCCTAGGAACTCAACGCAATGGATACCATTGCTTCCTAAGGAGGGAGGACTGATCCAGGTGGATATCGGTGGCCACCCACCTTTTCCAACTGGCTCAAAACAACTTTCTGGCGATTTTGGCAATTTACTATTTTTAGCAGGTTTTAACTTCCGAGGCCATTTTGAGGGCCTAAATGAAGGTTTTTCAAGATCGAGGTTCTCAATGATAGTTGAAGGCACAATTGATCCCCCAAAATGAATCTCCTTGACGATACCTTTCCAACGATCTATCATACACCTAAAACGAAGATCATATGCAAAAGTTACGACCCCGAGAAGTTGATGTACTAGCTTACCCAAACGGGGCCCACATGACTTATGGCGCTTCATCTCCTAGGATTAGGTTTTTGGATGTCTAGGACTTTTTTCATTCCCATTTATTATAAAAAGGCCTTCATAGCCTCATTGTAATCATCTTCTTGTGAATGCGAGTAGTCGTCACATCTCTTCTCAGAGATAAGCTGCCACCATTCTATCGAGTCTTTCACTCTATATTTTACAGTCTCTGTACATTTATTTCATTAATAGAAATCGTGTATTACTGTATATCTGTGTTTATGGTTGCATCTCTGATATATTTATGTTATATTATTGAATATATGCGATATCTCTGTGCATTTCTTTCTTATATATCCTATCTCATTTCCTGCCGAAAATAATCTGGATCAGGAACCCCAAGACAATTTAAAACACTCAAAAGAAAACCAAGAAGATCAAAACCCCAACCCACCACCACCACATAATGTAAACACTGAAATTGATGCGAGGTTGGTTATATTACGAACCCTTGAGAAAAAATTAATGGAGACTAGAGAACCTAGGAGAGTCTCCTTGGCAACTTCTTTGGACATCATTATTGCAAGTGCCCAAGGGAAATTGACCTCTATTTCTTATTATAGGACACAAATATATGAGTACTATAGCATTGGTTTGGAAAGAAACCAACTCAAATAATTGGGCATTTCAAAACAACAAATATTGCCTATTTTTAGGGATCCTAGAAATGGACAAGAACTACCATTGACCAAGAAACGCATATCAATTGACTACTGCATCCATCCCCAGATTAGTCAAAACTGGATGGATAGGTGGTACATGGATTTTGTTAAACCTCCATGCAATAACAAGGAGATGCCCTTATATTTTCTAAGGAAATTATGGGTTGGGTTTATTATGGGTAAGCATGTCAACTACTTTGGCATTGGTGACTTCTATGGGGTGGGTCGAGGGTCCGCACAGGACCGAGAGCATGCCAGGCATGACCCTGATTTAGGTCCCCATCCCCTCAGGCGAAGGCCTAACCCCCCTGCCCAACATCCTCTTATTGCAGAGAATTTGCAACAAGTACAGCTAGACATCTCATCATTGACTCGTAGCCTAGTGAAACACAATAGCTTTGTTTCACTATCTCGGCAACAGGTGCCTTCTAGTGACATTGATAAACGAGTTGGAGTGCCAACATCCACGTGAGAGTACAGTGAGGAGAGGGCACATGGACATAGAAATTGTCCATGTAAACCTCACAGATGCTTGAGCTATAGGCAAACATGCTATGGGCCTATAGAGCCCAGTGGACAACCTAGCTTCATGGAGGAGGTTTGTATCTTAACCCTCTCTATGTTCTTCATTGTTATAGATTTATTTTGTATTTTGTATATTTATATAGATATTTGATTGTATGTTGTTTTGCAGTTGTTGCGTCCCAGCTTCAGACCCTCTACGCCTATGGATGCATCAATGCCTAGCCCCACCATTGATGCACCAATAGAGACATCATGTTCATTGGGTGCACCGTACACACATGTATGTATCACATTTGATAGATTCAACATAGCCATTTCTTTATTTTATGACATCCTCAATTTTTTTATATGTTCTCTTGTTTCTACAAGACTTGGCACTAGGTGATGTCGGGGATTGTCCACCTGGAATTGAAAAGTCGCCAGCGTCACATGTATCATGTGTAAAGTTAAATATCATATAATTCTCAAATTATTTGTGTTTATGTTTTTGAATTTTACTATTTTGTACTAATAGTTCAATTTTATTCATATGTATGTAGGTTGTCGATATATTTGATAGGTATAGTAGTATTGTACCCCTGGCCACCTGGGCGTTGCTTCTGGTTCGCTTTTCTCCAGGCCTAGGGTGTTGGAATCACTTTTACAACCCGTGAGGGTCCATCACAACCCACCTGTCTGCCACCCACCCCCACCACCACTTTCAACCCATTGACAGAGACTGCCACAGTAGAGGTTGTCTTGGAACATGTACAACCTAGTGCTCCATTTTCCATTGAATCTTCATCGATGCCTGGTAGGGATGATTTTAAGGATGAAAATTTATTTTTAAATGGAGAAACCTTGGAGAATCTTACTAATCCTTCATATGCCAACTATAAAATGTTTGGCAATATTTTTATAAAAAAAATTCAAATTTCTAAGGATTTTATATAGTTTGTATAAAATTTTGGCAATTTTTAAAGTAAAATAATTTTATCCTATAGAATTTGAGTGAATGATTTTTAGAATAGAGAATCTCTTTTTGGGAAAAACCATGGAAAATTAGCCCACGAGCGAAATTTAGCCCCTAAAATCATCCTTGAATTGCTTGAGATATTCACGGTGGCATAATGCATTGATGATAATTTTTGTGTTTCATGAATTTTGTTTACGCATATTTGTTTAATTTTCTTGACTTGATTCTTGTAACTGATGCAGGGTGGCATTGCGGAGATATTGGGGTCATGGAGGAGGGTAACACCCTCACAATTGACAGTTTCATATGCGGTGAGTTGTCTTAGGTTAAATTACAAAGTATTAATTTGTATGTCTATTAATTCATTGATGAAAAAAACTTATAACACTATTTATTCTTTGTGCAGTCTCGAGAGCGTTGAAGCACGCCTAGGCCTAGAACCTCTTGAGGTGCATCCTCGATAAAGAGAAGAAATACAGATTTCCAGGATTCTCTTGAGGGTGGCAATTGTCAATGATTGACCAACTATTGCCATTTTGTAGCTAGGCCACGATGTATGTGTTTTTTTATGTTAGGGCACTTGTTGTCTCTTTGTATACTGGGCATGAGTTGTCATTTTGTAAAAAATGTACAATTTAGACGATGTTGAGTATGCACACACACACACACACACACACACACACACATTTCATGGCACATTTTTTTATGAATCTCATTGTTTCTACATTTGATGTTGATGAATATATGAATTTCAAAGTGTTTGAATTCCAAAGTGTATGAATTTTATGTGTATTAATTGCTTGATTTGTTTATAAAGTGATTATAAATACTTGCATTACACATTAAGGAATAGCTTATGGTGGAAAGTATTGCTAAGTGCTAAATCCATAAGCAATTAATGGTTCTCAAGTAGCATTGCTTGCTAATCAACCATGTATCTCTACATCATCGATGGATCATTCCTTCTGAATTATTTGCATGAACGTTGTTGATATCCATATTCTAACTCAGAACCAACAATATGGACTACCTCTTGAATTATTTCCATCTAAATCCAATGACAAACCACACTCAAATAGCGATCACTTGAAAATATTGTGACCTAAAAAATGGCATATTGCAATAATTTATTATAGAAATAAATTTCCTCATTTATCTTCTACATAATTGTAAATCACTTAACAATTTCAACTCAATGTTATTTTCTAGGGTACACACATTATTCCCCTCTTTCTATGCATGACATATATAAAATTATTCTATTTATGTGTAACTCTTTATAAATGCCAAAAAGACTAGTAAATGACTCATTAATGCACATGTTTGTTTAGATTTTGTAGTGGGTATATGCAAAATTTTGTTACACCCATAAATTATTAATAACATTTATTCAGTCTTCCATGATGTCCACTAAACTTATTGATTTTGATCAATAGAACGAGAGAGTTCACATGGAAACTAGATCTTAGAATGGGTATCATTTTCCACCTACAAGTAAACGTTTTGAGGTTACATTTCATGACACACTATAGAAAGTAATGCTATGCTACCAAAATTCCTCTAGGGAGACTTGAAACCATTATTCTTTTCCCTTCACCATATATGAGATTTTATTGCATATTCCTACCCAATTTTTGGGTTAGAGCACAAAAGGAGACAAAGGACCCTCCCAAACCCAATCCCAGAAACCTGTTGATGCCATGCCATACCATTGTCATTCCTTTCCAATTCACTCCATGCCATACCATTTCCATTTCCACGACATTATCAAACCTTTCCATGCCATGCCTTTCCAATCCATGCCATGCCATGCTATTTCCATGCCTTTCCATATCATGTCATTTCCATGCCATTGTTATGCCTTTCCAAGACATGTCATGGCATGCCATTCCATTTCAATGTCATTGCCATGCTGTGATACCCCTATTTCCCCTAGCTTGTAATTAATCATTACTTATGATTACCATGTTATGGCATGTGAACAATGTAAGTGTATTATTTTTTAAATTGCCAACAATTGACCGTGGGGGTGAAGCCTTGAAGTATTGTCCATGATATCACTAGAGGAAAGAGTGATGAAACTATAGAGAGAGTTCATTATGTCAAAATGAACCAAATGGAAAATTCTCTTTGCTGAAATAATAAGCCTCATCCCGATTCCAAGGAAAAATCAGTTAATGAGAAATGGATCGGTGGTTGAGAAATCAACTACCCGAATGAATGGAAGATTGGATGGTCTGGATGAAGAGACAAAAAAATGTCAACTCTCACTACCACAGAGTGCAATTTCCTATAGGCCCAAACTGACCCAAGTTCCTTCTAACAGAAGGAATAAGTCAGGTCTAGAACCTCTTCGGGGGAAACAGGAGAGGGTGTGCAAGAGAAGAAGGATTCCATAGAAAGAAGAAGAGTGGGGGAGGCTCTCCAGTTCAGAAGAAGAACATAAATTTTAGGTTGTTCTGGTTACAGGAGAGAACCAAAGGAGGAATTTCATCTCCGAGGAAGGAAATTGTTGAAAAGAATGCATGAGCACGTGCAATAGAAAGATCAAAGAACGTGTGGATCGTAGAAGACCCGAAGCCCATACTGAAGAAAAAGAGGATCACGGGCTTAGTGTTGGCTGGAAATAAACTGGTGCTGGAAGGAGAGGGCGTCAAGGGACAATTTAGTTGTGAAGGGACTCTCTTGCACAGAGGAAATCCAACTGGGAAGGCATCTGATCAACCCCGTGGAGGTCTAAGTTCAGTGGGGAAGAAGGGATACTTCTACTGCTTCCAGAGAGGTGGACAAGAGTAAGCTCCATGGTACCTTTCTTGATTTTGGAAAGAGAACCCAAAGAACCTGACTTGAGAAGAAGGCCTCGAGCTTGATGTTGAGGGAGCACCTAATAAACCTTGTAGAGGGTGTGACAGAGAGAAGATCTCTGAGAATTTGCAGAAGTTTCGCTAGTGATATAATGGCTTGGAACATGGGTGTCCAGAGTGATAAGAGTGAATGCCTTTGAGCCTACAATTGGGTGGAAAGGCGAACACCCCCAGTCAGTTGGTCAACTATTAAGTTTAATAGACAAGTATTTCATAGACTTTGTAAAATTGAATTAAAATGTTTGATTGAATGCATGTATTTTCTCTTTACAAATACATCCTTGATATTTAGGGATGATGGCATATTATTGTATCTTGTTTGGATGTTAGATAATTGTGAATCCAGTGGTCTACCCGACTGAATATTTTGAAGTAGAGTTTGAATATTATCCCCTGTCAATGGTTTTCTGCTTACTTTTATCTAGAAAAGGAAAACTGTCAAGAAATGGGTTTTTAAATGAATTTGGGGCATAGGCATTTGGCATCTGTCTTGGTTAGAGAATTTATCAAAGGGATTTCTCAGGGATCAATTCCACAAGTAAAGAGTTGGGAAAGACTCTGTAGGACCATTTCGGTCTGGTCGATCCCTCGAATTTCCTTTCCCTTCTATAGAACTTGAGTACTGTGGATGGAAGCTGCTTCCTTTAAACCAGTCGTCCAAGTGACCATGTGCTCATGCTCACGTCTTAACTAAATCTCAGATAAGAGTTGGGAGTCTAGATGGAGGCTCCTGGAGACTGCCATTCCGAAGTGACGTGGCATGTTGGCGTCACCTAGGGTGACATGGACCCATGTTATGCATGTCACGTGTCATCCTGATTCGTGATTTTCATGGAACTTATGTGTCAAATGGAACTTGACATGTGTCACTCGTCGATTGGGCCATGTGTCATCTCTGTCTTTTTCCACATGTCATCCCTTGGTGCATAGTTGCTTGACCTAATGGCTAACAGGACCCAGGAGTTCGAAACTCCGGGAGGTTTAGGGTGTTAGAACATGTGCTCCAATAGGGCCAAAGGGCGGAGCCACATGGAAGGACTTCAAAGCTTCAAGACTCCAAAGGATTTGCAAGTAGAGAAAGGTGGTTGAAAACCCCGAAGCAACAAGTGTCGAAGCATCGAAGTTTCCCTGGCGTAATGTCAAGCTCTGATAGGACAAGCCTACGCGCATCATGGTGATGTGGCATGTTTGTATAGCCCTTCATGGAATCGTGGGATTGGACATGAATCAGGCATGGGACCCCACCCCTCTAGTAAATTCCAAGAAATGGGTTGAGAGTGAATGAATATCAGCCGTCAGATCCAAGAGTGGATTGAATATCCACCATAGATTCTGGAGTGGAAGGGACTCGAAGACTTCAGGTCTTCAGGAAGATTTAGATATGTGCAAAAGAGTGTGGAAAGGTCGAAGTTCGGAGGACTTGGTTCTAGTGTCAGTCGCGTGGTAAGGTAAAAGAGGTAACAAGAAGCACCAAGGGTCTACGAGTGAATAATACTGTGACGACTTGGTAGAGTCTTTCCCTGCAACTGTCCCTCTAGTGGCCATGTCATCGCTAAAGGATGACGACCGAGGTCGAGTCTGTTCCAAGTGGGGTGGTACGACTGGGGTGGAGACACGTGGGTGCCACGTGGCCATTGACCAATGATTCCTAAAGATATTTGGAAGGCCATAAATTCTGATTCAGAGCTCATATTTGAGCATAGTAATAATCATTGGAAAGCTCTTGACGAGCACAAGATGATGGAGGTATCGGGAAGAGGATTTGAGATGGTTGAGAAAAAACGAAAAAATTATACCCCATCCCTTAAAAGGATACCTAAGGGGTTGGGTGTGTGAAAAAGTGGTATCAGAGAAGGAAACAACACTTGGCCTACTTGGGCTCACAAAAGATTCAAGTGTTTTCTCTTTCATAGAAAAATTTAAAGGAGAGGGAACCCTACCCTACCCTACCGTATCTAGCATAGCATGATTCAAACATGGGATTGGATGGGCTAGAGAAAAATCATAAGACTAGTTTACCAAGGCTAAGATGAGCCTATTGAGAGTATTACTATCGTATGGAAATTATCTACATAAGTTCCTTGAGAAGAAGGATGTAGATTAAAATTCAATTGGGATTTTACCCAACAAGATTGAATCATGCTAGACTGTGGGAGAAGAAGCCTATCATTTCTTTTGGGAAATGATAGTCAGTCCTACAAAAGTGGGATTATGCTGAGGGGCATTAATAATAAAACTTGGATGCAAATGGTATAAACCCATTTTAAGGAATACTGGCATGAACATGTATCATGGCAATTAGTTGTATTATAATCACAGTGGAAATATTCTCTTTTAATGGTCATTGTCTCTTTCGCAGTAGTCTAAATATTAGATTTTCTAAAAGATTTCCAACTATCAATATCAATTTTATTTAGAAATCAGTTTTATTTAGAAATTGGTCAAAATTTTAAAATAATTAATGAAATTGTAGATATAAATAATTCCCATTACATAATATAAATAAACAATAAGATAAAATAAGATAAGAGTTTTTCAGGAAACTAATTCCATCTATACATTAAAACTAGAATTGAAATAATAAAAAATACAATTTCGTAGATAATTAAATTGCTCAATTCCAATCATAATTACCCCAAAAAATAAAAATAAAACTCTAGTTTTTATACTGGTCTGTTGCCCACGTGTTCTTCTTTAAACATTATTATCGTGCTTGGTGTATGATTCCACTAATTTAGGTTGCATACATTTACCTCATTTCATTGACTATGATTTGTACATATGAATACAATCAAATGATTACTTTAGAATGGCTCGGCGGCTTAATTATCGGCTTGAAATAATATTTAAAGTTAAGTGATGTCAAAAAATATATGTAATCATGACGATCCCTTGTGCTAATCATAAACCTTTCCATTCACTAAGTTTTAGTTTATTAAAATGTTTTAGTCTAAACATTTTATGTTTTGATTTTTTCAGTTGATATTTTCTGTTTAATTTTGTTTGAAACTTGATTAGAAATTAGTGAATTTGTAGATTTGAGTGGTAAACTTTGTTTAATCCTACTTTCTCAGGATTTTTCAGGAGGTTGAATTCAAATTCAGGAATGTAATTTAAACAACATAAAATAACAATTTTAAGATGAGAAATGTCAAAACCTAGTAGAAAGGCAACAACTTTTCATGCTTGTTAGTGTCATATAGAATTGTTTAAATGGCTATATGTCCTTGATAATACTATTTTGGAAATCACATGAGGAATTATTGATAAAGACTCCAACCAATGTGGTTTTGTATAACGATTTATAGAGGTTCATCTCAAAAGGAAATACAAAAAGTAATCAGACTAATTTGTGGCTTGTATTATTTTTGTTTAGGGGGGTGACACTTTTAAATTGTTCTTGTCATAAGGTGGAGGAACTAGTTAAAAGGCTATCTCATTCTTGAAAATCTTATTTTGGTAATTATATAAGGAATTAGTGATCAAGGACTCATTAGAAAAAGAAAATGATCTTAGTCAACAACACAGGTTTACATGGTCAAAGGGTCCAATTTAATCTTCTTCCATTGAAATGGTGAGGGTGAGTGTAAGAAGTTCCTGGCTGAAAAAGTGGCAAGGGCATGATTAAGAAAGTAGAAACACATGTGTGCGTGTTTGTTCCTATACCTATAGGTTTGGATATGGTCGAACCTCCACGTGGATTTCCAGGTAGGTTTACTGGAAAAATCGGTGCGAGGTCTGAAGTGCACGTGCACAGTCCTAAGAAGGCACATGAGTTGTTACTGATAAAAATATTTAAAGGGCACAAATCACGCTCACATTTATCTCATTAGGAAAATATAGTGGAGCTAGAGAGGAGGAAGAAAGGGAGGAGGGGGGCACCATGTCTAGGGATGTTACAATTTTCTTAATTTTAATCCAATTTAGTCATTTCAATTTAGTATTTTGCTCCAAATAATCTAAATTAAAAAAAAAAATTGTAATTTTGTATTTTAAATAAAAAAGGAACCTAATTTACATGTCATGGCTTTTAAATTGCAACTGTAATTGTAATTGCAGCATATATAATACAATGGAACCCCAAGACAATTTAAAATGCTCATAGGAAAACCAAGAAGATCAAAATCCCAACCCACCACCACCAGACAATGTAAACACTAAGATTGATGAGGGGTTGGTTATATTAGGAACACTTGAGAAATAATTAAGGGAGACTAGAGAGCCTAGTAGAGTCTCCTTGGCCACTTCTTTGGACATTATCATGCAATCCATTGCAAGTTCCCAAGGGAAATTGACCTCTATTTTAGATTATAGTGAATGAATGTATGAGTACTATAACACTGGTTTGGAAAGAAACCAAGACAAAGAAATGGGCATTTCAAAACAACAAATATTGTCTATTTTTAGGGATCCTAGAAATAGACAAGAAATACCATTGACTAGAAAACACATCTACATTGACTGGTGCATCCATCCCCGGATTAGTCAAAACTGGATGGATAGGTGGTACATGGTTTTTGATAAACCTCCCTGCAATAACAAGGATATGCCCTTATATTTTTTGAGGAAATTATGGGATGAGTTTATTATGGGTAAGCATGTCAACTACTTTGACATTAGTGACTTCCATGGGGTGGTTCGAGGTTTCACACAGGACCGAGAGCATGTTAGGTGCGACCCCAAGTTAGGTCCCCATCCCCCCAAGAGAAGGCCTGACCCCCCTACCCAACATGGTCATGTTGCAGAGAACTTACAACAGGTACAACTAGCCATCTCATCATTGAATCATAGCCCAGTGCAATACAGTAGCTTTGTTCCACTATCTCAGTAGGCGGTGCCTACCAGTGAAATTGATAAAGGAGTTGGAGTGTCAGCATGCACGAGAGAGTACTATGAGGAGAGGACACATGGACATAACAACCGTCCATGTTTCATGAATTTTTATTTACGCATATTTGTTTAATTTTCTTGACTTTATCCTTGTAACTTATGTAGAGTGGCATTGCAGAGAGATTGGGGTCGCGGAGGAGGGTAACACCCTCACGATTAATAATTTCATATGTGATGATTTGTCTTAGGTTAAATTACAAAGTATCAATTTGTATGTCTATTAATTCATTGATGAAAATAACTTATAACACTATTTATTCTTTGTGCAGTCTCTAGAGTGTCAAAGCACGCCTAGGCCTAGAAACTCTCGAGGTGCATCCTCAAGAAAGATAAGAAATACATATTTCTAGGATGCTCCTGAGCGTGGCGAGGGTGGAAATGGTCAATGATTGACCAACTACTGTCATTTTGTAGCTAGGCCATGATATAGATTTTTTTTTTTAAATGTTAGGGAACTTGTTGTCGCTTTGTATACTGGGCACGAGTTGTCATTTTCTAAAAAATGTACAATTTAGACGATGTTACATTTCATGGCACATTTTTTATAAATCTCATTGTTTCTACATTTGATGTTGATGAATATATAAATTTCAAAGTGTTTGAATTCCAAAGTGTATGAATTTTATGTGTATTAATCCCTTAATTTGTTTCTAAAGTGATTATAAATACTTGCATTACGTATTAAGGAATAGATTATGGTGRAAAATATTGCTAAGTGCTAAATCCATAAGCAATTAATGGTTCTCAAGTAGCATTGCTTGATAATCAACCATGTATCTCTACATCATCGATAGATCATTCCTTCTGAATTATTTGCATGAATGTTGTGGATATCCATATTCTAACTCACAACCAACAATATGGACTACCTCTTGAATTATCTCCATCTAAATCCAATGACAATCCACACTCAAATAGTGGTCACTTGAAAATATTGTGACCTTAAAAATGACATATTACAATAATTTATTATAGAAATAAATTTTCTCATTTATCTTCTACATAATTGTAAATCACTCAACAATTTCAGCTCAATGTTATTTTATAGGGCACACACATTATTCCCCTCTTTCTATGCATGGAATATATAAAATCATTTGATTTATGTTTAATGCCAAAAAGACTAGTCAATAACTCATTAATGCACATGTTTGTTTAGATTGTGTAGTGGGTATATGTAAATTTTGTTAAACCCATCAATTATTAATAACATTTATTTAGTCTTCCATGATTTCCACTAAACTTATTGATTTTGATCAATAGAACGAGAGAGTTCACATGGAAACTAGATCTTAGAATGGGTATCATTTTCCACCTACAAATAAAGGTTTTTAGGTTACATTTCATGACACAATATAGAAAGTAATGCTATGCTACCAAAATTCCTCCAGGGAGACTTGAAATCGTTATTCTTTTCCCTTCATCGTCTATGAGATTTTATTGCACATTCCTACCCAATTTTTGGGTTAGAGCACACAAGGAGACAAAGGACCCTCCCAACCCCAATCCCAGAAACCTGTTGATGCCATGCCATTGTCATTACTTTCCAAGTCATTCCATGCCATGTCATTGCCATTTCCACACCATTATCAAACCTTTCCATGCATTTCCAATCCATGCCATGCCGTGCCATTTCCATGCCTTGCCATATCATTCCATTTCCATGCCAATGTTATTCCTTGCCAAGACATGCCATGGCATGCCATGTCATTGCCATGCCATGCCATGCCATTGTCATGTAGTTTCCCATTTTAACCTATATAACAATAAATATAACTTTCCATTGTCACGCCATAACATTGTCATGCCTCGCCAAGCCAATAAATGATATTAACTAAGTTACAACATGATAAATATAACAAACCTTAACGCAAGTAATCATTAAATGAAAGGGGGATGAAAATCCAAGCCTAAACTAGGGTTTAGATAACAAATGCTTGTTGAAATGCATGATGACACATAAAAGCCCTAGAATATTCAAGACAACAAGCCCTATAATATTAAAGACATTATTTTTATTCCTGGCAAGCCATGCCATGACATTGACATGCCTTTCCAAGTCATGCCATTGTCATGTAGCTTCCCAAGATGGCACATAAAAACCCTATAATATTCAAGACACCAATCACTAGAATATTCAAGACATAATTGCCATGGCACATAACAACCCTAGAATATTGAAGACATCATTGTCATGCCATTTCCATGCCTTGCCAAGCCATGCCATTTTCAATCCATGCCATGCCATGCATAATATTATGCCAAACCACGCCATGCCATGCCATTACATGCATTTCCTTTCCTTGCCATGCCATACCATGACATGCATTTCCTTTCCTTGCCATGACATTCCTTTCCTTACCATGCATTGGGATGGTATGCATTGCCTTGTATGGTATGCATTGGAAATGGTATGGTATGGTATGGTATGCACTACCTTGTCGTTGCCTTGTATGGTATGAATTGGAGATGGTATGGTATGGTATCCATTGCCTTGCCATTTCCATTTCCTTGATTTGCATGGTATCATATGGTATGTATTGCATGGTATGGTATGGTATGCCATTTCCTTGCCTTGCATGGTATGGTATGGTATGCATTGTCATTGGAAATGGTATGGTATAGTATGGTATGGTATGGTATGGTATGGTATGGTATGGTATGGTAGGCATTGGCATTGGCAATGGTATGGCATGGTATGCATTGCCTTGCCATTACCTTGTATGGTATGCATTGACAATGGTATGGTATGGTATGCATTGGTAATGACAATGGTATGCATTGGAAATGGAAATGATATGAATTTCCTTGCCATTTCCTTGTATGGTATGCATTGGCAATGACAATGGTATGCATTGCCAATGAAAATAGTATGCATTGCCTTGCCATTGCCTTGTATGGTATGGTATGGTATGAATTGACATTGGCAATGGAAATGACAATGGTATGGTATGGTATTGTATCCATTTCCTTGCCATTTCCTTCCATGGTTTGGTATGCATTGCCATGCCATTTCCTTGTATGGTATGCATTGGAAATGGTATGGTATGGTATGGTATGGTAGGCATTGGTGAGTGATTTTCAAACAACCATAGGTAGTCCTATATGTGCACCACCCCCTAGTTGAGATATGATATCTCTAGGGTGAAGTAGGACAAGAAAAACTATGAATTTCAAACTAAAACAAGTCCAACCAAGTGATTTTCATTTTTGAGCTCTTGAGGACAAAATAACTCTTAGGAACCCACATTTCCTACCCCACACAACACAAGGAGTATTTTATTCTCTAATACATAACCCCTTAGAAATACCTCCCCTCAGTGCTCTTCAATGTAGGCATAGGAAGGTCCAGATTGATATCTCAAGCCTCTGCAGAATCCCCTTGGTTTCTTGACATTTTTTCCAAGTCTAAAAGCTTCCTTTCATGGATGGTTTATTCTATCATGGACTTGGTTATATTTTTTTTATTTTGTCTACCCTCCAAAACTCTCATTTTTCCCCTTTTTCCCAACCACCATTCCTTCCCATTCGAATTTCACATGCATGCATGATGGAAAGGGAATTCCAAATCAACTTATTTCCTAGTTCCAAGAATGTAGGGGAGACAACTTGCTAGTTTTTAGGAAATGATGGCTTAGATTGAGGAATTTGTTTCCTCTACTCCTTT
>JZKD02S1642353.1:61023-103853 GCA_000966675.3 Picea glauca
CCTCACAATTCAAAAAGATTCATAACCAGTCCATTCTGATGACATCGAAATATTTGATATCAATTAATTTTGTTACTTCACTATCAATTCATCCTTTCCTTAATATAAAAGCTCAGATTAAACAAAAACTCAGAAAAAATGTAATAAAGTATTTTGCATTCTAACATTCATTTCCTGTGAAGATTGTGGAATCTGAATCTATATCTCTCTATATATGACAGATTTGTTCATAAAAATGGATTAAAGTTATAAAAAGATAAAATCTCTTCTTATTATGAAGTTATACTGTTTTCGGGGAACATTAGAGCATGTAATATGGATTATTAAAGACAAAAATCATATTGCTTTTAGACAGTAAATTATCGATAAATCTATTTTCAGAAAATTTAGATTATCAACTATAATGAAAAAATATAGATTGTCAACCATGTAACTATTCAGATAAAGAAATGACACACTACTCAAGTTTTGGTTAAATTTTCTTCCAAGAAGAAACATATTATTTACACTTGTACTTTGATGATGTCTACTTAACTGTTTAGTATTGAAATATTATACTAATCAAATTTATTAGTTCAAAGATATAAACATATAATGTGCAGATATAAACATATAATGTGCATATTTATATTGAGTAGAAATTTACTCATGTAATTTTTAACAATATAAATGTTATATACCCTGTAATATGTAATATAAACAGTTGAATCTAAATGATTTTTAAATACAATGATGTATAACTCAGTGTATACAATGTTGCAAGATGCATGTTTTTTTCCCTACTTAACTATCTAGTAGGATGCCACACTAATCAAGTTTTGAAAAATTAAACAAATGATGTACACACTTATGTTGAGCTGATGTCTATTTAACTATCTACTAGCTAAATGCCACACTGATATATAGAGAAATGCCACACTAATCAAGTTTTGGTTAAATTTTCCTTAACTATCTAGTATTGAAATGTTACACTCATCAAATTTATTCGTTCAAAGATATTGAATGGAAATTTACTTATATAATTCTCAACAATACAAATGTTATATAGCATAGGATATAAATGATTGAATCTAAATGCTCAACAATATAAATGTTATATAAGCTGAAATATAGATGGTTGAATCTAAATATTTTTAGATCCAATGATGTATAACTATCTAGTAGGATGCCACACACTAATAAAGTTTCAATCAATAACTATCTACTAGTAAAATGACATAGAGTTTTGGTCAAATTTACCAGAATAAACATATGACATGCACTAATGCTTAGCTTATGTCTACTTAGCTAAACTATATAGTTAGTTAAATGCAACATCAGTGAAGTTTTTTGGGCCAAATTTACGCTTATGTCTACCTAACTAAACTATCTAAACTATCTAGGTAGTGAAATGCAACACCACTGAAGTTTTTTTTGGCAAAATTTACCACTTAACTAAACTATCTAGGTAGTTAAACTATCTAGGTAGTTAAATGCATCACCAGTGAAGTTTTTTGGGCCAAATTTACCACTTAGAGGATAAACATATAATATGCACGCTGGTTACGCTGGTTACAAGGCAAAATGACCTTGATACATCAATGATTTACATGCAGATTTTGCGAAAAAAAAACCCTAACATAAAAACTATCGAATATATCTGAAAATAATAAATCATCCTTCGAATGTGTGATATCTCGCAGTCGAGGTAAGAAAAAATAAATGCAGAAAGCTATTTACCCGCTCTTGGTAATAGCGCTGGCCATCCCTTCGAAGGCAATCTGCTCCACAGTCTTGCCTGAAATGTTGTCCAACGGCATGCAGTCCATTGCTTGGGAAGTCATATGGGTCGTGCCCATGCCCGCCATCTTCTGAAGAATTTCAACAGCGGTATCACCCATTTCAGCCGGGAGTACTACAGGTTTCGATACGTGCATCACTAATCGCCCCGCTGACCGAAAGAGCGCAGGGTTCATTGAAGCAAGCATGCCTCCATCTCTGGTCTGCACCTGCATCACATGAGAGCCCAGCCCATCTCCTAGATCAGGCGGGAGCTTAATCTGTTTCTTCATGACTTTATCGGAGAAATTACCAATGGGATCAGAGTTCCGGGAAGAGTTCTTAAATACATTTTCGTTCAATCCCCATTTCTGAATCAGTTCTTCATTCTCTTCAACGTCCAGCATTTTACCCCGAGCCTTACTGTCCGAGACATGGCTCATTTGCTTCAACTCGGTTTCTGCAAGTTCGGTCAGAATGGAAGTTAGCTGATCCATATCGTCATCTGAATCTGCTGTGCCATCCTTCAAAGCTGACTTCTCCATATTTTCCTGAGAGACCAGACCAGTTTCCTCGCCTTCCAGCAGGTGCAGGAACTCTCCTTCCACGAGGCTGGCATCATCATCCTTCAGAAAATCATCTGTATTTTGATCACCCTTCACTGCATCGTTAAAAAGCTTATAATCCTTTGAGTCTTGATTACCCAGAGGCTCCATTGCTGACTCTTGGCTAGCTGTTTTGTCCAAGATTTCAGACTCGAGAGCTTTAATCTGCTGAGCAACGTAGTCCAATTCAATGAGCCTTCTCTGGCTTGCCTCCTCGATCACTTCCTTCACAACCTCATGACGTCCTGATACTGATCCTTCTTTATCTAATTGTTCAGAGGTGGTCGGTGTTTCAGCTTCTGCGACTTCATTCTGAACCAATTCCACACCTTGCTCTTCTACCTCGAAGAACTCTTCGTCCTCGGCGTTCTCAATCTCTAGGTCTGATGGATGATTCACAGCATCAGAAGTACTGTTCTCTTGTTCATGTACTTCTTTAAGCCCTATTTCATCTAAACTGCCACCTTCAGATCTGCCATTGAGGTTAAAATTCTCATTCTGAAACATTTTGGAATGCAGTACTGATTCCGGAGTAGGATCAGGATCGTCCAGATTAAGGTGAGCCATTCGAAAAAAATCCATAGGATCGTCTCTACCCATCTGCGATTGAAAAGGCGAACCGCCGTTATAGACGGCGCCGGTAAATCCATGAGCAGCCACCATCTTTGGCGTTCCGCGAGCCGAACTGGGTTGGCTTTTAGAAACCCCCCTGGGCGCTCTGTCTGCTTCATGATCTGAAGAATCCTTAAACGTACAACTCCCAACATGATAACGCTCATCCTTATCAAGAATTTCGTATCCTAAGCCCACAACGAGCTCTGCTCCTCTGGCTTTCCCACTCAACGCAAAACGGGCATTCCATCCATCCTCGCAATCTTCGCCAGCAGGATGCTTCTGAACGGCTTCCTGCAACAACATACCGAGATCGACGTGATGCTTACCGAAATCCAGCTCCTCTGCGTCCACTGCAAGTACGGAAATGACGAACGGCCTCGACTGGAACTTCATGGTTCCATGAGAACTACCATGCCTGCTGCTGCTGCTATACACATGGCAATGGATACGCAGATTTTCGTTGAATTCCGCTACGCTTAGAAACACGCGAGCGGGCATAGTTTGAACAGCTCCATCTCTGCTCTCCTTCCTTCTCAAATTCACAGCGAGTCTGAGCCCATTAACGGAAGGCGAGAGACCTTGGATGGCATTCACGTAAACAGAGAATATGCAGTTGAAGCGATGCATCCCTATATGAGAAAGCGCACGAATGGGTTTCCAGGTCCAGAACCCTGAATGCTTGTGTTCCACCATTTTACTGAAACCAACGTCTACCTCCTCCTCGTGAGTCCATAAAACCTTCCTCTCATCATCTGCACGATCCAATTCTTCGCCTTTGCGCCTTCGAAAGGGACTTAGTGAATGCCGATTCCTTCGGCATCGAATGTCCACTTTCTCTGAACTGATTCCAGAGACCGCAGAAGAAGAAATTCTAGAAACTTTGACTCCTGTAACGTTCGATACCGTGGACCGGGGATGAGCAATGGAATGCCTCACGTTTCGGGATGCAGTGGGATCCATGGAATTGTGGCGAGCATTGGCGAGGCCGGGCAATGGAATAGCTTCGTCTCTCGTCTGTAAGTTCTTTGCATCTGTCAGGGAAAGGGAACCAGTCCTGCGGGGCAATAATGGCTGCTGGGACATGTACAAGGACTGGCTCAGAACTTCCAGCTCTTGCAATAGCTGGCTCCCGGAGTTTCTTCTCCCAGGCGAAGAATCATAACTTCCTGAGCTTGCCATCAAAGCTAACAATTACAGGCTCTCAGCTGCGATAGCTGAACTATGACAAAATTTTCAACACAGAGACCTGGGCTTATTGCCGTCGGAGCTCAAAACTGCTTATTAAGAGACATTTTAACTTAATCCTTACTCTTAATCAGATAAATTATAAGCCAACGGCCTGCAGCATTTATTCAGTTTTGGCATATTTATTGTTTGTCTCTGACTTTTGTTGCATTCATTCAATCTTCTTCTGGTGGTCCAGAATGTGACAACCTAGATTGACAGTGGTTGGACATTGTCTTTTGCATCAAAGTCAATTCTGCGTTAATGTTTAACTTTATTGAGAATATTTAATGTAGAATTTCAAGCCCTTCCAGGTTTCGAACTCCACAATAGCTTTGGTATAATCTTTTGTGCCGTATAAAGAAATTGGGTTTTCTAACTGTTTTAATTTTTTAAAGTTTGAAATTGGTTATATAAATATGCACAGAATTTGAACTTTTTGTTGTTTAAATTGTATTTTTGAATACAGAAATAGATTCAGTAAATTAAAAATTTCTAAAACATTTAAATTATACAAAATTAACTACTCAAATTTACAGATATAATAATTTCTAAATAAATTTCCAACAAATATATAAAATTACTTGAACCAAAATGATATTAACTCTTTGTTATGCCAAAATTATGTCAAAGGCATATACCTATTGGAGATGGGCACAATTAATGATCTTTTAATCTTAAATTCTAATCGGATGGCTATGCATTGAAAATGCTGGCATATTCTTAGTAGTCCTCCAAAATCAATGAGTCAGATTTATTGTTGATAACTTCTTTGCATTTATAAATGCATCCGTTAACTTGTTTACTTTTTAACATTTACCTAATCATATTAAAAAATTACTGTAACATCATATGGAATTCTTCAACTGTCCACTTTCTTCGGCCTGACATTTTTACTGAATTTTTTTTAACCTAACATTTTTACTGAGTTTTTTTTAACAACAGTAAGTCTTACTGTCTTTCGACGTTCGCCAGCGGCTGTGCTAGTAATACTCCAATCTCTACTACATCTACAAGATATATATAGATCCTTAAAACCTTCATTGCAACCAAAATGAACGTATTACATTATACATTATCTCTGGCAGCAAAGTCAATTCACGTTTTAACACCATCGATTTGAACTACTGTAAAATTTCAAACTGAATTCAGAGAAAAAGGAAAAATTGTTCCTTTCGAACAGAGAAAAAAGAGCCTGTTGTGGCTGAAATTGAAATTGATTGAATCCGACAAAATATAGTTGGTTGCAAAACGCGCACCACCAAAATCCTATCACCAAGGGAAGAAAATTGTTGCGGATGAAATTGAAATTGATTCTTTCGGACAAAATACAGTTAGTTGCAAAACGCGCACCACCCAATTCCTATCAACATGGGAGAAAATCCATGCACTATAAGACACGATTTGTATTTTGGAAGAAGTAAATGAATGAAGTAGACAGAGACTGGCTGGGTAAGGCGGGCGTGTTGATCTGGTTTTAGGCTATGGTCCAGAGATGATTTAGTTCAAGTTTACTGTATCTCAGTGGTTATATTTGAGAATCCCGACACAACGCGTATCATAAGCTTCCAACCCGCGAGAGGTGGCTACCTTTGCATCCACAATGTCATGTCTGATCTTCATTTTTTGCTCTGTCTGGTTTCGAAACGTAATAATGTAGGATGGGATCGACCCATTTGTAATTCTAACCCCTGGTTACGCCACGAAGAGGAAACATTTGTCTTAAATCATATGTTCCAATCCACTCTGTATCACTGGCCGTCATATCCAACAAAATATCGCTTTCGTTGGCTCAATTCTTATCATCATTTCATCGGATCCACATATTGTGTTTCTCAAGTCACTTCAAGGAATACGTGATCCTGTCACCTGTTGTGTCAAGACCTTTTGTTAATTGTCAAGTGATGCAAAATTCCAAAAGGGACGAGGCCCACTTGCCCGAATTAAAGGTGGCAGTTACTCTGTGAGAATCCGATAGAATTATAGGGGGTGGTGATACTATTTTTATCAAAGTTCAATTTCCTTTACAAATTTGTAAAATAAAATAATATTAAATTACCATATATATATATAATAATATGCTTAGAATTTTACACTAGTCATATAACGAGTACGAGATTTTCAGAAACCTCCATTCAACTTTTATTTGAGAAGGTGTAGCTAAAAGAGCTTGAGATAGAAACCTAATTTTATTGCAAAAGATCTAACTTGATTTTAAAGATTTAAAATTTTATTTTATTTAAAAATTCAAAACCTAATTATTTAAAAAAAAAAAAAATTCTATTCAAATATTTAAAACCTAATTCTATTTGTAAAAATCACAACTCTAATTGTATGTCAATAATTCCAAATTTTATTTATAAAAATAAAAAATCTAATTCTATTCAAATATTTAAAACTTAATTCCATTGTCAAATTGGAAACTATAATTGCATATCAATAATTCCATTGCAAAAGATCAAAACCTATTCTCATTGCATGTGAAGGATTGAGCTTTTTATAATCAAACTTTAAAGAAAAAAAATCAAATTATAAAACTTAATTCCAATGCAAAGATGAAAAATCTAATTACATATCAATAATTTAACTTCAAACAAATAATAAATGGAATGGTGGAAAAGATAAAATTATAAAACTTCAAAACCTATTCTCATTGCATGTGAAGGATTGAGCTTTTTATAATCAAACTTTAAAGAGAAAAAATCAAATTATAAAACTTAATTCCAATGCAAAGATGAAAAATCTAATTACATATCAATAATTTAACTTCAAACAAATAATAAATGGAATGGTGGAAAAGATAAAATTATAAAACTTAATTTTATTAGAAAGATGGAAAATCTAATTACATATAATAATTCCAAAACCTAATTCCATTAAAAATAGAAAATCTAATTGTATATCAATAATTCCATTGCAAGAGATCAGAACATAATTCTCATTAGATATAAATGACTAAGTTGCTTATAATCAAACTTTAAACAAAAATAAAATAAAATTGTGCAAAAATATCAAAATAACTAATATTTTGGCGGTTGATAAAAGACTCATGGAGGCTTCTACCAGCGTAGTGCAAAAATATCAAATTAACTAAATAATATATTTGCTTTTTGCTTTTTAATCTCAATTTGTTTTAGCACATATGTTTGAAAAGATTTATTCTTATTGGATGCTTTGCTCGCATGTTTGTCCTTTCATTTTATTTTGTATTGTAAATTTGAACATTGAAATCGGTATTGTGGCCTTATTTTATTTTTTTTATTTGAATAAAAGCGATTTGGTAATTAAGCATCTAAATTAAAACCTTGATCAATATAAAACTATGTATTATAAAATATTTGACTATAAAACAAAAGTTTTTTTTAAGTACTCTCATAATAAAATAATGATGATCATAAGATACTACATGTTTAAGAAGGTGTATGATCATCCAGAATATATTTGCAAAATGAAATGAATACAGATTATTATCAAAAGATGTTTAACACAAAACAATAGATATACAGTAAAATTGGTTTATATTCAATAAGGAAATAAGTTGAAACTGTAAAATATAGCGGAAACAAGCTTGCTAGAATGGTGGTGGCTTATCTCTGAGAAGAGATGTGATGGTTGCTCTCATTCGCAAGAAGATGATTACAATGAGGCTCTGAAGGCCTTTTTATAATAAACAAGAATGTCAAAAACCCTAGACATCCAAAAAAACCTAACCCTAGGAGATGAAGCGCCAAAAGTCATGTGAGCCCCGTTTGGGTAAGTTAGTACATCAACTTCTCGAGGTCGTAACTTTTGCATATGATCTATGTTGTAGGTGCACGATAGCCCATTGGAATGGTTTATCCGAGGACTACACATTTTGTTGATATCTATCAAAGGTCAATATGGTTGTGGCGAGCCCTAAAAAACGTTGCTTAGAGCCTCAAAAAAACCTCGCAAGTCAGGGATCCGAAAACTAGGGAAAAGACTGTCAAACTGCCAAAATGAGCTAGTTGAAATAGGTGGGAGGCCACCGACATCCATCTGGATCAATCCTCCCCCCTTAGGAAGCAATGGTCTCCATTGCGTTGAAATCCCCCATCAGATGAGGAAATTTCTGCTGAATTTGGCCTCGGGTGAGCCACTTGCCTTGGTGCAGGAGCTACCCTACTTTGACAGCTTGATAAATTTGGATCCTTTGCTGGCAAGTGCCCTTGATCTGTTTGTCCACAATCTGATCACTGGATTCATGTTGTATGCAATCGAGGTTGATCTTTGTTGGTGTCAGTTGTTCTGCTAGCTCTGAGGTGTCCAATAATGGTGGGAAATACGATCGAAGGATATCCACGTTGAGCACTAGGTGCAAGCTAAGGAATGGAGGAATGTTGAGCTCAAAATAATTATCACCTGCGGCCTTGGTGATGGTGTACGACCCATAACAAAGTGGGCAAAACTTTCGATGGGGTCCTATAAGGTGTTATTTCTGCAAGTGCAACCAAACTTTGTCGCCCACCTAAAACTTATGTGGCACCTGTGTTGATCATGGCACTGCTTGTACTTGTCATTGGACTTTTGTAGGATATCCTAAACCTATTGGCGGATGTGTTGGATCCGCTCAATGAATTGGGTGGCTTTTTCAACTTCAGTTGGAGCAGGAGATGAGTCGGTCGAGGTGACCGCAAGGGGTAGTGCAACATCTATGGGACCCAATGGTTGGATTCCCAACCCCACCTGAAAGGGGTTGTGGTCGATTGAGCTATGTAGGGCTCGGTTGTAGATATGTTGAACATAGGGGAGACTCTCATCCCATGTGCGAGGGTGCTTGGTATTATACATGCGCAGGATATGCACGATCATTCGATTTACGAACTCGGTTTGGCCATCTTTCTGGGGGTGGAAGGCTGTGGATTTAGTGAGCTTGGTGTCCAGTAGTGACCAGAGGCTTGACCAGAATGTGCTGATAAATCGACTGTCCTGATCTGAGAAAATGGTTTGTGGGATTCCAAAATGTACCCAAACTTGTTCAAAGAAGAGCTTGGTTGTGGCCTCTATTGGGATGCTCTTCTTGCAGGCGGCCATAATCGTCATCTTAGAAAAATGATCCACAACCACAAAATCACATTCATTTCCCCGCTTGGTGGACGGGAGGTCCGACATGTAGTCCATTGAGATGGAATCCCATGGCTTGTCAGGAGTAGGTAGAGGGGTGTACAGGCCCTGTTTCTTAGTGGTTGGTTTGGCAATAGCGTAGGAAGTGCAGGACCTAATATACTTGTTTACCTCTTGTCGAAGTTTCAGCCAGTAGAAATGTTTCTGCAACATTGCCACTGTCTTTTCGACGTCGAAGTGTCCTGCCACCCAACTATAGTGGGCTTCCCAGATCAGCTTCACTCGTTCGCTTCATGGAACACAAATATGGCCCAGACATCACAACGTCCTGTCCTGGAGATGGAAATTAACGACAACTGCATTTGCACCCAACATTTGGTAGATGGTGGCGAATTCCGAGTCTGTCTCATAGAGTTGGGGCCACCCAGAGGTCTCATGGCCACAGGAGTATAGCACCGTGGTGAGTGTCACAATTGGCGGTTTGCTGAGGCAATCAACAATGCAGTTGGTTCTTCCCGTTTTATACTTGATGTTGAGGTGGAATTGTTGCAAGTACATGGACCACTTCTAATGGAGGTCATTATGCAATTTTCCTTGTGTCTACATGAACTGCAGTGGCTTATGATTAGTGTGGATGATTGTCTCCTTCCCAAGAATGTAATGTCTCCACTGGTGACAGGCTTACACAATGGAGTACATTTCTTTGTCGTAAGTAGGGTACTTACAGACAACATCTAATAGTGTCTCACTATGATAGGCCACGAGGTGGTCGTGCTGAGTGAGAATGACGCCCACAGCATAGTTTGAAGCATCTGTCTCGATCTCAAAGGGTTGTTGCAAGTCTGGTAGTGAAAGTATTGGGGTTGAGCACAAGCGTTGCTTCAAATCATCGAATGCTTGTTGTTGGGAACGTCCCCACACAAATTTCACCTTACCACCACCCCTGGTTACTCAGTTGAGGGCCCATGCAATATGGGAGAATCCCAACATGAACCTGCGGTAGAAATTGGCAAGGCCCAAGAAGCTATAAAGCTCAATGAGTGTGGTTAGGGCTGGTCAGTCACGGATGACTTGGATTTTGGTTGGATCGACATGTACGCCATGATGATCAACAATGTATCCTAGGTAATGAACGTTGTCCATGCCGAAGGAACATTTTTTCAAGTTGGCGTAGAGCTAGTGTTGTCTTAAGGTGTGCAAAACCTGATGAATATGTTGCAAGTGTTCTGCCCAAGTCTTGTTGTAAATGAGGATTTCATCAAGATACACCACTACAAAAGTATTGGTGAATGGTCACATGATATCATCTATCATCCTCATGAAAGTGACTGGAGCATTTGTTAAACCAAAGGGCATGACCAACCATTCAAAAAGACCTTCCTTTGACTTGAAGGCGGTCTTTCATACATCTATCTGTTTTATCGGGACCTGGTGGTAACCAGACTTCAGATCAATCTTATTGAAGTATTTGGCCCCCGTGATTTGATCAAGGAGGTTGTCGATTCAGGGAATCGGGTACTGGTTTCTGACTTTGATTTTATTCAAGGCCCGGTAATCAATGCAGAGTCGTCAGGTTCCATCTTTCTTCTGTACCAACACAATTGGGCTCCCGCAAGGTGATGAGTTGGGACGGATGTGCCCCTTGTGGAGAATTTCTTGGAGATGTCGCTTGATCTCCTCATTCTATAACAGAGAGCAACAGTAGACTGGCCCATTGGGAAACGATGTGTCTGGTGTTAGATCGATGGGGTGCTTAACTTGAAAGTGTAGAGGTACCTCGGTAGATTGGGAGAATATATCTGAGTATTCTTCCGTGACCTTATACACTTGCTTCTGCTGTGTGGAGAAGTTGACCAAAGAGACCCTGGATGTGGTCATTCTAAGAGTGAATCATGAAGAAGACAAACTTCTTTGTATGAGAGATGACATTTTTGCATTGCTTGGTAGAGATCAATGAAATAGCACTGGGTGGGACTACCTTGGGTATCCTATACAATTTCTTATTCAAAGTAATAATAGCACTGCAAGGCCTAGACTCATATACAACATGACGTTTCCATAAATATGGTTGGCCCAAAAGAACATTACAAACTTCAAGAGGGGCAACATCACACAATACCTCATCTTTTAAGGGCTTTATGTCGTATGACAGGCGACATTGTTGGTTGACGTAGATGTCACTTCCTTGGCGGAGCCATTCGATGGTGTAGGGCTATAGGTGGGGCGTTGTCTTCAGGGAAAGTTTCTTGAAAACCTCTACTGAGATGAGGTTCTTCTGGCTATCGCTATCAACGATGAAGTGTAACGGGGTACCCTTCACCCACATCTATGAATGAAAAAGGCGCTCGCCTTCCTCTAGCTTGTCTGGTTCACCGAGCTGGAGCTTGGTGGTAGAAAAAGTAGCACTGGGTTTTGTGTTAATGATTTGTCTCCCCCTTTCTGGCTCTGAATCAGAGTCGGAACCCGCATCTGATTCATAGGATTTCACCTCAACCACTAGCGACTGCTTCGAGCAGAAATTAGCAGTGTTATGCCAGGGGATCTTATGGAAGTCACACCACTTACTGGTATCTTTCTTTGTCTTTCCGATGTCCCTATTTTCTTGTGGCCTAGACTAGTTTTCTTTAGGCTATCCATCTTTTCTCGGTCCTTTGTTCTGCAGGTTGGGGCCTCCCTTTCCTGGATTTTTCTATGAGGGGTTCCCAGGCCCAAATTGTCGCGTCTTTTGTTTCAACTTCTGCTTGATTTTGACGACATATCGGTAGGCCGCACCCAAGGATGAGATGGCCATAAACTCCATTTCGGCCTGGATGTATCTATGCAGACCACCGCGATACTTGAGCACTGGATGTCACTCAAAATATTTGATACCCAGCTTGGTGCACAAGGTATGGAAGATACTTGTGAACTCGGGCACTGCTTGGTCTCTTTCCACCCACAATGTGGTCCATTTTTTGTACAGGTCGTCATAAATTCCAACAGGGTAGTGTTGTTCCTTAATAACATTCATGAAGGACGCCCAGGTGACTGGGACTGTAAATAATGAGGGTTCCTCTATTTCCCTTTTCTCACAGAAAGTTTCCCACCAATCTTTGACATGGGGGATGACTTTGAGGAGCGCAAAAGTAATATTTTCTCTATTCGAGAAGTTATGGATAGAGAAATACCCTTCTAGCATATTCAACCATTTGTCTACTGCATCTACGTCTATCTGACCTTCAAATATAGGAATATCGAAGTTGACGTGTACCTTGAAGGGGGCAGCGCCTCCGTTTGAGGAACATGTGTCGCCTGTTGGTAGTCACCGAAGGATTTGCGCAAAACTATCTATCATCTCGTTCCTCTGTTGCGTGAGGGATTCCTCGAGCAACATTTTGAAGGGATCTCTTGTCCCGTCGTCTTTATTTTCTTCTACCATGAGAGTTCATTTGGGCGTGCAAGAGATTTTTTCCTCAAGAGAAACAATCTCGAGACCCAATTGTTTGTACCGTGACCTCGTTGGGGACATGCATTAAGAATGACAAGGAGCAGACTGCTCTGATACTACCGATCTGAAATATATTTGCAGAATGAAATGAATACAGATTATTATCAAAAGATTATTAACACAAAATAACAGATATACAGTAAGATTGGTTTCTATTCAATAAGGAAATAAGATGAAACTATAAAATGTAGCGGAAACAAGCTTGCTAGAATGGTGGCAGCTTATCTCTAAGAAGAGATGTGACGACTGTGCTCATTTGCAAGAAGATGATTACAATGAGGCTCTAAAGGCCCTTTTACAATAAACAGGAATGACAAAAACCATAGACATCCAAAAAACCTAACCCTAGGAGATGAAGTGCCAAAAGTCATGTGGGCCCCGTTTGGGTAAGTTAGTACATCAACTTCTTGGGGTCGTAACTTTTGCATACGATCTTCGTTTTAGGCGCACGATAAGTTGTTGGAAAGGTCTATTTGAGGACTAAACATTTTTTTGTTATCTATCAAAGATCATTGTGGCTGTGGTGAGCCCTAAAAAACGTCGTTTAGGGCCTCAAAAAAGCCCTGCAAGTCAGGGACCCGAAAACTAGGGAAAAAACTGTCAAACTGCCAAAATGAGCTAGTTGGAATAGGTGGGAGGCCACCGACATCCATCTGGATCACATGATGTCAAGGTGGACATTAGGATTTTAGAATTCCTCTGGAATCCTTTATTAGGTTTATTATTTCCCTTTATCAGGTTTATTATCGTGGGTATGTTCCTTGTTGTGTGTAGACAAGGTATGATTATGAGGTTGTCCTTTTACCAAGATCACAAATACTTCATCATTCAGAACTTGGAAAAATAGACAAGTTATGATTCTGAGGTCTTCCTTTTACCAAGATCACAAATGCTTCATCATTCAGAACTTTGAAAAATAAAAGTAAATATTTGGATCAAGATTGATCTCATCCCCTCAAATCCAAAACCTCAAAAAATTATGAGAAAAATTCCAAACCTAGTTGTTATAGTTCTTGTCTTAATAGTGCATCTGCATGCTTGGATCCATCACTGTGTTTTGGGAGCCTAGTGTTCTGGAGCATCATCCATAAACTTCCATCTATGTATCTAAACAAAAGTTAAAATTTGGACCTCATCCTCTCAAATCCAAAACCTCAAAAAATTCTCATAAAAATTCCAAAAGTAGATGCTAGGGTTTTTGCCCCAGTCGTACATCTACATGCTTGGAGCCATCATTGTGTTTGGGAGTCGAGGGTTATTGAGAAACATCCATCAGATTCCACACTTCATGCAGTTGTCTAGACCCAAACCCTCTCGATGTTTAGTGGAATCTAGTAACTCATTTTCACTCCTCGTATACTCTGAGGTGAAACCTGAAATGCCTTTGGAACGTGGCATCATCTGGGTTAATTAAAAGCCCGGAAACGCCTTTGTAATGTGGCATCATCTGCTTTAATTGAAATCCTTGAAACATTTTTGGAATGTGGCATCGCATGAGTTAATTGAAACGCCCATCATGGCACGCTTCAATCGACATTCTACTAATTTCATCACAGTCAATTGTTAATTAACTAAACGTGACATTCATCTAGCTACAAGTGTAATTTTTTAATATGATTAAGTAAATGTGAAAAAGTAAATACATAAACATATGTCTTTATAAAAAGCTAGGAAGTTAATAGTTGAAATCACAACCATCCATTTATTGTGACGAAAAAGAATATTCTATCCATATTTAATCATGTTCATAGAAAATGCATTAAGAACTAAAAACCTATTGAATGTGCCAATTTCCAATAGGTGTACGCCTCTCGACATAAATATAAGGAAACATTTCAATGACTTGAGATGAAAAGGAAATTGATAAGACTAAAAATTTTCCCCTTTACAAATTGTTTTACTAACTATCAACGAAGTATTCTAGGTGACCCTTGAATAATGGTAACCAGTCAACCCACATTTACCACTTTATTTATTTTAGATGTCATAGTGTGAAGTTTACTAGTGGAAAAAAATGTTAAATCTCTCTATGAAGGTGGGGTGGGGTTGGGGATATATAAAAGAAAACATATTATGCTTTCTCTTATATATCCCCCACCCTCATATGATATATCCCCACCCTCGTATGAGGGTGGGGTGTGGGGATATATAATACCTATCTTCCCACCCATTACCCCTTAACCTTAATCCATCAATATATTAAAAATAAGAATCGTGGAATGATAAAATCCTTATTCCATTTGCTAAAAAAAAAAAAAAGGAAATATATAATAAAGGAAAGCGTTATTTGATACATTATATGTTCGGAATGGTGTATGGTTGTAAAGAATGCAAATTGTCTCTAGTTATTTAACTCAATTGTAATGAATAGAAATAAACATGATAAAAAAATAAAGTAACAATATCTATTTATGCTTTGGATGGAAACACTGTTTTTTTTAAATGGAAATCATTGTGACTCATTCGAGAACTGAAAAGGTTAGGTGTTAAAGGAACCCGTGATTTTCTAAATATGCCTACAACTAAATGGCGATTCAAGAAAGTATTGTATCGATGGTAAAAAAGAAGTGATTTGTGTAGCATGTCCCCTCCCCTTATGAAATGTTCAAACGGAGGGGAAATTAGACAGAGTAACTAAAGGAATCCCAAACAATGGATTGAAGCAAGTGGCCTTCACCATTATAAAATCTTAAAATCGTGTAACGTGATTTTAAATTAAATGATCATGTTGAAATGGTGGGAGAAAGTTTTTTTTTTTTTTTCAAATGATTTTGAATGTCAAAAATTTACCTTTGTAACTGTATTTACATTTACTCAAAGGTACTCTCTAATCAAACTATGGACGTTGTCCAATGAAATCCACTCGCTCTATGTTCACTACACTCTCCCACAAATTATTGTTGTTGTAAGGATCATAAGCAAACCAATTCAATGAAGAAATGTTACATTTATTAGCTTAAGAGATGAATTTAGAGGTTATTTACTTAAGTGGCAACTTTTATGAGTAAAGAGTCACGTGCACTCACATAATTTGAAAAAATCATTAAAAAGAAATATCAAAATTCTTAGAAAACATATCCATCTCTTATCAATTCCAATCTTTTAAATTTGATTTAGATTAAGAAAATAAACAACATATAAAGCAAGAATAAATTTGGGAAAAAATATTTCACTACCTATCATCCTTCCAACAAGTTAGATATCATAAAAAAATCACCAAGACACTTGTACACGCTTAAATGCATACACAAAGTGTAAAGATGCACCTTCATGTGTTGTGTAATGTGTAGTCCCTGTACTTCCAAATATGTGAACCAGAGGTCGCACAACTATGCAAAAATAATATCGATAATGACACAATTTTCCCTAAGCGTAGAAAATGTAAGAAATTGGAATTGGCAAGCCCAACAACTAATTGTTGGGACAAAAATCAAGGTACATTATAATTATGATTGTTAAAAAGAAGCAAATGATAGGGAAAGTGTCTTAAATCCAACCAAGGGTGAGATTTAAGCTATCATCCCCAATATGGTTGTCAATTTTTTTTTTAATGTGAATTAATGCATAAGGTTGCCAAATGAACTCAAAAATATGTTGGATCTATTAATGTGGATAAAAATTAAAAATGTGTGAGCGATGAAATAAAATTATTCCTACTCGTTAATTAATTGGAAGTTTGATGAAGAAAAGAAGAGCTAAATCTTGGGGGGGGAATTCTTGGTGAATTTTCTTTTTTTGGAGCAAGAGAAAATGAATTTTAGTGGAAAATCCTTTCATTGAGAACCTACACACAATGAAAACAAAGAAACCAAGACTACATGATCCATATTTATGAGCAGAATGAAATAAAACCACATATTTATGATACTAACATAGAGATACAATGAACAATAACAGAGATATAGTGAAACTTTACTTATATTAAATAAGAAATATGTTGAAAACTGTAAAACACAGACTGAAAACAAGCTTGTTAGAATGGTGGCAGTTTATCTCTGAGAAGAGATGTGACGGCTACGCTCATTTGCAAGAAGATGAGTATAATGAGGCTTTGAAGGCTTTTCTACAATAAACATGAATTCCAAAACCCTAGACATCTAAAAACCTAACCCTAGGAGATGAAGTGCCAAAAGTCATGTGGGCCTTGTTGGGGTAAGTTAGTACATCAACTTCTCAGGGTCGTAACTTTTGCATACGATCTTCGTTTATGGTGCACGATAGTTCGTTGGAAAGGTATTGACGAGGAGATTCATTTAGGGGGCTCAATGAGAGCTTTTGACTATAATTGAGGTGTTTGATCATGGAAAAACGTTGTTTAGGCCCTCAAAATGGCCTCGAAAGTTCAAGAACCAAAAAACTGCTCAAAATAGTATGTTGCCAAAAAACTGTTTTGAGCTAATTGGACAAGGTGGGTGGCCATCGAGATCCTCTTGGATCACTACAATTCTAGAACAATATTAGTACAATGAAAAATGAAATGAAGATATGAAAATGATTTGAAAATTATGTTGGGGTAAAGAAATTGATTTCTATGTATTAACATTGGTTGATAAAAAATAATATGTAATGGAATATTTTACTTTAAGATAGTGATGGATATGACCTCTGAGATCTCTCCTTACAAGGGGTTCTACCATTTTAGAACACTTTCTCTCAATCTTGCAATGAATTGAGCAACATTTCCCCTTAATGTAATGGGCAATTCAAGGGAAACCTCGGTACAAAAACCACTCATGAAGCTTAATAATGAGGACAATAGCAAGTGACATTTGCAATTAGGCAGAAAAAAGTAGCAGCATAACCTTGTATGAATTGAACTTGTTGAAATAATTAAATGAGGCCTTCATTTATAGATTGTATGTAACGTACCCAACCACCCAGGTTGGGCCACATCATGCAAACCTCTCTCATTATCAACTTTGATATTGTATTTGTAACGTACCTAGCCTCCGGCTAAGTAAAATTACATGTGGAATGCACATAAAAATGAAACTTCTGCTAAGCTAAAGTAATTCCTTTATTATTAGTCATTTTCATATAGCTTACAACTACAATTTATAACAGATTTAGCTTCAGTATGTAACCATAAAAGAGATGCATCTAAAGCATGCTAATAATAAACACGAAATACAACTAAATCGTTCCTTACAACAACATATAATTTATTATCATTCACACAGAGTTCATGCACATCAATAACACATGTAAATAACTCAGTACAAGATAAAGAACTTATCTTTAAACAAGAATCGTGCAACCATCTACTTGGGATAAACGTTCCACCCAACCATAGGCTGACTGATCCAAATCTCAACAGTCAATCACCCTGGAGCTGAGGATAGTAATCCATAAAAGAGGGAGGTCTCTCTCAATCCACTCACGGCTCATAAAGCTCATAAATCGACTGATATTCTCTTCCATCTATCCCAATATTTACACCATATCTCTTCCTCTTGACCTTCCCAACCCAAGGAATACACCATTCGTTTATCAGGGATCACCCAAGGGATGTATCATCCATTTATCAGGGTAACCCAAGGGATATACCATCTATTTATGAGGTTTAACCCAAGAGATGTACCATCTGTTTATCAGGGATATACCAAGGAATGTCTCATTCATTTGTCAACGTCCCTCTGGCACAGGTAACCAAGAATATCTCAGCTAGGAACTTAAGGGAACTTGTTTCTAGGAAAACTATCAACAAACCAATAGAAAACACTTGTTGTTTTAGTGGAACTCACGCAAGAGTTCACTCTTTCGACCTGACAACTAGGCTCTTCAGTTCTCCAACTCCAATTCTCCCTCCATGGGCACACCAACTCCAAGCTTTCTTTCTTCCCCTATCCCCACTGTTATCCCAACCCATACAAATTATTCTCTTGTGGCTTGCCTTTTTTCACTCACACTCTTCCCCAAGATGATTGTACTCAACCTCCATGTGCCCAATAACTCTAGGATGTGACCACTCACACCCACCCTCTTACATGCATTCAATGATTGGCTTTGGAAACACTCATTCAGAAGGGTGTGACCACTTGCACCCACCCTCTTACATGTATTCAATGATTGGCTTTGGGAACACTCAATCATAAATTGGAAGGTCCATATACAATTGGAAAGTTTAGGAAAATGGGTTAAATTGATATATATGGGTAATTCCCCCTTTGAACCCTCTTGGTCATTATCCTAAGAACTTCTCCCTATTGTGGATTAATTCAGATCCCATATATTTTTTATGTCCCCTTAGTAACTGGCATCACATTTTATTATTAAAACATTGAAATACAATTAACATATTACATCTCTTGGTCGTAGCCACATATTGTATCCACATAAACATTAATTAAACTGGGGATTATAATGGGGATGTTACATTCCCCCTCCCCTACAATTTTGTGTCGTCTTTGATGCAGTCTATGCTGATATACATGTATATATGAAAATTAGATCACAACACTTAAAAATAAAATTCTTCAATTTAACAACTCCAACCATCATTCTCCTGTCCCTCTCAACTCGCTAACCCAAGGAATGCACCATTCATTTATCAAGGTTGACCCAAGGGATGCACCATTTGTTTATCAGGGCTAACCCAAGGAATGAGCCATTCATTTATCAGGGTTTCCCAATGTAGTTGGCAAGGATTCTGAGATGTGGTTCCATAACTCTAGCCGCTCAAAATGGAGTCTTGCATTCTATTTTCTTCAAAATTGTTAAAAAATTGTGGGTACTCTTCCCGCATGTTTTCTTCATGCTCCCATGTAGCATCTTTAGGACCATAGGAGGTCCATTGAACCTTTACTAGCCCTATGAATTTGTTCCTAAGCACCTTGACTTTCCGGTCTAGGATGCGTACTGGTTCCACCCAGAAATCCCCTTCTTGCTCCACTTGGATCACATTCTAATCAATTATGTGGTTAGGATGATCAGGTACATACTTCTTTAATAAGGATACATGAAATACATTATGCACTCTTATGGATGCAAGCAATGCTACCATATATGCAATTGGTCCTATATTTTATAATATTTCAAATGGTCCACAATATCTTATTGTCAACTTCGGGCAACTTCCTAATCTTATTGAACTTCTCTTTTTCTTTACTTTTAAGAACATATGTTCTCCCACTTTAAAATCTCTGAAAAATATGTTCTTGTCCACATAAATTTTCTGCCTATCCTAGGTAGCCTTTAAATTTTGCTTTACATTTTTCATCTACTCTTCCATTTATTTTAACAAATCTAGCCCAACAACTGCTCTATCTGCTGGATTATCCCAACTCATCAGGGTGTTACATTTTCTACCATATAATGCTTCAAACACACTCATCTTCAATGAGGCCTAATACCCTGTAGGAAAATTCAACTAAATGAATATAATCTTTCCACTTTTATGGTTGATCCATCACACACATTCTAAGCATGTCCTAAATTATCATGTTAGTCCTTTCGGTTTTCCCATCTGACTCTGGATGATACGTTGTACTAAGATTCAAATTTCTTCCAAGGCCTTTGAACAAACCTTTCCAAAAAATTGAAGTAAACTTTGGATCTCTATTTGAAACTATTGTCTTAGATAATCCATGTAACCTAGCAACTTCCTTCATACAAAGTTTTGCGATATTTGTTGCCTTCTGTGTAGTCTTTACTGGAATAAAATGTTTTGTTTTAGTTAATTTATCCACCACCACCATGATGGAATCATGTTGTTTCACTATTATGGGAAGCTTAGTAATAAAATCAATTGTGACTACTTCCCACTTCCATTCTGGAATGGAAGATGGTTGTAGCAAACATGTTGGGTGTTTATGTCTTTTATTTACTCTTTGGAATTCTAGACATATGGCTATGTAATTAGTCACTTCTTTATTCAATTCCAGCCAAAAGTAATGGATTTTTACTGCTACAATTGCCTTCTGATATCTTGGGTGGTCGACATATGGCACAATGTGCATTTACTTCAGAAATTCATTTTTCAACACATTGGAATTCGACACATATACTTGTTATAGCAAGATTTGCCTCACCCCATGCAACTTTCTCAGAAGGTCTTTTCCATTTCCCTATGCAGACTTGAAGTCCCCTTTTTCACTTCCCAGAGATAAAATTCATATTTTTCCACATATACACGCCCTATCAATTATACAACATGCGTATACGCAGGTTGCACCTCTACATCTCACGTACATCGAGTTTGGGATAAAAATTAAAAAATGTGTCGGGTTTCCATGTCACATCACAAGATCCATGATCCTCGACCTTTCATATACTAGAAACGTTCTGAGTTGGCCATTCAGTTCCATTTGAAGGCTATAAATGGCCCATATCCAAACCGTGGAAGAGGAGAAGAATTCAAATTTTGAGAGAAAAGTTACTTTGGAGAAATTATTCACTTCATATTGAGTCTGCATCTGTTTTTCCTTTAAAGTCTGAACACATTGTTCAGCCCCCAAGCTCTTCCCTCTTTGATGGAGAACCTTATTGTCTCTCTTATGTGAGATTTCCTTTGTTGGAGGATTGAAGTGGTGGAGGCCCAGCTGGAAGGTACTTAGTTTCTCAGTTCTAAGACATGCCGACATGGAAGTTTGTCATTCATACACTTATGTTGATTATATTTTACTAGAAATACTCTTTTCTCGTCCAATTAATATCTTGCAAATATCTGAATTGTTATTCCATGGGAATATTTGTTATGAATGTTGATGGATTATGTTATTATATGTGCTAAAAATATATATTATCACCATATGATTTCATATCTTGGTTGTTGAGGACAAGTTGTAGGCATAAAGCTTTGAGTCGAGTGTTAAACATCGGTCTTCATCGAACGTCCAGACAAGCTAGGCTCTTTATCTTGTCTTGTTAGAATTTTCATTTATGTAGTATCTTGGGATTGGAGTTTATTTCTGTAGTCATTCCTTCTGTTGTGGTTTACCCCATGCCATAGAGTGTTTTTCCTTGTAACAAAATTGGCGACCATACTGGGGATTGAATATTTTTTGGGGGGTTTGGAGTGTTTTTCTCCTTTGATTTATCTCGGTTAGCTTGAGTTTCCTTGTCGTCTGATTGCTTGACATCTTATATTCATTTTGAATCTAGGTTTCTTGGCCTTATCCTTAACCTGACAATGTTTTAATACATATATGTGGTTTTTCCTTTGAAAGATGCGTACATACGCAAGATGTCATTATATAAGGAGTGTACATATGCGGTTTTTTCTTAAACAAACACGTACATCAATATTTTTCCCTTGATTGTTTTGTTTGGTGTTTGCTGGGTGATTTTTGATAGTTATTGAGTCTTCTTTGGTTTCTGTCATAACTATTGAGTTCCTGCAAAATGATAGGAAACCTTTCTTTGGTTGAATTTTTGGGCAGTTTTTCTTTGTCATCATATTTTTCATTGGTTGTCCTTGCATCTTGGCCTAGGTGTTTGCTTCTTGGTATCTTGCTTGGTTTGTCTCTTTTTGCTTACAGTAGGGTCTATATATCAAGTTGTTGTTCAGTCCTTGCATTTTCATTTCTTTATATTGAAATTACAAAAATATACATTTCACATTTTGTCATTTGCTCTTTTGGGTTGTTTATTATTGATCTTCATACATGTGTAGAAAGGTTGCATCTTATTGAAATTGCAGAGTTGAATTAAAAGCTGCATTTTGAAAAGCTTATCATCTTTTAAGAATTGAAGTTTAGGACTTAGATTTATGTTCATATTCATTTCTTTTATCTTCTGAGTCATAACATCATCAATTTCATGACAACGTCTTTTGAGTAAACAAAGACATTAAAAGTAACATTGATTAATTTAAAATTGATTAGAAATGATTTTATTTTTCAGGGTACACAAACTAGCTTAAGATATAGAGCCTTGGAATAGGATTTTGTAAGTAAAATTATCCAAGGCTATTAAACTCAACATATGTGTTTGACTAAGGGAGTGGTAAAATCCATTGTATAATTGGTGATGTCAAGAGGCTCCACTCACACCGTAGTCAAGCATGAGTTCGCGTGAAGTTGGTTTCATAAATATACCTCTAATACCTTCTTAGTGTCAAATATATTTATGGGGATCTATTTGTATATGGGGGTCTTGCTAGTACCTTTATCTCTATGAGAGGCGATGCTTTCAATATTTTGGGCGTTTTTACTCTGCCCATACGGTGGACCTGACTTACGATTGTTCGTCTACGCATTGGTTGTATCATGGTGGCTTTAGTTGCTTGACATAGGTAGCCACATAGGCTACCTGTAGAGGTTATTTTGCAGGTACCCTAAGTCAGATAAGCATTAGACAACACACAACCTTTATGGAGGATTACTTCTCCGAGGGGGTCTGAGCGACTGCGTTGTTAAGCCCATGAGGGCCCTTATAATTGATTATAATACCTATGATATTTTGAAGGGAGTCTCAGGCCCCTCTTGGGAGAGGCATACCTACTCTAGTGAGGGAGGCCCCTTTTCATCCACTATATCCTGTTTCTGTGCTTATTGGCCTTTTTGTTTATTTTGGTGTTCTCTTTGATTGTTAGTTGGCCTTAGGATTTGTTTTTATATATCAAGTCTTGAGTCATCATGGAGCCATACCAACTTCCTCGTAGGTCTCTCCATTTTTTGAAATTACCACCACATCTTGAGTCCTTTCCTTCTAAAAGGCATAAAGTTATCAACCGTGGTACACACATCTCCACCTACCTGACTTGTGATCATACAAGTATGATTATTGAGTCGAGTCAAAAAGATATTGGGAGTCCTTCGACTCCCATACCTATCGTAGTTAATGGAACATCTTCTACGCCTTCAACCACTACGGTTGTAGTGCCGGAGATTCCCGTCATCACTCTTGTTCGACCTGTGGTTGGTACTCAACCCATAGTAGCAAACCCTTTTGGGTATATTTTTGGTTCATCGAGATACAATGCTCAATACATTCATTTGGTCTCTAACCCTTTCTCTTTTGGTATGTCAAATATAACATCGCAACTTTCATCTTCCATTCCATCGAATAATGAAAATCCTAGTATTGGACTTGGGGGCATGGCTCCTCCGCATATTCCACTCTCGTTTGGTGGAGATCATATTCCCCAAATGACTCCTACGGTTAGAATCCAACCTCCTTTTCACCCTAGGTCTAATTCTATTCTTAATGCTCCTATATGGAGTAATCAACCGAGAGGACAAGTTATTGCCTATGTTTCATCATTTACACCTTCCTCCTCCACACTGATTCTGACCAACACATTTAGCATGACGAATCCACCTATATCCTCCATATTTCCACCTGGGGGAGGTCAATTTCATACTCTAGGCAACCCCCAACTTGGAGCTACTCCGGTTGGGGGAAATATTTACAACCCTCCTTATAACAGTCCTAATAGAATGGTGCCCAACCAACCCCTTATGAATCAGCTTGGAGGGGGATTTTACAATCCCGGACAGGGCCATGGTGCATACCAGAACCCTGGATGGGCTACAATTCATCAGCATCAATATTTCCCAGCAGCTTTGGGACAGATGTTGCAACCCCGCCTCCCTTTTCTGGCCATGCTTAATTTTTCAGACTTGTCAATATTAATGAATGACCTAGTGCATCATGATCTGTCATGGCCCCCCGTCCCCACCAAGCTTCCTTTGGATATTATAAAATTCGAGAGAAATACCGGTGAGGATCCTAGTGATCACGTCACTAATTTTCATCTTTGGTTCTCTTCCAGTTCCCTTAACAATGATTCTATTTCTTTAAGATTGTTTCAATGCACCCTCACAAGGGTTGCAGCGAAATGGTACATAGAGCTACCAGGAGGAACATACGGTAATTTTAATGAGATGTTTTTAGTATTTCTCAATCACTTCCAGTTGTCGTTTTGCTATGATGTCGGCATAGAAATTATGTCGGCCCTCTGCAAGGACAAAGCCATCCATGTGGATTACTCAAAGTATATCATCAAATGTACAGTTATTGATGAAGGCATTGCAATGTGTCAGCAGGGATGATTTTAAGGATAGAAATTTATATTAAAATGTAGAAACCTAAGCTAATCTTACTAGTCCTTAATATGCCAAGTGTCAAATGTTTGGTGATAAATTTGTAAAAAAATTCAAATTTCTAAGGATTTTAGATAGCTTCTATACAATTTTGGCGATGTTTAAGGTAAAAGAATTTTATTCTATGTAATTTGGGCAAATCATTTTTAGAAAAAATGGAAATCGACGAAATTTTTTTTTGGGAAAAACCATGGAAAATTAGCCCATTTGCAAAATTTAGCCCCTAAAATCATCTATAAACGTGTGTGATGTCCCTAACTTGTTGGAAAGCCATTGGCTCTCCAACCCTCTCTCAATATCCTACTATGTTGACCGCATTTGATGGTCATTCTTTTTGTCCCCACAGTATTCTTCCTATCTTTCTGATCCATTTAGGTGGAAAGACAGTGGAGGTGGATGTCGAGGTGGTTGATGCGCCTCTTGACTATAACTTATTACTAGGGCGTAACTAGACTTATGTTATGACTGAAGTTGTATCATCTGTTTTCAATACTTTATTCTTTCCTCATGAAGGGAAAATCATGATGATTGATCAGTTATCCTTTGCGCATGCTAGTCCCAATGCATCAGTTGGACCTTCGATCCCCGTGATCGACAATTCTCAACCGACAACTAAGGATATTGGTGTCATAATTCATTCCTCCCTTATGGGTACCTTTGATTTCGTGGCACCAATCCATCATATCTATGCCATGTCCAGTAGGTATTCTTCATCAATTAGGTATGTTCCTTTCCACACTTCGTATTTTAATGATCCTGGGACCCTACCTTTCCTGACCATGTCTTGTGAAGGTCGATCACATATTGGAATGGAAATTCCACTGTCGACGGTAGAGATAGAGTATCAAGTTTTTCTCGGCTCTATTGTTGACCCAGATCTTGTCTCCTCGTAGGCAGACAAGGAGGATCATGTTCTTCATCTCGTATGGGCCACCTTATTGTCTTAATGATTGCCTCGATGATACTTTACCTTCAGATGAAGCAATCTTAGAGACCATGAATGGTCCTAATAGGCCATGGGATGATATGCATCATCGCTCTTACTTCCTCCCAGAGCTTCTTAGGATCAAATAAGACGATTTTAGATCTACCTTGAGTGAGATAGTCGGTCACCCCATGGTTCCACTAGATATGCCTGACATTTATGCCATCACGATCGACATCTCTCGTATTCTTGGTAAAATTGAAAATGTATATATCGTTGTGGATTGTTCACCCGAAGAAATTCATATCTACATCGATCTCTTCAAATAATTCCATGATCTATTCGCTTGGTCACATGAATAGATTCTAGGAATTGACCCTCGCATTTTTGAACATGAGATAAAAACCTACCCGGAAGTTAAACCTATTCAGAAATGACTTAGATCTATTAATCCTAGGAAGGCCCCTGCTATTAAGGCAGAGGTGGAGAAATTGTTTAATGTTGGTTTTATCTACTCGGTTCCCTTGACTGAATGGGTATCCAATCTCGTTCCCGTGAATAAGAAACAAGGAACCATCCGTGTGTGTATGGATTTTCGAGACCTGAATAAGGCTTGTCCTAAAGAAAACTTCCCGACAACTTTCATTGATCATATTCTTGATGAGTGTGCAGGAAGCAAATTTTTTTCTTTTATGGAGGGATTTTGAGGATACAATCAAATTCATATCAAACCCGAGGATCAACATTAGACAAAATTTATTTGTCCTTGGGGTACTTTCGCATACTGGAAAATTCCGTTCGTCCTTAAAAACACCGGAGAAACCTTGCAACGAGCCATGACCTTCTCTATTCACAATCTTAAGCATACAGTCGAAGCTTACCTCAATGATCTCGTTGCTCACTCTCGTAAGAGAGTGGATCACTCTACCCACCTTCGGCTAGTTTTTGAGAGATGTTATTATTATGGCATCCATTTAAACCCTCACAAGTGCATATTTTTCATTAGTTCAAGTCATCTTTTAGGATTCTTAGTTTCTAAGACTGGGATCATGGTGGATCCTCTGAAGGTTGAGGAAATATTTTGATTGCCTCCCCCACACAACATTCATCAGATTCAAGGTTTGCAGGGGAAATCTAACTTCTTACGTCGATTTATAGTAAACTATGCCAATATTACTAAGGATTTCATGTGTCTCTTGAAGAAGGACACTTTGTTTATATGGGATGAGAGAGCCCAGGAATTCTTCGATTCTCTTAATAAATCCTTAGTATCGACTCCTTTGCTAAATCCTTCAGACTACAACATAGATTACTTGCTTTATATTGTCTCATTCGAAGGGATGATTGGTGTGTTTTTGGTTCAAGAGGATGATGAGATCCACGATCACGTCATCTATTACCTTAGTCAAAACTTAGTCGGCCTTGAACTTAAGAACTCTCATGTTGAGAAGCTAGCCTTGGTTGTCGTACACATGGTTCAAAGATTACGACACTATATATTGCTTCGAAAAACTATTGTAGTTGCTGATGTCAACCCATTTCAATACATCCTTACTAGGTGTATCATAAGAGGGAAATACAATAAATGGATTGTCATTTTGCAAGAGTTTGACTTCGATTTTGCTTCAGTGAAATCCAAGAAATCGCTAGTTTTTTCTGAGTTAATATCAAAATTCCCTAGGCTAGATGAGGACATTATTCACAATGATTCATTCACGAATGACCATATTTTCCTTATCTCATCATCGAACCCCTGGTATGGAGACATTTTTATCTATCTTCAAACCTTGAAGTTCTCTCAGGGTCTTTTGAGAGACAATCGACGACATATACAATATCAAGCTAAAAAATACCTTATCGTTAGTGACACTTTGTATCGTTGAGGCGTAGATAATATCTTTCATCATTTCTTGACTCACGAGGAGGTTGATTCCATTCTTAATGACTATCACAATGGGTCTTGTGGTGGTCATCTATCTGGGTTTACGACAACCCAAAAAATATTGCAAGATGGTTATTTTTGGTCGTCTATTTTTAAAGATTGTATTGAATTGGTCAAGAAGTGTCGCCCTTTCCAGGTGTTCACTCAGAAAATTCACTTGCATCCAACCCCTCTTCACCTGTTCATCACCATTGATCCCTTCACCAAGTGGGGGGTGGATTTTTTGGACTACAACCCAGCTTTGGCTGGAGGGCACATCATGTCATCGTGGTCATAGACTACTTTACTAAATGGGTAGAGGCCATGCCTACAATTAAATGTGATGGTAAGATTGAAACACTTTTTGTGTTCAATCAAATTATATCCTGGTTCATAATGCTGAGGGAGATTGTCATTGATCATGGAATTCACTTTCAGAATGAAATGATGAAGGAGTTAGCATCAAAACTAGGGTTTAAACATGGTCATTCTTCCCCTTACTATCCTCAGGAAAATGGACAAGTAGAGGCTGTGAACAAATCTCTCAAGACCATTTTGCAAAAAACTGTCATCCAGAGAAAATCTAACTAGAATATAATGATTTATCCCGTGCTTTGGGCATATCGAACCTCGGTTAAGACTTCCACCGGTTTTTCTCCTTTTCAGTTAGTACACGGTGTGGAGTCGATCCTTCCTATTGAATGTGAAATCCCTTCCCTTATACTGGAAGTTAAGTTCCTACCTGACACTTCTAATCTCGAAGAACGCCTCGTACACCTAGAGAACCTACATGAGCAGCGTTGAGATGCCTCTATGGCTATCGAAGTGAATAAGCAACGTGTCAAGGTCCAGTATGATAATTTTGTCTTTCCTCGACAGTATGTTGAGGGTGACCTGGTCCTTTGGTATGACCAAGCCAAAGAACCATTAGGGTAGGAATGTTCAACCCCATGTGGCACGATCCTTATATCGTGTGACATGTCTTAGAAAAATGAGCCTATGAATTGGAAGATGTTGGTTGAGCCCAGAAATGGGCTCTACATGAAACGATATTACACTTGAGTCCCCAAGATTGGGTGTAACTCTTTGTATACTAGTGTATCTTAGTGTATATATATTTTCCTTTGTGTCATCAACTTGCTTATTGAGTTTTCCCTTGGTTGTAAGATGTCAACATAGTCTTCACTTTACTTAGGATTCATAGATGATGCCAGTCGTCATACACAGAACTTGGCTTCCGTTGCCCGGGTCATTTACTCACCTGAGGGCCAACTGGTGTCTTCAAGTAGCATTTGTCTAGGGCCATCAACAAATAATGTGGTTGAATATAGCATCATTATAGGGCTTTTATGTGACACCATTTTACATGGTGTTCATTCTTTGGAAGTTCTCCTAGACTCCCAATTGAATGGAAGTTACCATGTGCGAGACCCTACTCTACTCCAACGACTCCTACGGGTACGAATTTTGGAACGACATTTTGATTTTATTACATATAATCATATACCTAGAAGTTCTAATTACGTATCTGATGCATATGATAATTATGTTTTATATTGGCATTTGTCACATAACTAAAGTAAAGAAAACACAGTCATCAATGTACACATTGTAATATATAAGTAAAGTCGAAGACCAATGTTTTTTATATTTCATCTCTCCAAAAATATGGTGTCATGGTACAAAATGGGGCTTACACCCTCAAAATACATATATGTTCGGTTGATACAATAACCAAGACATCTATGCCTATGGCGCCAGATGTGTATCATGATGGAATACTATGGCGTTTGTGAGACGTCAGAAGATTCGCACCCATTCATGGGGCACACCCACCACCTGTCGCTTCATAGCCTCTAGCAGATCCTCTACCTGAACCATAGGAATCATGTGTGTCAAATGAGATAGGTTCCCCTGCACATTTTGAAGAACTCTATCTGCATATCCTCTCGTTGGATCGTCTCCATGGTTCCTCCGACGATGTCATGGGAATCCTTACGGTCATTGCAGACCCACATCTTCACAACAAAGTAATTGTCAATACTGGATACCATCTAAAAATATTTGTGTTTTTTATTCTCTTTGAAAAACATAAAAAAATGAAATATATAAAAAAAAAAATCATACATATATCACCATAGGTGGATCCTAGTGGCGATGGCATGTCTGAATCTCCTCTGTAGTCGATCCCTGCATAAGGGTAGTCATCCAGGGCTATCACCTGCCGACGTCACTAGAAGAAGAACTCATCATTGTAGAGGGTTTTCACCCTACCACCTCCCAACCACCTCATCACCTCAGTCCACCATGACATGGTTGCATCATGCAGTCTATGCGGAAATATCTTGACTCTAGGGAACAATCCTAGAACCCTCTTAAAGAAAAAAATACACAAGATAGATGTGAACCCAAAGTTCCTCTTCCTGCCTTGTTTGCAGTATGTCAGTTGGCTCTTCATGTTAGCCAATAGTGAGGTGCGCCAATCATAAATTGTGGGTTGTAAGCACTCCATTGAATAGAACATAAGTTTCCTTGATGCTTGGTGCAACGAGGCTGACCATGTGATCTGTGTAAGCATAAGGACGACAATCTTCAAACTCGGGATCTCAATCGCCCTGATGGGGAGTTGGCTCCCTACTTTTTATGTGCCTGCAACACAGTGGGTGGAAATTTAATATTCTATATTCATAGCACCCCTAGCCCCCCGGGCTTTGAGGTTCACCACCTCACCTTGACGAGATAATCCTGTAAGGAAATAGATGTCCTCGACTTCAATTCTCAATGGTTTCCCATCGATATTGAAGGCCTTTGTATCCGGATCGCAAAAGTTCACCAGCATTTGGAGCAACCTGAGTTGAGTCCTCATTCCTTTGAGAGCCTAAAAATTGTAAATCCCACATCTTTTTAATTCTAATTAGGCCCTTGGATCTATCTCCACTACAACATCAACTTCATCATGCTCTCTTTCTCTCCATTCAAGTACCATCCTGCAAGAAGAAAACCATTTTTTTAGTCAAACTCTTTAAAAAACTAGTTTGTGGACTTGTATGTGGGATGTTGTGTTAACAGTTGCATGTAGGGATGCATATACATGGTCTGGATTTTCCATGCCCACAGACATACCTCCATATACACTACCTGATGAACTAGAACCCTTGTACACCCTAATTCCTAAGTTACGCCTTAAAAAACTCAAAAAATTGGGACTAATTTGAATTTCTAAACCACTAGAAATGAAGAGGAGGGAAAGTGTACTTACTTGGTCTAGAGGGTTGTCAATTCCATCGCTTGTAGCTCCCACAATCGACACTTGAAGATCATGAGAAAATTTGTCTAAAATGAACTATGTGGGTTAAAAACTCAAATGGTATGGTAAAATTGGTTATGTTTACTATTAGTAGAAAACTTTTACCCACTTTACATAGTTTTTTCTAATGTTTTGGCCTAGTGGACTAATAGTGCAGTGGAAAGATTTGGTTTTCGTGGTTTTTCCAGGGATTTTTTTGGTTTCTAGCGTCATTTCACCCATTCGTGAATTTGGTAGGTATTTTCTTTGACCAACATATAGGATAGGTTATCACTCCGTCTTGTAGTTTTGCATTATCTTATGACGATGATCCATATGCCTTAGGTATGAACCCATTTATTAGCGACACAAAATCTCCTTACTGCTACTAGAAGTGTCGTTATTGAATGGTAGAGGCTTACCAAACATGGGTGCCCTAGTTAGAACCTCGGTCCCATCTGGTGCGCATGTGGAGATTTTTCCATAAAGATCAGGAGTCCCTTATAGTTCCAATATGACTTTGTGTTTGAGCCTCATATTCTTACTCATAATCATGCTGACATATACCTATGGGACTCCCACTGAGTCTTGTTTAAGCTATTTTCCGACTCTCTCAAAAAGTGAAAAGATTGTCAAGTGAACTTGTCTCTTTCACACTCGTTAATTGGATCTGAAAGGACATCTATTTGGTGTAAGTTTAACCCTTTTTCAGACCAAGTAGACTAATTTCAAAAAAGGAATACTCTAGTCACTAGTGGCTAGAAGACTTATCCTTGGTATTGGTTTATACTTTTTCGGGCCTAGGGGACTAAATCCATGAAAAAGGACATTCTTTGGAGTTAAGCTGTAATTGCATCTCATTTTATTTCTTTCAGTATTGAGTCTATTGTCAGCTCCCATTTTCACCCTATAAGCCTATTACCTCATCAATTTGCATCACTAGCCAAACAAAGCCTTGTTTATATCCTTTGTAGCTTGACACCCTGTACCCTAAGAGGAAACATTCCCCCGAGTTTCGATGTCCTGCGTGCACCTCCTTGAATTGAGCATAGGTATGTTCCATTGTTAGAACTAGTTGCTTACTCGTGACACACATTTCCTCCTCTGTATCATAGCATTCATTTGTTTATGAAAAATAAAAAAATACAGGGGAGAAAGGAATATTATCTCATGTTGGCATCAGTCGTTTCTCCTTTGAACAGAGCACAAAATTTTGAGTCCACTTGTCAACCAAAGTTTGGGTTTAGCATGACCTTAGGAAGCTGAGCTAGCAGGAAAAACCCCCCTATGACTACACCAAGGTTCAGAATGTAGGCAAATCAATTAACCGTCTAAAAGTCAACTACTTCTCTAAACTACCCCAAACATACCAAAACTCATACAAGAAAATAAAATATGAGGGAGATTGGGTAACTATACCTCTACTCCACGTCTGGTGATGATCCCCTCGCACTTGAAAGCTTCGCCGACTGCACGCCTCCTCCTAGGGATGACCTGCATTCAAAGATTGACAAACATAAAACTACAAGCATGTTATTTCATATACAAATTGGGGTTAGATGTTAGAATGTCAAAACATAAACCAATAAAAGCATTCAATACACCATGATTTGGGACAGGAAAATTAATTCTTTTATTAATAACTCAATGATTATACCTTTATAATCAAATCCGACTACTACTCCAAAAACTTGGTCTGGACTTCTCTTCACCAAGATCCAAGTGCACCTTTGTATGGATTCTCCTCAACCTTATGATCTCTTCCTGGGAAGTGAATGGATTTTGATGGAGGAAGAAGGGCTAATGGGGAAATGCTGAGGCAATTCTCACAAAAGGGGATGCAATAACTTGGGCAAGGAGGGGATGTGAAACGGGCAAAGTTTCACTATTCTTATGTCTAGATGTGGAATGAGACCCCAACACCTCCTTTTATATAACAAAAAGATGGTTATTTGGTTGGGTGGTGGGCCATAGACAATGGATTAGTTGGGAAACTACCCAATAGCCCGTAATCTCAACGAATTCCTTGCAAATTTTTTATTTTTGCAACTTTTGCAAGTATACATGGGTTGTAATGGGGCAACATGCATATGTATGGGAGTTGTAGTGGTGCAGCAAGCATATGTACGTGGGCAATAGTGGTGCAAGGCGCATACATCTTCAAAAAAATGGTTTTTAAGAAGAGCAACTCAACAGTGCTTTGGAAAAAAATGCAAGTAAGAGGGCCAAAGGCCAGGTATGCATGTGTAGAGAAATTTAGGGTTATAACATATGGAGAGTTTGATTGGTGGCTCTTGCATCACACTGTTTCATTATCAAGTCTATTCTTTCAGATTCCTCCATATGTCTCATGCTCTTGTTCAAATGATGTTTATAAGCCCATGTCATCCATTTCTTAGAACTCTTGACTTTGCATGTCAGACATACTCTCAGTGTGTCTCAAAATTGCATGAAGTTGTAGTCCTACTGTGCACCCTGGTCGTACTTTTATTATGGGTAGGTAACCTTGAACCCAATAGTCGACATCTCCTCATTGGTTGCTGACTTAGGGTTTTCCCTTGTGTTCGACAATAAGAAATCTATTCACACATTGGGATTCATGCAGTGTCTTGGGTTCCATTGGTCGTATTGGTGGTTTCCTCACCTTTGTCGACAATTTTCATTATTGGATGTTATTCAGAGGGTATTTTACGTGAACTGCTTGCATCTCGTGCACGCGAAAGATGCATAAGGTCGTTGGTTCATGAACATGTTGTTCGTTTGATTTCCTCCAAATCATCCAACTATTTCTTTGTACCTCGTGATGACTGATGAGAGATTCCTTAATGCTCTCATTTCAATAGGTCTCCTTCCATAAACTTTAGCTCATCTATTCTAGAAACGATACCTAGAGTCCTATGAGTACCTAGAGGCTTGTAGTCATCAGTGGCAAGTTCACTCGCCATTGACAGTTGGGAATACATCAATGTCCCATGATCGATGGATTCTTCAAGTGTTAGAGCTCAACACCTTTATTCACACTTGTAAGAATGTACTCGGTTCCTTGATACCTTCTTTCATTATCGGTAGGTTGTCTCATGTTTGTTAACAGTATGCCTTAATGACCAGTAATCAAACAAAGTCTCATTGTGTTCGACCTCAACTCCTATATTCACATGATGTATACTTGCACCTTTGGTGGATCGTGTAGAATACTTGAAGACATTAGTTTATAGTCACATCTTTCCTTAGTTGTTGCTATCATTCATTGGAACAATACCTATATGACTTTAGTGATCATGGGAGATCATATTGTACTCCATTGTATACAGATATCTTCAGATTGATTTTGAGACCAGTTTTCACTAGGCCTTGTTCATGACTATGACATCTTATGGCATGTATCTACTTTGTATTGCCTATTCATGGGCGTGAATAGTTGTTTGGTATATTTCCACATGTATCTGCAGTGTAATTTAAATTGGAAGCCATGTGTACAAAGCCATTATGGATTGTAATATTCTCACGAGCAACTAGTTTTTCCATCTCGGTCTCCATTACTCCACTTTTGGGAATTATAATGTATTTCGACCATCACAGACACTCCTTTGACCTCACACATTAGGGAGCATCTATTATAGCAATATTTTCCTCACCCCATGCAACTTGCTCAGAAGGAATTTTCCATTTCCCTATGCAGACTTGAAGTCCCCTTTTGCACTTCCTAGAGCTAAAAATCATATTTTTACACATATACGTGCCCTATCAGTGATACAACATGCGTATATGCAAGTTGCACCACTACAACCCGCGTACATCGATTTTGGTGATAAAAAATAAAAATTGTGTCGGGTTTTTTTGTCATGTCACGAGATCCATGGTCCTTGACCTTCCATACACTGGAAACGTTCTGAATCGTCCCTTCAGTTCCATTTGAAGGCTATCAATGGGCCATATCCAAATCATGGAAGAGGAGAAGAATTCGAATTTTGAGAGAACAGTTACTCTGGATAAATTATTCACTTCATATTGAGTCTGCATCCCTTTGTCCTTTAAAGTTTGAACACATTGTCTAGCCCCCAAGCTCTTCCCTCTTTGATGGAGAACCTCATTGTCTCTCTTATGTGAGCTTGCCTTTGGTGGAGGATTGAAGTGGTGGAGGCCCAGTTGGAAGGGACTTAGTTTCTCGGTTCCAAGACACGCCGACACATAATTTTTTCATTCATACACTTTTGTTGATCATATTTTAATAGAAATACTCTTTTCTCGTCCAATTAATATCTTGCAAATATTTGAATTGTTATTCCATGGGAATATTTGTTATGAATGTTGATGGATTATGCTATTATATGTTCTAACAATATATATTATCACCATATGCTTACGTATATTGGTTGTTGAGGACAAGTTGCAGGTATAAATTTTTTATTCAAGTGCTCAACGGTGGTCTTCATTGAATGTCTGGACGAGGTAGGCTCTTTATCTTGTCTTGTTAGAATTTTCATTTATATAGTATACTTGGGATTAGAGTTGATTTCTGCAGTCATTTTGTCTGTTGTGGTTTACTCCATGCCATAGAGTGATTTTCCTCGTAACAATAATTTTCCCTTGTACATGAGGATTCCATCCTCTTTCAACTCATAGGAATTTAACTTATGCTGAATTTTACCTTGTTGTAATGTTTCTATTATTTTCACATATTGTTGATTTGAATTTTCCACTGCAATAATTTGATCTTTCAAAATTTTCTTGTACATGTTGATGGCTACCACATTCACTTCATGAGCTCTCTTGCTGAGTGCATCATCCACTTGATTTTCCTTTCCATTTATATGCTTAATTTTGAAGTCATGTTCACTCAAAAATTCCATTCATCTAGTTTGTATAGAATTTAGTGTTGGTTGTCCAAACAAATGTTTCATGCCATAGTGGTATGTTCTTAGCTTGAATTTCTTACCCATAAGGTAATGCCTCCACTTTTTTAATGCATGTACTATAACTACCAACTCCAAGTCATGTGTAGCATAATTTTTCTCATGTGCTCTTTTAATTTTCTGGATTCATAGCATACCATGTTGTCCCTTTGACTTAGGACTCCACCAAATCCTTCCTTGCATGCATCAGTGCACAGAAAAATATATTCATTTGGATCTACAATATTAAGTATTGGTGCACTTGTCAATATTTTATTTAGTTGTCAAAAACTCTCTTCACACTTGGAATTCCATTCGAATTTCACTCCCTTCTTTTGCAAAGAAGTGATTGGACTTTCAATCCTTGAGAACCCTTTTATGAATCTTCGGTAATAACCAAAAAGACCCTTGAATGACTTGACCTCTGCCACATTCTTTGGCGCTGACCATCCTCTAATGGCCTCTATCTTCTCAAGATCAACTTCTATCCCTATTGTTGAGATTATATTCCCCAAGTAGTGAATCTTCTTCTGGTAAAATATGCACTTACTTATCTTAGCATACAATTTATGCTCTCTTAAAACTTGTAACACTATTCTTAAATGTTTCTCATGTTCTTCTTATGATTTATAATAGATGGGAGTATCATCTAAGGACACAATCACAAAATTTTCCAGGTATTCCTTGAATACTACATTCATCAGGAACATAAAAAGGGTTGGGGAATTTGATAGCCCAAATGGCACTACCATGAATTCATAATGCCCATATCTTGTTCTGAATGTTGTCTTGTTGATTCCTTCTTCCTTTATCCTTACTTGATGATAGCCAGATCTCAAGTCAATCTTCGAAAAAATTCTTTAACCTTTCAACTGGTCAAACAAATCGTCAATTCTTGGCAAATGATACTTATTATTTATGGTAACCTTATTAAGCTACCTAAAATCAGTACACAACCTCAAGGTTCCATCCTTCTTTTTCACAAAAAGAACCAGGGCTCCCCAAGGTGACACACTTGGGTGTATGTACCCCTTCTTCAATAGTTCCTCGAGTTGCATCTGCAGCTCTTTAGTTCTGGTGTACCCATTTTGTAAGGTGTCTTAGACACTGGGGCAACTCCTAGCACCAAATCAATAGAGAAATCGATGTCTCTTTTTGGTGGTAGTCCTATAATTTCTATAAAAACGTCTTCAAAATCCCTCAAAACTTAATGGTCTTCAATGCTTGCCACTCTATCTTTGGCTTCCTCCTCCATATGGGTTGCAAACATCTAACATCCTTTCATGATTATCTTCTTCAACTGCATATTTGAAATCTCTCTAATAGCTACAACTCTTGGAATTCCTTGAATCTTTCCTTGCTTCCCTTCCTCATCAAGACATGTGTTTGTCTTGTTGTAACATTCTAGGACAACATGATGTTTCTCCAACCAATCCATACCAATTAGACAATCATATGAATCCAAGTGTATGATTTTTACATCCACCTCTGTATTGAGTCCATTCATGTCTATCAGACAATCTTTAACCAACTCATTGATTTTCCTCTTAGCACCCATGGCTAATTGAACAGACCAAGATTTGTTATGTTTGTTTCTTTGCAACTGAAATATTTCAATGATGTTAGCATTTATGTAACTATGGCTAGCTCCTGAATCAATTAAAATTTCTATGGGATCGTTATTGATCTTACCTTCCACTTCAATCATGGGGGATTATACTCTACTTGCTTGTTATCCAAGGCTGCATAAATCCTTGGCATGCTTCATCCCATTTATTCCACTGTTTTAGCCTCTTGAATGTTTTTTAGAGTCCCCATTCTTTCTCCTTTGTGAAGTAAATCCTTATGTAGATGATTTCCCTTGCATCCCCAACATTGTACTGGATGCTACCTTGGCTTTTTTCCAAATGAATTTGCAATTTTGTGTTCATTTTGTGCGACTTGACCCTGTTGATTCACTTGGAGATTATTCTAGAAAAAGGGTGGCTTAAAACCCTTTTGCATTTGATCCTTCATATCCTTCATCTTGTCACTCCAATCTTTTTGGAAAATTGGTTTTCCTTTGCTATGTTCATACATATGCCTTGCTCTCCTTATTGTTTCCTCTAGGGTTTTGGGGTTGTCATATTGAATCTTATAACTATAGAAAGAGGGTAACCCACTTAGAAACCTTTGGATTTTGACTTTATCATCCTTGATGAGTTCAATATACTTCAACAATTCAAAGAACTGCTTCTCATATTCCTCCATTTCCATGGTTCACAACTTGAGTTCAAATAACTTTTTCATATTTATTTCATATTAATGCTCGGAAAAATATTTCTATTGGAAATATCCCTTGAATGAAGTCCATGAGATTCTTTTCTCATGAAGGTTCTTGTCTTGATTAAGATGATCCCACCACATGGTTTCTTACCCTTGCAAGTGGTAGGCGGAAATTTTAGCTTCTACTCGGGAGGGGTAATCATGTAGCTGAAAATATTTCTTCATTTCCAACAACCAGGCCTCTTCTTCTTCTCCTTTGTTGTGCTCACCATTGAAAGTTGGTGGCTTAATATTCTTGAGTCCCCCTTGCAAGATGTTTGCCTCGGGTATTCTCCTTTTCCTCCGAACATGACACACACTTGGGCTGCTCTCTGGACCTGAACTTGCATGAGTTCTTCTGGTGGAATGTCTTGGAGAAATATTGACGTCTACTCATGCTTCTTGACTACCTATCACTCCCATGATCATATCTTTTTCTATGGGATCTTGATGTTGATACTTGTCTAGCACTAGTTTCTTGCTTGGTGCCAGAGTCCTTGTTAAATTTATTATGTATCATATTTAGGCTTTGAAGTATCTCTTCTTGAGCCTTAATGATCCTCTCATTATCTACCCTATAGCTCTACACTTATTTTTCCAAGCTTCTCATAGTTATATTTCCTTGCATGTCTCTTCTCCCATTAGACTCGATCTCAACATTACCCATGTTGGCATGAAGACATACAATTTCTTCTTCATGGTTGTAAAACCATTGATCATCCTCCATGTATCTAGTTCTCATGTAGGAACTAAAATCTTCTTTTTGGTATCTATAATTCTGCAAGAATGTGCATGCAATAATTGTTGGTAGAATTAAATGTATTACAAAATATTTATCAATTAGATTACAAGTAATTATTCTTTTTAAATTATGAAGAATATTAATGCATTAATCTCAACTAGGATTCCTTAAATGAATTCATTTTCGAAACAAATCTCGAAGGACTATCCTCATGCCTCAAACTAAGTTTTGAGCGAATAGTTACAACAATTACAAGTTACAATTTCCACTCTTTTGCTGCTACATAATTCACTTTTATCACTTTTGAAGAAAATTATAGTGCGCAGATCAAAATCCTGGGTCGACAGATCTATTCTTCTTCTCAATATCTTTCCAACAACTATTTGTTTTCCCCAATCTGAGCCCTGAGCTAAATGTTATGGTGGAAAAACAGTGAAGGAATATTCATTGGCACATACAACATAGTAGCAACGCTCAACAATTGTTCGATCATTTCTTGATTAGATCTTCATCGTTGATCTATATTAATGGATTCATCATGGATCTAAGTCATATCTCTTCTTCATACCTTCCATGAACCCGCTGCCAACACTTAGCTTCTTTTTCCTTCATGGATGCACATAATCGCAGACTCATAAACTTGTAACTTCCTTTCATAACTTCAGCCGAGAGGTCCCAACACTTAGCCATGTTTCCATCTTCATGGGCTCACAGAGTCACAGAGTCATAATCTTGTATCCTTCTTTTCATAATTCTTATCGCGGACTCGTGGACTCGCACTTAGAAAATTTCCAAGATCTTACCATAGTTTCGTGGGACTCATAATAACACATGTAAATAACTTAGTACAAGATAAAACACTTATATTTAAACAAGAATCGTGCAAGCAACTGCTTTGGATGAACGTTCCACCCAACCATAGACTGATTTTTCTAAATATCTACAACCAATCACCCCCGAGTTGAGGATAATATTCCACAAAAGATGGTGGTCTCTCACAGTCCACTCGCAGCTCATAAATCTCATAACCCAATAGATATTCTCCTACAACTATCCCGATACTTCAACCATCTATCTTCCTCTTGACCTTCCCAACCCAAGGAATACACCATTTGTTTATTAGGGATCACCCAAGGGATGTATCATATGTTTATCAAGGTAACCCAAGGGATGCACCATTTGTTTATCATGTTTAACCCAAGGGATGTACCATCCATTTATCAGGGATAACCCAAGGAATGTGTCATTCATTTATCAGGGTCTCTTTGGCATAGGTAACTAGGAATATCTTAGCTGGGAACTCAAGGGAACTTGTTGCTAGGAAAACTATCAGTAAACCAACAACAAACACTTGTTGTTTTAGTGCAACTCACTCAAGAGTTCACTCTTTGAGCCTGACAACTGGGATCTTCAATTCTCCAGCTCCAATTCGCTCTAGTTATGCTCTAGTTACGCTCTAGTTATGCTCCATAATTCTCCCTCCATGGACGCACTAGCTCTAAGCTCTCTTTATTCCCCTCTCCACATTGTTTTCCCAACCCATATGAATTCCTCTTTTGTGGATTTCTTTTTTTCACTCACACTCTTCCCCAAGCTGATTGTACTCAACCCCCATGTGCCCAATAAATCTGGGATGTGACTACTCACACCCACCCTCTTACATGCATTCAATGATTAGATTTGGAAACACTCAATCAAAAGGGTGTGACCACTTGCACCCACCCTCTTACATGTATTTAATGATTGGCTTTGGGCACAGTCAATCAGAAATCAAAAGGTTCATATACAATTGGCAAGTTTAGGAAAATGGGTTGAATTGATATACATGGGTAATTCCCCCTTTGACCCCTCTTGGCCATTATCCTAAACACTTCCCCCTCTTGTGGATTAATTCAACCCCTATCTCTCGTCCATGTTCCCTTAATAGTTTGTATCACATTTTATTATTAAAACGTTAAAAATACAATTCATATATTACATTGCTTGGTCGTAGCCACATATTGTATCCAAATAATCATTAATTAAACCGGGAATTATAATGGGGATGTTACATTTTCTTACCAAAAAAAAAAAGAAAAAATAAACTTCTGGTAAAATCTTATCCCATATACTTACATTTACTCTAAATTTAAATGTGCACACCTTCATTGTGTGAAGGAACTTAATTAGTACAAATCCATAAATCACCATGACATTCAATGTGCTCAGAAATGTAATCATTCTTGATGTAACAAGAATTACATGGGTATTGAAGGATTTCCCACGTAGTTGCATGTATTAAAGGATTTCCCCATAGTTACATGCCCCTACAATAGAAAGTTGTACAGTTCTTTAATTTGGTCAAAGTAATAGTTGTTTTATGTTCTCCGTAATTTAGTTATGCATATATTAAATTGATCGTCTTCACTCTTATGGTGATTACTTTTGTTTCATATATATAAAATTATAGTTTCTTAAAAACATACTAATCCACGTGTAAATATAGGTTCACATAATTTGAATCTCAATAGTAATTTTGGTCTAAATAATTGACCAACTGTAGATTTGGTGATGTATTACAAAGTAAGGTCCTATTTGATTGGAATGGAAATATGATTATTTATTTTATTGTTATTATATAAATGTTTAAATAATCGGTTAAATGTAGTTTGGTGATATAAGAAAAAGTAAGATCCTATTTGATATATATATATGTATGTGTGTGTTATTTTTTAAATTGAAATCCTTTAATTCAAAATTAGAATTTGAGATAAGTTTTTTTTTTTTTTAAATATGAATGATAAGACTAATTTTTTTTTTAATGGTAAAGATCAATAAACTTAAATTTATCTATCTCACACATATTATTATATATATTTTTTTCATATATATATATATATATGAAAATATTTATTAATAAATAATTTATAATTATAAAGATTATATTATATTATTAAAAATAGTTATATTTAATGTAAAAAAACTCGTAATTATATATTTATTAATAATAAAAAAATAATTATAAAAATTATAATTATATAGCTTGAGTGGGCTTAATGGTTAAGAACATGTGTTTCCTCTTAAGAGGTCACAGGTTCAAATCCAGAGGGGGGTAGGGTATGTATACCTTCGTAGACTTTACCAGTCAGATGTGTCAATAAAATATCTAACATAATCAAAAACATGCCAAATAATGCATTACATGCACCATCTAACCATAAAAAACATTTATGCATGTACAATGTAAGCTTATACATTTATGCATGTACAATATAAACTTATACATTTATGAAATAAGGCAATGAAAGAAAATCTCTAACACCATGTTTTCCCAAGATTATGCTAAAACTTCATATAATGTCATTATCAAGCATGTATTTATGTTTTCATTAATAAAAATATTTTGATTAAGAAGGAAAAGCCTTGATCACTAGCCACGATATAACAGGGGGGAATTAATGATGTGGGTTGATGTGGCAAAGTTGAATTGTTTTGGTGAATAAAATCTTGTATGTGCTTACAAGACATAAATACACACCTGCCATTGTACTTGAACCCGTATGGAGTCACTTGATCAGTTATGGTAATTAAGACGGATAGTTGAGGCAATTATAACTGCTAACAGAACTGATCTCTTGAAGAGGCAATGGTCAACTGAGACTAAATAATAGCTAAATATAGTTTGATGATATATAAGAAAAGTAAGACCCCATTTCATTTGAATTAAAATATATATTTATTTATTTTATTGTTATTTTATAAATTAAAATCTTATCATTCAAAATTTATTGATGATATATAAGAAAAGTAAGATCCCATTTCATTTGAATTAAAATATATACTTGTTTATTTTATTGTTATTTTATAAATTAAAATTTTATCATTCAAAATTTATTGTTATTTTATAAATTGAAATCCTATCATTCAAAATTACAACTCGAGATAAGTTAAGTTTTTTTT
>JZKD02S1642353.1:103903-113932 GCA_000966675.3 Picea glauca
ATTAATTATTAGTATTCAATTTCAAGCAATAAAATCTACTTAATCAATATGAAAATATTTATTAATAAAAAAATTATAATTATAAAGATTATATCATATTATTAAAAACAATCATATTTAATGTAACAAAACTCATATTCATACATGCACACTCAATGAAATTAATTTATCATATTCAATGAGCATTAAAACAACTTATGAGCATTAAAACAACTTAATATTGATGAAATAGTTGTTACTATATAATCAAAACATGTTAAATAACGCAGTACATGCACCATGGAGCCATATAGGACATTTATGCATGTACATTGTAAGTTTATACTTCTATGAAATAAGACAGTGAAAGAAAGTTTGTAACACCATGTTTTCCCAAGAGATTATGATTATGCTAAGACTTTATATAATGTAATTATGAAACATGTATTTATGTTTTGATTAATGAAAAATATCATATGACTAACTAAGAAGGAAAAGCTTTCATCACTAGCCATGATATTACAAGTGTAAATTGATGATGTGGATTGATGTGGCGGAGCTTAGTTGTTTTAGTGAATAAATAGAAATCTTGCTTAGAAATATTTCATATGCTTGCAATACATAGATACACACTTGTCAGCATACTTGAACCGGCATGGAGCCACATGACCAGTTATGGTAATCAGGACGGGTGGTTGAGGCAATTATAACTGCTAACAAAATTGATCTCTTGAAGAGGAAAGGATCAACTGAAACCCTAACAGAAGTACATCCTTGGATTGTCCCTTCAAAAACTTGAATCCCTAACTAAAGGTCACGTCTGACAGAAGCCATGAGAATTCCAAGGGTTGGGTGGAAGAAGAGGCCAAAGGTGGAAAAACATCACAGAAGACATAGAGAGAAAAAAAGGGGAATGTGCAAAAAAAGAGTAGCAAATAGGAAATACATGTAGAGAGGAGAAAAACTCATAGCAACAATTGGGGAAGATGCGTATTGAGTCGACCCAAAAGAATAACCTAAGATAGAGAAAGTGAGTAGCAGACTCACAGATAAATGGTGTGTTGAACAAAGGTGTTCAATTGCACAAAGATGAGAAAAAGAAGAGATTGGAAAGTTGTTCTTCAGGAAGATATAAATCTTTTACAAAAGAATATTGATCACCCTGAAACAAAGAAGACCTATATCTAGATTGGAGAGACAGAGGATTGTAGCTTTGTACCTACTAGAAATAAAATAGCACTGGTAAGGAAGATCGTCGAGGGACTATATGGTAGAGAAGGGACTCCTCGTGCAAGGGAAATCTAGTGGGAAGGGTACCTGATAAACCTATGCAAGTCCTAGCTTAGTGGGAAGAGGGAAACTTTTGTTGTTGTCAGTAGATGAAGGACTGTAACCTTCCTGGATCAATATAAGTCTGAAAAACCAACTGAATCATTCCCCTTGTGATATCATGTCTTGGAATGGGGGTGGCATGTTGTAGGAAAGTACTTTGTAGCATAGCCTAAGGTTGGGAGGAAAGGAGTCTTCTCTCAGTCAGTTGGTTGTTGACACTTACTGAACAGATAAGTGTTTTTAACTTAATGTGTTGATGTAAATATGTTATTTCATGGTTAAGTAGAAAATATGAATGTATGAATAAATTCCTAAGTAAAATGGAATAATTACGTTTGTTTTCAATGGCCAACCTATTAAACATACAAATCCATGAGAATTGTGTAAGGCTAGGGTGTATCCTTGTGATAACTACAAGACTTTGCATGGAAAGCTTGCAAGATATGAAGAAAATATTCACCCCAAAATTGATAGAGGAGATGTCATAGTGATTGCGAAGGGTTGTAACATCCCTAACCAAATATGATGTAAAAATCAAATCTATTTGGTTGAGAATCTTCGTCAAACACTTTGACGGTATGCTCAAATACCCTTGCCAAATAGCTTCCACTTACTATCACAACTTCATTAAGGTTGTCTAATGGACACATTATGTCAATTACTTCAATTCCTACCCCTTAACACTTCTTTACTGATGGTTGTTATAAATATTTGTCGGTTGTTATGTTTTATGGCAACTGGCTGGTTGAAGTGTTTTGACAAACAATTTGCATACAATGGTTGTATCTTTCATTTCAAGCATGCTTTCCTAATTATTATGATATAGAACAACATAGAATACTCATAACACACATATGACATGAATACAAGAATTGATACCAAGAATATAACTTGAGAAAGATCAATTACCTCCAAGAATCCTTGCTTATTTATTTATTATATATGGTTGTCCATAGAAGTAATTTCTAGACTGTATACAAGTAATAAAACAACCACTTTATTGGCCTATAATGGCTCCAAAATGTAAGGAAATCGTGTCAAAGATCCTCCTTTTTGATCCCCTAATGATGGCTTCCCAAAAGGGATGTTATATCATGCAAAATCCATAATTCCCATTCCAAGAAATACCCCCTCCATGAGACTTACGCCCTGGTGAAATAATAATAACTTGCTCCTCCTAGATCTAGGCTCAAACCCTCAAAACGAAGACAACCTAGTTGAGAAAATGGCATGGTTGGCCCTAGCGATGAATCTACCTTACTGCAAGTGCAAGATATAACTCCAAAACACCAAATCTCTAACCCAAAGTGTGCCCTCCTTTAGTGATTTCTCCCATCTCTGATAATAAATAAAATTGGGGGATGGAAACTAGCAAGAGTGCCAAGAAAGGTTGATCCAAGGATGAAAAATGTACCCAAGTATAAATCTTCGGCATATCCAACCACTATAAGCCAAATTGAACTCCTTAAGATTGGACAAAGATCCTTTCCTGCACAAAACCTTCCAATATTGTGCCCCTCTTTACTAATGATAGCTGAGAGTGATCTCATCTGAATAGAACCTAGAAAATTGTTGTCTAGAGTGAGATCTCCCCATTAAAACCAATCCCTCTAGATAGAGTGGATCTTTCACCACTAAATCTAGATCTAGGGTTTTACTCCAAAACCTAAGCCTCCAAGCTTTTTGATCTCTCCTTGATCTCAACTCAAAAACATAACATGCATAATGAGAGAGAGAGAGAGCCCCCCCTCATTTCCGTTTATACGCCTCTCATGAGAATCACTTAAATCATTAAAGTGTCTCTAAGGTTATTTTCTCAATTAATTTAAAAGTCACTTTATAAGATTTTTTATTTTAATTAGCTAATGTCACCTTTATAATTTAGCTTTAATAAGCTAGTGACATCAATTAATATCTATAGGCTCCCATTTCCCACTAATTGTATCCTACGTGGGGAGTGTATAGTCTAATTCTTCATCCACCATGTAGTCATTTGGAAAGGGACATTACAGTCCTCCCTTCCCAAAATTGCTTTTCCTCAAGCAACAATTGACCAAGGCTCTTTCTAATGTCGCTCTCACTCTTTGTAAAATCCTCTACAAGCATGCCTCCTACCATGAATATGTGCCCCAAGTCTCTGACCAATGGTATTGATTCCCCTATGATAACCTCTACTGTTATGCTCCCTGCCATAATTGTGCACACACTATTTGTGACTGAATGTCTCCTTAAAAGAATTGTACCCTAATCCCATTGTCTCTGCCTAGATATCCCCTCATAATATTGTCACCTCATAAATAGATATGGCTCTCTAAATGTTATGCTATGCATGCCACCATGTCCCAACACCATCCCCATCTGTTGTGTTGAAGCATCCTTTGGAGTAGTAGTGGCCATGCCCCTTAGAACTGCCCTTTTTCCTCCTGCGATATTGAACTCCATCTTCATTTTTCGGTAGTCCCGAGAGATCATCCCTAATTCACTGAGCCACTGTACACCCAAAATTATCAATGTGTCCTCCAAGTCCATAAAATAAAAATCATCAACCATCTTGTAGTTTCCCATGGAAAACTCTAGGTAACTAACTCTCTGCGTGTAAACCAAATTGTGTCTACCTATCACCCTCACTCGGAAGTCTCCAATATCAACTGTAGGAAATCTCATCCTCCTAACCAATCTTGAGTCATTGTAGTTGTGGGTGCCCCCTTCATTAATCAAAACCATGACTCGTTGTCCCTGCACTCCTCCCCTAATCCTGAATGTATGAAAGCTAGGAATGCGAGGTAGGGGGGTGATAGTCATGCCCTTATCCTCTCCTTGGGGTCGCTCCTCATCATTGATGTACATTGTGTCCTGTCTCTATCCTATGCCTCCCCCTATATTATTTTCTGAGTGTACATGATCTTCCTCCATACACCTGTGACTCAGCCGCCAAGACTTTTTGTAACTATAACAAAGACCCTTATGTCTTAACTCTCTCTGAGTCTCTCTGTCTATATGCTCTCTCCCTAATATCTCTGTCTATAAGGATATCCTATTTTTTCTCTGTTAGTGTGCAAAACATCTATCCATGATTTTTTGTTGCATGGAATATCTATCTACATTATTCCCAATGTGAAACACAACAACCGTGTCACACATCCTCCTCCAAGATCTATCTAGGATCCTGTATGATCCTCCAAAAGTGGAAGTCTCTAGTCTTCTTACCTCATGCCCTGAGTAATAATTATAATGTTCTCCACTGTGCCTCGTGGGTCCAAGTTCACACTTGATGTGGAAATAGTCTGCTAACGATACAAAATTGTGGAAATATTCATTCAAATCCTCATACTCCCTTAGTTGCACCTCAAATATACTCTCGGGTTTTGACTAATTGGATTGCAGGGTATCTAATAAGGTCAACATGTTAGGCCTAGGCATCATCCTGGTAGTAGTGGGTATTTGTTCCTGCACCCTCTGATGTTTCTTAATGATATGTTGACACTCCCCTGCAATCCTCTCTAGATGTGGTTGCACTCGCTGTGGTGTATCAAAAGAACCATGTGTGGATGACCTAAGTGACAAACTTATCATAAAATACCTATGTGTTTGTGTTGCCTCGTCACTATTTTCTCCCACCGTCTGGTACCTATCTCCTCTATGTGAGGTACTCACTCCCTCAACTCTCATGATTCCACCCATCACAACAGGTGTTTCCTCATGTTGATGGTCAACTATACTCTCTCCCTCATCACTCATATTTTTACTGCTGCAAGTGTACTCCTCAACGCCCATACTTAGTTGTGAAGGGGTAAAACACTCTCCAATGGACATTCCCTGATCCATAAAATATTCCTCAGTATTGTGATCCAATGCATCCCCTGGTGTGTCATCACACCTCTTTGCATGCTCCTCCTTACTACTACTCACTATTGCAATCCCCTGTATGTCACGGTCAACCTTTGAATATCATGTAACCCATGATTCCATCTTGTGTCCTGGATGTATCACTGTATCATCCAATCCATGAGTGTTAACTAGCCTTGGACCTTGAATGGATGTGTCCTCACTGCTGGAATCACCTAATCCTGGATACCACATGGATGTATCCTCATATGAATTGTACCTAGCTCTAGAATCTATAGGTGTGTACTCAACTACCTTAGAGCTCTCTATGAATGGTGTTTCCTGTGACACATGAACCTCCTTATCCATATCTAGGTCAGAAATCTTCCCAACCATCTTTGATCCTAGGCGCCCCTCACTCACCTCCATCATCAGGTGCTCCTCAATCAAACCCTCCATGTCACCAACATCATCTAGCGACATAGCTAAGCCATATGATTGACTCTCTACTGAGATGGATGTAGTATATACCTGACTAAACTCCTCAAGGAGATTCTCTACTCTAGACTTTGATTCTCGAAGGGATATCTATGTGCTCATCAAGAATCCTTGTGTGCTCACCAACTCATGATTGAATCGATCCACCTCATTCTCCTTCTCCTCCAACGCCCCATGGTACATATCCCCAATCTCCAGAAGGAAATTTATATCCATGAGGAGATGTTGGTAGTTGGTATTCATCACCGTCACTCTCTCTCTAAGTGTCTGAAAGTCCTCAATGGAAAACTATCCTCCTGAACTATATTGTGTCACTGTGGCTATCCAAAACTATCCTTCCACCACTGCATGTATATCATCAAGGTTTGTCATGGATTCCATGATCATATCCTCTATGGCCTTCATTTTTCCTGCCAAGTACTGTGACTCATTTGAATCAACACCTCTATCGTATTGAAGTGATACCTCATAACTTATGCTACTAAGGTCAACTTTGGAATCCTCATCAACGCACTCCCCAAGACCTGTTGTGTTATTATTCTCAACATCCGTTGTGCTACTTCAATCATCACTCATAGTCCTGCGATGTGAGACTATGCTCCACAAGTGGGTCATCTCATACCAATGCTCCCACACACTTAGGTGTATCTACACCCAAATCATCATCAACATCTTCACAAGGTGGAGATACTTCCTCCTCCTCATGATCTGATGTATTATCCTCGTGTCCACCACATGTTCTAATGTCATCAAGTGGTATGATCAAATAAGGCTCAAGCCTGTTTGCACAATGCTCTATCACATACATAGAAAGTCTATGGCCAACTGAAGAAACACCATTCTTTCCTTCTCCCAAGGAAGCTCATATAAATACCACCAAATTCTCTAGAATATCATCACTCTCATCCAAAATAAGAGTCATAATTGATTGCATTGATATGATCACATTTCTTGGATAAGCTTCACCGACAAAAAAGAAGAAAATTTGAAACATCTCAAGGATCAAATCATGACATCCAATATCCTACATCACCACACATGTGTATGGCATTAAATTCAATATGAGGCATGGTTGTGGCCATGTCTTTAGAAATCAAAGGAAAAAGAGGTTTCAAGAAACAATCTAGGAGGATCTTGTCCTTAACCTCAATTTTTCATAGGTTTCACCACCAATTCCACTCATGGATATGATCTATGATGTGAATGGAAGTGGTTTGTCAAAAAATTGTAAAACTTTATAGACCAACGTCATGAACAAATGATAACCTAAGCATATGACCCCACATGGTATTCCTTACCTTGGTTTGTGCACATTTGAGGGGAATCATTTTAAAGCTCCCTGAGACAACTTCTATTATTCAAATGAGAAATGATAACAAGGAGTTATTTGGACGCCTATCCCTAAAATCCTAGCCAACACTATTAATTATTGTGTGACCTCACAGAGGAATTAAGTGTGTTGATTAGTAGACTTGTTTATAAGGGTTCAAAATGGTGTCATGATCTAGTTTATGTTGATTAAGGAATTCTAAATGTGGTATTTAAGAACTCTTTAATATTTTCAATCCACCAAGATTTCTTATGAGTGCAAGGTGAAGAACATATTTGAAAAAAGAGGACTCTTTAGGTCTTTCACATGTGTGCTTCTCATGAAGAAAAACAATGTGTGATGCACAAATACAGAAAGATTGCAATACTTAAATGAAATTATATCAAAATCATGACAAATGGACTTGAGTGGTCCATTACTTCACCTAATTAAGTTATAGGTGACGTGTTGCAACCTTAAAAAAAACCCTCAATGATGAGTTTGCAAAACCTTTCAACAATTTGTCAAAAATAGAGATATGAACATTTAGGGGTTCTTACTCCACTTAATTAATCTAGATGATAGTGAATTTTTTAGGGAGATATTGTAGGACTCTTTAGTCTTTTTTATTCATCGATATCATTGATGAGCATAAGGTGAAGAACATACTCTAGCAAAAGAGAACTCTTTTAAATCCCTTAAAAAAGGCAAGGCAATAATGAAAATTTATTGCAATGTAATCTACATATCCATGTGTTGTACAAAGTAGCAAGTCATCCATGTGGCAACCAGAAGGAAGATTGATTTTAACTCCTACCAACTAGATGAGTTAATTCCTATGCAAGAATGGAAAAGATAAAATATTACAAGCATATAATTTATGATAAATTATAGCCTACTGCCTAAAATTAATGTTGAACTAAAATGATTGCAAAAAAATGAAATTAGAAAAGCTTCACAGGTTTGTATATAGACAATCATGTAGATTACACAACCATAAAGGGTTGTAGGTCATGATACTTGCACAATTTATGACCCCAAAAACGTGCAAGTCACGTAGAAAGTCACAAAAAATGAATGTGATAATATACTAGTACTATTGTGTAGATGAGGGAGTTACTCTTGCAGTCATCATGAGTAAACCTCACACCTACACTACTAAAAAAACATAATGAACATGCTCTTGATTCCATTCATGAATGCCTAATATCTAACAAGCACAAAAAACCATGTCATCCATAGGTGTTTACTTCCTTCCCTACCCATCCTCCTCTAGATTCATACCATTCACAACCTCCATATCCCCCCTATCATATGAATAGTATTTCTTTCCATGGCATGAGTCTCTTTGATATAACTAGTATATGAGGCATCCATCATGGTTTGATTGTAGCAAGCATCGAAAGTTCACATCATATCTTTGGGAAATGTGAGTATATCTCTCACCATATTTTTGAATTTTTGCATTAGGATCTCTGCACCCCTTGGTCTTAGCTGGTCTTTATGGATCTAGGTATCATTTAGATGGAACTTCCCTCATGCATATGGTAGGTACGTTGATCCCCGTGCATCTCAAAAGGTTGGACATGATTCCCTCCACAACTCTAACAATGCAATTATCACAGTTCCATTATCACAACTCCATTGTTGAGTATGAACCTTCCTTCCAGGCCCATGGAGTGGATCTCTTATCTAGCTCCACCTCACATCATGAAACCAAAGAATTAGTCATCATCATAACATCATGAGCAATACAAAATCACATGCTACTATTGCATGACATCATGAGAATATCACATCATCATGAATATCAAGAACCACATGTTGGCTACCACATGCCAATATAACACCATTATTATATCATGAATAGTAAATATATGCATTCTAACTATCATATTCTATCATATGAACATAACATCATCATAAAATCATGAATAGTAAATAACCACATGCTAAGTACCACATACCATCATGACAACATCACATCATCATGAATTTCAAAGAGCCACATGATAACTACCACATGGAATTATAAGAACATAGCACCATTATAACATCATGAATGGTAAAGAACTGCATGTTAACTACCACATGCCATCATAAGAACATAACATCATCATAGATATCGAATAATTGCATGGTCAACATATATCATATGTAGAAACATAATAATTAAAAAATGCATGCTCACATAAGAAAATGAGAACACATGTATCACCTCTCATGCCATAGAAAAATATAATCAAAATATTAGTCTAGTATATGGATCTATTTGTTCTAGGTTTTCTAGAAAAGGTCGACTATACAAAATACGAGGCACACCAACAAGGTAAATGTAAATGTATCAATAAGTATAACTAGGGAATTATCCTCATTTATAATGTTGTTGACCCCTAATATGAAGGATGTTGTTAGAGTAATAACATTGTTTTTGTAACAATAAATTTGACAAATCAATAGGTGACAAAAATGAAAAAAATGTTGGCCGTCGGTTTTTTTTTAAGGATTCAAATATTATACCTATGTATAGTATTCTAGGTGACTATTTCGGTTTGAAAAATAATACATATAGATATGTAGGTGAATATTCAATAAAAAAACATATAATTTACTATTAAAACTTGTAAATATTTAGCTAATAATATCAATTTAATCATATTCATGTAAAAAATAGGAAAATTTTTAACTAAATTGGAAAATATTGTTTTTAAAAAATGGCCAAAAAATAGCCAATTGGTGAAATTTTAACCCTAAAAAATACCCTAACAAGGACATACATGCAACAATGAAAAACATCACCACTGGACAATAATACAACATAACAAAGCTACCCCATGAATTTTTTTTTTTTTTTTTTAAATTTTCTTAGAAATTTATTTTAAAATTGGTATTAATTTTTTTTTTATATTTTTTGTTATTCATTTTATTAAAATTGTTTTGTTTTCATTTATATATTACTTTTAAAATATATATTTTTGAATTTTTTGTATTTTATTTTAATTTTTAATTTTAGTTTAAGATTTTTTATTTTAGAAATTTTTTTGAATGTTTTATTTTTTCACCCCTTATTTATATTTATATATATA
>JZKD02S1642353.1:113982-168810 GCA_000966675.3 Picea glauca
TATCCTTTTTATTTTTTTTTATAATTTTTTTAATTTATTTTTGTTTTTATTTGTTTTTTTGTTATTTTAAAAAAATTGTAAATAAATTTTAAGTGACCATTTGGAGTTCAATTTTGGGTTGTTTATTTACGTAGGGATTTGTTGTCAATGTCACAATTTTAATTAGATTGTAAAAAACTATAATTTTCACGTTTAGGAAAAATAATTTTGTTTTATGTAACATCACTTTTTGATTTAGACGTTGATTTTAAGGTTTTTCTAAGCTACTATCTAAGTTTCCAAGGCCATGTTTGAAAAACATTGTAATTTTGACCCCATTTAAAAAAATAGGGTGCTACCAGTAACACCACTTTTTGATTTGGGGGTTCATTTTCATGTTTTTTTATGCAAAAATATGGGTTTTAAGGGCTAGAATTCTAGTTTTGAGGTTACAGTTCTAGTTAAGTTGGTAACTTTGTTTATTGTGCTTCAAAGAGGGATGTTGTAATTAATTTGAAGACAATTTTTTAGGGAAATGATATTTCTAAAATATTTCATCATCTGGTGAGGGTATAGAAAAAATCTAATTGTCATTTAATTTAGACAAATTGAAAAATTCCATTTGTCTCATGCTTTGGGAGAATTGAAAAATTCCATATACCCTATGCTTTGTGAATATATAAGTTTTCCCTTGGTCTTGTCCTTTGGAATCTCCTCCTCATCTTATTTCGAAGGTCTTATAAAATTGTTCCTTTAATACGTAGATGGTGGCAATAACACTATTCATTATCAAGAAGCTCTAAATGTAGACTCCATTTTCACTGATGAAGACTATGCGGCAGATGCTCCATTTTCACTGATAAAGACTATGCGGCAATGCTTGGTCTTTTACGAGTAATAGCATTTCCATACAAAAATATCAATTATACAACCAAAAAGAAATCTACTTTTTGAGAGATAACTCTAATACTTCTTTAACATTGTTAATTAACAATTAAAATTTCCACTAACCTTATCCTAGATTTTGTAGCTACCAATTACGAAGGATAAAAAACGATCTCTCTATCATAAAATAATTTACAACATATTGTTATAATCTTATTTCAAACATATTAAACAGAAGTAATCCAAATTCTTACTTTTTCACATTCAACTTTCCGATTAACCTTATCAATTTATTTAGAAAGATATTTGAACCTTTGATTCTATTCTTATTTATTTTTGAACCTATGATTCTATTTTTATTTTTCTATCAAAATTGTGGTTTTAAAAGTAAAATAGAGAGGTCTTTTCCTTCCTAAGACACACTCGTTAAAGCCTCGTGAAAATGCTTGACACACTCTTGCAAGGCATTGTTGATTGTTAGGCAACATAGAAAATAAGTTTTTCAACATATGTATTAGTATATATGGTAAGAAGTAAGTTTTAAAATTCCTAAGAACATTTGTTAGTGTGAGGATTGTAAAGGCTATTACAATTATAACATTTATTTCATTCCATTATATCTTTATAAATAAAGGAATATCTCTATAAATAAAGGAATCTAAACTTATTTTTTTGGAACTTGGTTTTAGATATGGTAGGAATTAAATTTTAAATTTTTCAAAAACATTTTTTGATGAGGATTATAAAGGTTATTAAAAATATAATATTTAAATTAGGTTCATCTCATCATTTCTATAAATAAAGGAAGGTAAATTTACTTTCTTGTGAAAGTTGGTTTTAGATATGAACATCTTAATCATTTAAACATTATATAAGGTTATGGGAGTCAACATTGACAAATTATAATATTTTATATATATGAGAAGATATAAAGGTCACCAACCACATGACCCCACTAGAGGTAGCCACAACCATGATTACAAGGGACATTTTCTTTCTTGCGGATACTATTTAGGTTGAAACTCTCTTTTGGTATTGGACTAAGACTTAAAACTATTTCTAATTGGATAAGAGCTCATCTTCCTTGGACTTAAGGAAACAAGTTAACAACCCAAAACCTAGAGGCCAACCTACCCACTTATGAACCACCAACAGGTCATTTCAGATGGCATGGTTTTCCTTTAATATTGTTGATGTGCCAACCCACATTCGTAGATAACAACCAATGATGACTCATTATCGATTGACAACTAAGTTATGATAGGTTTTACATTATAGAGGCACTAGAGAAGTATGGCATGTATAGCTTTGGGGTGGTGGTATTGGAAATGATAAGAGAACACACACCATCTTTTGAACTACCTAACTTATGGAACACTACATATGCATGGTTGTTTCACAAAAGGAACTTCTCTAAGGTAAGGATTTTTTCATGGAATAAGTGAAGATGATAAAAAAAAATTCAATAATTTGTATCCTTCATTATGAGTTGGATGTGTCAATTGTCATTCAAAAACCAATCTCTAGAACTTTTGACAAATTAAAAAGTTGAGCAGTTGTAGAATTACAATTGAGAAAGCCATTTTGGTCCATTAGTCCTTTTCTTCTTTTGGCACTCCTCGATGAAAATGGTCTCATAAACAAAACATTTTGGTTTAGAATAGGGCTCAAATCCAACTTTACTAGATAGCTTGACTCCAAGACCCAAAAAAGCATTGAATTGCTTGTGTCTTGAATATTCTAAACGAAATTGTGTGGATAGATTGCTAACAATTAGTACTCGAGAGGTTTGGTGCTTCAACGATCATCTCCATTGGTAGGTTTTTCCTCATCCTCCTATGGGTGAATTTTGTATGCACTATTGATGAAACTCTAATAATGAGAGCTTGCCATTGGGAGTCAATGAGTCATCATTGGTGCAAATTGTTGAGGTGATGACCCTCTTGTGCACTTTGAACTATGGATCTCATATGAGTCAATCGTTTCCAACCTATAATTGAATTGTGTTGGCTACCCATGAAAATGTCTTGATACATAGAAACAACCTTCCATTTCCTCCATTTCCAATAGTCCTTGGAAGATTCTCTTTATATATTATCATTACATTGTTTTTCAAACCTCCACTAGAAACAACAATTATAGTTGATAAGTTTCATTGTCTGTCTAGATCCTCTTGAACACCAACATGTGTCATTTGATGTTTGGTTTATGATTTTTCCTGCAAACTAGTGTGTCATCTATTGATTGGTCTATGTCCCATCATGCAGAGTACTCTACCTGCCCATCCTACTTGGCACCCCATTCATCTCCTCTTCACTTCATGCTTCCTTCGTTCATCAAACACTCCTCTCTGATTTTGTTTTGTCATCATCTCTTCACTCTCTTAATCATTTCCTCTTATATTTCTCTCTGGAAAAGTCATGGTCACATATATTTGTTTATTGTAAGTGGGCATGCAACCCGAAGATTCATATTTAGAGTTATAGGATCATTGAAAATATTTATTTTGTGAGGTGTAGGATGAAGATTGAACTTGTGAAGCATTCATATTCCATCCAAAAACAATATCCCTCAATCTTTAAACAACCTAACCACCCCAATTCACTTCAGAGATCCCTTTCGCCTGCTTCGGGGGCATGCTAGTATTTACATGTATTAATCATGTTGTTTCCTTTTCTTGTAATGTTTGTTCAAATTTAAGTTATTTATTCCCTCTAAAATTAAATTGTGTATTGGAGTTGATGGATATTAAGCTATATTTTCTTAAAGTAATAAATATAAAGTTGGATAAATGATAGCTTTGTTAAGTGGTGAATTTAAAGTTTTTGATAAATTATCAGTGAGTGGACTATGGATTTTGAGTTGTTGATATAAATTATGTCCCTTTCCTTGAAGTTCAATGATGATAATTATTGCAAGAAAGTTCCTCTTAAAAGACAATTGATTAATTTGGATGCACACAAATAATGTTATTTACTTGATTGTTTCATTTTTTTGCATCTATATAGCATTGCATAACACACATGGGTTACTCGTGATAGGAAAAAAAACAGTATGAATGTTGTATTATTGTATTCAACATTACCTATGTTCATCCCAAGGGCTCAATATATTTGAATATTGATTAATTGTTGAGTGATAAGGAGATTGGAGTCCAATTGTTGATATAAATTATCAAGCAAAGGCCTCCCATTGTTGATAATTTATCATTTGGTTGTAAGTTGGTGAACTTTCAAAGGTGTCCCTTATGTTCACTCCAGGTGCAATACACACATTTTCTATATAGAGTGGCCTCAACACACTGGAAACTACTAAAACCTCTATGTGGAGTGCATTTAGAACTAGTGACACAAGAGGAACAAAGATTTGACACTTATTTCCATGGACCTTTATAGGTTTTCTTCTTCTTATTCCTCTTTGTCTTCTTCATTTTCATATTAATAACAGAATGGTAGCTGGTTATGCATATGTATACGAAGGTATGGTTAAATTAATTAGCACCCTTTATACCCTCGATACCTTCCATATATGAGTTCATAGAGAATAAGTTGGATAATTAACTTTTTATTATTACATATGCATTGAAGAAATATAGATGGATTTCAACATTCACATTAGATATTATATATCATAAACAAAAGGATGGAGTAGAGAATGTATGGCTCTCATTTCAAAAATAAAACTTAATGGGCATCAGGATGATAAAAGCATTCAATACCCTTACCATACAATCAGGGAAGTAGAATTGAAGACACCTTGCTTAATCAAAATAACCAATTAAAACTATGATGGGGATATTCCAAGAAGTCAATTCACTTTATCTAGCATGTCCTTTTACCAGTAACTAAAGATATCTTCATGCATTCATAAAAGGATTTAATTGTCTCATGTGAAGTGTGATGGGTGTAATTCCTCACTATCAAAATTCAAAAGGAAATGGCTTACCATCTTGAAATCAAGAATGCTCTAGAAAGATCATTTTAAAACATAGAACTTGGACTCTCTAAATGATTTCCAATTTAATATAATATAGAAACTGCTAGGTTAGAATAACACAAGAAGGTAATCATGTATTATGCATAATTTTCTAAATCATTATAGCGACTATGTTATTGATTTAGTTTTGAAAAACCAATTTTAGGAATTACTAGTTATGGATATAGAGGTAATCATGCCCCCTGAGCATTGAAGGTGACCCCAAGATACTACAGATGTTGAAACCTTGGAAAAACCAGCCATATTGTGCTCTGTTGGAGAAATGTCCAAGTTGCTATATTTAAAGACTAAGTTGCAATTTAGAGCCAAAACCAAACCAGGATTTGGATAGGAAAGGGAACTGGAGTAGAAACAAAATGATGTAGGGACATCAAGCCCATACTTTCTTTTGCATTTTCCATTACTAAAGAAGCTCGGAAAAGAGTTGAATGGGTCACAAATTTCCAATGCTCATTAGATTTCCCACTCTAGATTAAGTGATCCAAATATTATTAGGGTTCACCTATCATCCCAAAATCCTAATTAAATCATAGGCATCCCTTAGTTTACCACCGATGGTCATGATATCTCCACAAGATTTATATTTTGGGAAAAGGTTGGTCCTTTATATTTTTCACAATGGGTTTTCTACTGTTCATTGTCGAGAGTTGTGATCGAATGGTTGAAGCTTGATAACTTAAGTGATAAACTAGCCATTATTAATGGTAGGTTTTGATTAATAAAGTAGGTGAATTCGAGCAAGATAAGATAAGCATAGGAATTAAGGGGGAAGTATTTAGATATAAGGGGGTATTATTATGAGGGTTATTTCCCAAAGAAAAAGAGAAGACAAGAACATAGAGGAGGAACCTAATATAGTGCCAAAGAGGGTGATTCAAATTCTAATTTTTTCTAGAATTTGTAAATTTCCATCGATCTGTAATGGCTCAATTAAGATTGAGAAAAGTGGACCTAAGAAATTGATATTAGATGTAATGGAGAAATCCCATTGAGACCATGAATATATAACTCAACATTTTTCCAAAAATTATAACTTATTGTCGATCCCTAAAGAGCTTCTCCCCCTGTGTTCAATTAATTGTGTTTGGATGTGTTGAGTGTTTAATTGGAGTGTTATGTACTTTGAATTCATGCACATGGTTGCAATCTAATAAAAATATGAATAGAGTCAACATCACCATTGTACTAAAGCAGTTTGAGGCATTCTTGCATATGAAGATGACAATTATAGTTTAGAAGTAAACTAGGTAGAATTGTTATGGAAAGAAATTGAAGTTCCGATAAAGAGACTTGCTAGGTAGAATTGTTATGGAAAGAAATTGAAGTTCCAGTAAAGAGACTTTCTAGGTAGAACTATGAGTGGAAGGATTGTGAAAAACAAAGTGGCATGGAAAATATAAGAGTAGGAATACTAGGGAGAGGTAGAATATAATGTCAAGGAGATGTATATGAAGTAACATGGGAATTGAGGTCTATACAAGAAAAATTAGAACCTATAGAGGAAACTCATAGAAGGGGAATTGCAACAGAAGTTTAGGATGAAAGTGATGATGAAAGTGAAGTTGAGGTTCCATGGGAAGAAGCTATGGAAGTTGAATCCATGGAAGAAATAATTATTAAGGCACTGATAAATTGCAGAGGAAAGTCAAGAATGGAAACTCTTACATTTTCTAAAATTCTAAACCTATAAGAACCAATTAAATGGATTAGTGATATGGATAAGTTATTTAAATTTGAGAAAATTGAAGACCTAAATAGTGTAAATTTAGCCTACAAAAATATGAAAGGGCATGCATCCATGTGGTGGGACAATGTGTAGTCGGAAAGGAAAAGGGAAGGCAAAGAGAAAATTAAGGTTTAAGATATAATGGTTTCTAATATAAAAGGTAAGTTTCTTCATATTGATTATATGATGCAGTAGAATCACTTCCACCTAAGCATGCACCAACATTCCATCACATCAAAGCTCATTCAAGGAGGGGAGAGGTGTCAACCCTCTCATTTTTCTCTCAAATTTAAAATTAAATGTAATTAAAAGAAATTAAATGTTGTAAGGTTGATAAGAGCCGAGTCATTGCCTTTATACAAGCTATAGTTAAGGTCGCCTTTAATGGCTAGTTGTAGGTTGATCTAGATTTGATTAAGACTAGATGTTCATTCAATGTAATCTGCCTCAGTAGATAGGCGTTGTAAATGGTGATTAGACACCACTAGAGTAGTTGGAGGGAAAGACTCAATGAGTCTTCTCTTGTATAAAGCATTGTAACGTATGCCCAATAGAGAATGTTAAAAGTTGATGAAAAATCATTTTAAGACAAGGAGGAGAGAGTCGAGACTCAGTTGTAATCTGAGCCTACACCCATTATAAACAAACATTCATATTAATACAAAGAGCATTTTTTCCTGTGAATGAGATTTTTGTGTGTTTATGTGTTTTATGAATGAATGCCATCTATGTGTTTATGTGAATATGTTGTATATGAATGAGATACATTCCATCTGAAAGGATAAGATAGACTACACTATCTATTGTGAGGTTTTTGGATTATTTTCGGGCTCTTTTAGGCTAAATGAAAGGAGTGCATGACATAGTCTTGAAAACTCTGTGAGTCAACACAAGGAGTGTGCATATGAAATTCAAGTCGAATTCAAAGGAGAACGTTCTAGGAGGGCACACCGGGATATCCACAGACTCAGAGAGGAGCCTCAAGGTTGTTGAATAACTTGGAGGAGGAACTGTGTGGAGAAGGCACAAAAGACAGAGTTGTTGGAAAACTTTGTAGAGCTCTGTCAGGAGGGCATTGAGCAGGTGCGAGTGTGCAAAGGTGAACTCTGTTTCGAGTTCTGAGAAGAGAAGTGTTAGAGGAAGACACCCACAAATTTATTGAACACTTTGTAAGATTAGCAAGGAGTTCTTTGAGAAAGTTCAAAGATTGCAGAGTACCAACACATTTTGAAGTGTTGGAAAAGTTGAAAGAACCAGGGTTGTTGAACACTCTAGGGGAAGAAGATCTGCAAGGTGTGCATTGAGTAGATGAAAGGTTTGCATCAGTTAACCTGAAAGAGTTCAGGATTCAAGAGAAGACCCATGCAAGGAGTGCACTAGGCCAACACTTAGATAAGTGTTGAGGAAGTCTTAAGATGCAGACGAGGGAAAGTGTGTGCCAGAGGTAAAGTGTTCCTACTTTACAATCTTAGGAGGAAGAGAGTTGGGTTTCCAGGAGGCCACTAGAAGTTCCTATGAAGGAAGCAGAGGGTCGAGACCCTTAGGAGATTGAGCAAGCTGAAATCTTGGGAAAGGTAGTGCAAGTTTGCACAGTGAAAGCACAAGTGTGCGCCAGAGCCGAGGTCAAGTTACATTAGAAAAATATAAGAAGGGATAGTGCAAGGTGTGAGCCGACGAAATTTTTCCAAGTCCCAAATCTCAAGAGGAGAAGCATAAGTTGAGACCCAAAAATCGGGTTCACATGAGAAGGTTCAAGGCCTAAAAAATTTCAACACTTACAAATTTTCCCAAATTTGGGAGAACAAAGAAGATGAGGAGGAGGAGCTACAACAACCATCAGTTCAGTTGCAAAGAGAAGATATGGACTATTGAATTCTACGTCCAGACACCAAGATGAGAGCGTCGAGTAGGAGAACAGATCCCAGTTGCTGGATCTGAGCACAAAGGATCTGTTAGCGACAATTTTTGTCTTGGACACAAAGGTACCCAGGCCTGTAGGTAGCATGGGAAGCACTCGAGCACAACACGGGAGAATCCCTTTTCCAGTTGCAAGTCAAAAGAGCGGGAAAAGTGTTGGTTGTTAGCCGTCGAGATTCAACTGCAAAGAAAATCAATGGTCATCAGGTTTTCGGGGCTGTCAAGTTGCCCGGGATTTAGCACGAAGGGTAGCGCCCATAGTTCAAGGAAAATCCAGGTCGTCCGATCCAATTGGGACAAGTGGCGGCCAATCGACGTATTAGGGATCATGGTTTTGGGATACAAGGAGCCTCCCATTCTCTACAATTGAAATCGCCGAAACACCAGAAGCACCTTTGGAGCCGAGCCCACGGTCCTAGCCCCAGGTCACATCAAGCCGAGCTTGTAAATGGGGGAAGCCCCCTTTATAACATCGAATACTATCTGGGTCGTTCATCTAAAGGATGTGCGACGCACATCCATGTCATGTCGGCCTTCGGGAGTTCGAGGGGTAAGCTCACCTCATCATTTCACCTCTCGAAACCTAGAATCTCGAAACGCCGAAAGCGCCTAGGATTAGGCCCATGGTTTTGGCGCCTGGTCACAGAGGAGTAGGCCTAAAGGAGGGGCACTAATGTTTATCGTTTGGCAAGAGGGGTCCCTCGCAACAGTCCAACGAAATAGCATCCAAAGAAATACCGTTCGGCTGATCCAGGTGGCACCATTAGGAGACCTCCACATCCAAGAAGGCATAGTTGACCGAGGCCGTCCCCGATCCCAAAAAGTAGTTATTGCAGCAATTGCTGGTGGTTGAACATCAACTCCGCCATAAAAGGAAGGTCCGAAAAAGGGCTAATTCACGTTGACTCACTTGTAGAAGGACAATCCGAAATCTGATGGCGTCTATCATAGGCGCACGATCATCCTGAGTTTGCATGGGCAGGCTGTCAGAAACCATGCAGACGCAATTCTTTAATGCAATGTCTTGTTTTTGTTGTTGTTGTGGTTTTTGAGTATATGTAGGCGTTTTCGCCATTTTTGTTAGGGTCGATGGTTGAGCTAGGCTCCCGATTGTAAAGTTTTGTTGTAGTGCTGGTTGCTCTGGTTAATGTATAAGGCATTTGAGACTTCTTACTTTATGGATGTCAGCCTCTTTTTCCATCTCTTTGTTTACTGTGGTTAGAATAGCTCAGAATTGGAGGATCCAGTTGAGTTGCGCTATTGTAGGATGATGTAGGTTGGATCACTGCAACAATCGCAGTGTTTCTAATCAATTCTTATGTTTTCTCAACGCTAGAATGGCTTGGAATTGGAGGATCAAGTCGAGTCACCCTTCAGCTCCTTGAAACTCTGGACCAAGAGGATCTTGGCTTCTGAGTTTTTCTTCTTCAAGCTTCCGAAGGCCTGTTTCCCGAGGCAGTCTTTCTCACCCTTCTCACAAGTCTTCCATCTACCACCCTTTAATCAACTTACTGATGGAAGTTGGATCAAGACCTCCCTTGCTTTATACATACCAGACCCTAGTTCTTGTGTCAATGCCGCTTTCCTGGGTCTCTTTCCATTCGACCACCCCCATTTATTAAATAGTGACATAAAGATTGATGGGCGCTGGGCTCTGCTCCTACAAGAAATCCAAGGGTGGCTTCTAATGCTAACATTTCTGGCGCCGTTGCCGGGGACGAAGTTGAAGATTTTCCCTGGGCAGAACGACATTAAGCCTATGATTCTGAAGGTGCATCAGACATCAGAGCCCTTCAAGATTACTACTGTGCACCTGGCGACTCCATTGTTTCCACTTCATTGTTTCATCTATGGCTACTGTTGGCACACCTGAAAGCTGACCCAGAGGAGCTTTCTCGAGAAGGTTTCAACAACTGCTTTCTCAGCCTGAGAAGCTTTCTGGGGTAACAACAACATTAGGATCTGGCCTTTGATGGTGAACAAGGACCAAACACATTCAAAGTTGCGCATCTTTCACCTGGTGACTCCATGATTCAAGGATCGATTGGCGACTCCACTGGTTCAATATGGAGAGAATCCTTGCTCGTAGGTTTGCTCCTTTTAATTTTTCTACTATTCTTGGTTTTCCTAATGTTGCCCCCTCTCTGAATGAATGGGGCGATTATTTGCCCATATTTGGAAAATGTGAAGAGGACAACCCTGCTCAACACCTCAGTGAGTTTCATGAACTCATGCGTCAGTGGGAGATACATCATGAGGATGTATTACTTAAGATGTTCATGTTCTTGTTAGCAGGGGATGCATGTAAATGGTATCATTCTTTACCCCCTGCTAGCATTTCTTCACTCTCAGAGTTTCATGCAGCTTTCATCGCCTATTGTCAAGAGTTTTATCCCTCTGAGTTAATTTGTCATAACTGTGGTGAGGGATACCACAACTCTGTACAAAATGAAGCTATTTCTGACATAGGCTGTGAGGATAATCCTGACGACTTGGATCAGGAATCATTCCTTTCTCCTCCCCATTCGTCTGCATCTGAGGTGGGTTATGAAAGAGATGAATATCCTAGGGGGGAAGAGGATTCCCTAAGTGAGATGATGGAGCAGGTGAAATATCTCTTTGCCCAATTAGAAGGGTTGAAATATGAAGACTGTGCAAAGGATTTTCCAGCCTGGGAGGAAGAAGATGACCTGAGTGAACTAGTGGAGTAGGCGATATTCCCCACTCCCCAATGTGAAAAATTGGAATTTGAAGGCAGCAAAGAGGATTTTCCAGTCTTCGAGGCAGATGATCTAAGTAGCTCTTTTGAAGAGATTATTGAAGATTTCTTGCAGGTGTTAGCATCTGCCCCCGATGACCCTGTTGTCTCAGATTTAAACGAAGAAGCCATTGTGGAAGAGGATTGTTCTTTCTTCCTTCATGAGATTTCCCATGATGTATTTACATTTGGGACTGAAGAGAAGGATTGGGAGACCGTTCCCTTTTTACAAGATAGGAGAGTGCACAAAGAGGAGGAGGAACCAGAGGAGCAACTGAGCGCGCATTTATTTTTCTATCTAGAGCCAGTCAGTGAGAAACCACCACTCGAGATCAACGAGACTACGACATTTGTCCACTCACCTGTGTTTGTCAGAGATATTCAGTCACATGAGAACAACTATGTAGCAGAGGAGGTTGCCTCTCGCCAATTTTCTGAAATTTTCCACTCATTCTATGATCCTATCAGCGAGTACATGGAGCGGCATTTCCCCTATGCCTTGGAGCTGCCCGATTTCATCTCAACTCCAGACTATAAGGAGGAGTTGAAGAGTGTAACCATTCTATTGTCACGGTTACACCATCTGCTGATGATCATTGACAGAAGGAAGGAGCTTCTATCCAGGAAGCTGCTTGAATGGCTATGGTGGAAATCTGCTTTTCCCCATGTAAAGTGTTTTATTAGTTTAGGATTGTATATAAATAAGCTCCTTTGAGCATGTATCTTTATTTTGTTGCTTTTATTTTTCATCCTGTATTTTCAGCAGCGGGATGTTTTGAGCCCAACTCCATAGCCCAATAGCAAGGCACTGAAGTTGTGGAATGAGTTCTTAGTGCATCACAGGGATGACTCTATCCCCCATGGAGCCTAATGTTAGCGACAATTTTTTTCTTGGACAAAAAGGTACCCAGGCCTGTAGGTAGCATGGGAAGCGCTCGAGCGCAGCACGAAAGAATCCCTTTTCCAGTTGCAAGTCAAGCGAGCTAGCAAAGTGTTGGTTGTTATTCGCCGAGATTCAACTGCAAAGCAAATCAATGGTCATCAGGTTTTTGGGGCTGTCAAGTTGCCCGGGATTTAGCACAAAGGGTAGCACCCATAGTTCAAGGCAAATTTGGGTCGTCTGATCCAATTGGGACAGGTGGTGACCAGTCGGCGTATCGAGGATCGATGTTTCAGGATACAAGGAGCCTCCCATTCTCTACAACTGAAATCACCGAAACGCCGAAAGCACCTTTGGAGCCGAGCCCACGGTCCTAGCCCCAGGTCACATCAAGCCGAGCCTGTAAATGGGGGGAGCCCCCTTTATAACAGTGAATACTATTTGGGCCATTCATCTAAAGGATGCGCGACACATATCCGTGTCACGTCGGCCTTCAGGAGTTCAAGGGGTAAGCTCACCTCGTCATTTCACCTCTCGAAACCTCGAATCCTGAAACGCCGAAAGCGCCTAGGATTAGGCCCATGGTTTTGGCGCCTGGTCATAGAGGAGCAGGCCTAAAGGAGGGGCGCTAATGTTTATCGTTTGGCAAGAGGGGTCCCTCGCAGCATTCCAATGAAGTAGCGTCCAAAGAAAGACCATTCGGCTAATCCAGGTGGCACCATTAGGAGGCCTCCACATCCCAGAAGGCAGAGTTGACCGAGGTTGTCCCTGATCCCAAAAAGCAGTTATTGCGGCAGTTGCTGGTGGTTGAACATCAACTCCGCCATAAAAGGAAGGTCCAACAAAGGGCTAATTCACATCAACTCACCTGCAGAAGGACAATCCAAAATTTGATGGCATCTGTCATAGGCGCACGATCATCCTGAGTCTGCATGGGCAGGCTGTTAGAAGCCATGCAAATGCAATTCTTTAATGCAACATCTTGTTTTTGCTGTTGTTGTGGTTTTTGAGTATATGTAGGCGTTTTCGCCATTTTTGTGAGGGTCGATGGTTGAGCTAGGCTCCCGATTGTAAAGTTTTGTTGCAGCGCTGGTCGCTTTGGTTAATGTATAAGGCATTTGAGACTTCTTACTTTATGGATGTCAGCTTCTTTTTCCATCTCTTTTTTTATTGTGGTTAGAACAACTCGGAATTGGAGGATCCAATTGAGTTGCATTGTCATAGGATGATGTAGGTTGGATCACTGCAACAGTCGCAGCATTTCTAATCAATTCTTGTGTTTTCTCAGCACTGGAATGGCTTGGAATTGGAGGATCTAGTCGAGTCACCCTTCAGCTTCTTGAAACTCTGGACCAAGAGGATCTTGGCTTCTAAGTTTTTCTTCTTCAAGCTTCCAAAGGCCTGTTTCCCAAGGCAGTCTTGCTCACCCTTATCACAAGTCTTCCATCTACCACCCTTTAATCAACTTACTGACTGAAGTTGGATCAAGACCTCCCTTGCTTTCTACATACCAGACTCTGGTTCCTGTGTCAATGCCGCTTTTCTGGGTCTCTTTCCATTCGACCACCCCCATTTATTAAATCGTGACACAAAGACTGATGGGCGTTGGGATCTTCTCCTGCAAGCAATCCAGGGGTGACTTCTGACGCTAACAGGATCGACATCTGTCAGATCCAGGTAAAGTGCATGAGATTTAAACCTCTTTTATGTGCACCAGAGAGGAGACTCATCGAAGTCCCAAAGTAGATTGGGACCATCCATCTTCTAGAAGGGACACGTGGTGGAGATTTGTGTGCTTGGAAAGAAGAGAACTTCGGGGAAAAGTTGGAGTGGAGTGAGAAAAACTCCCAAAGCCAAAGTTGCGAAGCAGATCCTGGTCGTCGATCACTAGGAGGCACGTGGCATCAGATCCATAGGTCTGAAGGTATAACACTCCGGAAGAGAGTAGGAGCAGAGTTGGGAGAACTCTCAAAGTCGTCGAGGGGCTGATGCAGATCTGGGTCATTGATCCTATAGGGAAAGGTGTCGCTAGATCCTGCACTTTGGAGGTTTGGAAGTGTTCAAGGAGCGGGATCATAGAAGTCCTGAAGCTGCGAAGTGAATCTGCACCATTAGATCTAGAAGGGTGCATGGTGGAGATCCACGTACTTCAGAGGAAATCACTTCAATAAAAATTTGGGGTGGAATGTACAAAACTCCCAAAGACTAAAGTTACGAAGTAAATCATAGTCATCCGTGAAAAAGGGATGTGTGGTAGGAGATCTGCTAGTTCGGAGGAAATGTACTTTGGAGAAAATTCTACGTGGAGTGTGTAGAACTCCTAAAGAGAGAAGTAGAAAATTCCATTGTGACCATTGATCTAGGGAGGACACACGTCATTAGATCATGGAATTCAGATAAAATAAAAAGGAGAAGGTGGAGCGTTGACCAGAAGTCATTCGAAGCTCCAAAAGGTAAGAAACCAAATCCTAGCCATGAGTTGCTTGGACACATGGTGTCAGATCTATCACTTCGGTGATATGACACTTAGGGGAATTTGGAGAGAAACGTCCCGAAGAGAAAAAGTATTGAACTCTCGAAGTCAATAGGAGTCATTGATGAATGGAGGGACACGTGGATAGTGGAGATTTACTTTGGAGGATTGACACTCTGGGGAATCAAGAGCAGAGGGGCATTGACTGAAAGTCACCCGAAGTGGAATCAAAGGACATCTCGACCATTGATTGAGGTGAGTACACGGTGTTCTATCCATAGCTTCGTGTAGAAGTAATTCGAGGGAAAAAGGTGTTGAAACATTCAAAACTCCCAAACGCCGAAGTTCTGAAGTGGATCACAGTCGTTGGATGTAAAAGGAGCACAAATCGTAGATCTGGTCCAAGTGATTTTTTTGATTTAGAGTTCGGGGAAAAATGAGGTAGATACGTTCAAATCAACTGAAGCTCAAATTTCCTAAGGGGATCACAGTCATTGGTTGTTGGAGGAACGTGAACCATAGATATCATCCGGGTAATTTCGGGGTTCAGGTAAAAAGGATTAAACTCCAATCAAAATCATCGAAGCCCGAATCTCTGAAGCACCTTTTCAGGTAGGTGCCTAGTCATAGCTTGCAGTCGCTGCAAGAAGAAAAATGGCTAAAGATTAAGATTTAAGATTGAAGGAACGGGAAGCTAGAGAAAGCACCTGAGGGTTTTAGGTCAGCACAGACCTACACCAGGTGGATTAAGAAGTCTTGAAATTGTCAGGTATAAGTTGAGTTTTCACACAGTTTGGACCAGGGTCTCTTGGAAGGATTTGTGGGCATTCATAGGTCCTAATTTTTTGTTTCTAGCATGGGGAAGAAATTAGAGGCCTGTGGACAAGGTTTTGTGGGTCTAGCAGAGACAATTCAACTCAGTGTTTTGAATGATCCTAGACTAGGAGGTCAAGGAGCCCCGGGAGAGAGAGGGAGTCTATGTCAAGTGGTATCAGAGCATGATTTTTCTTGCAAATAGAAGGAAAAGGAGGGAGGAGACAAAGGAGAAAAGCCAGAGATACTCTCAATTGCAGAGTAGAAAACAAACAACCAAGTGGGAAAAAGGGTATAGAAAGAAAATGGCTATTGAAGGCCATAGAAGAGGTCGAGGAGAGGATCCCAAGTAGAAAAGAGAATAATAAATGGATAAATAGATCGAGGAAATCATAGCGGAGCTCAACAAGCTAACATTGAAGATGCAACAAGAATCCCAGGTGCATTGGAAGTATGAATGGCCAATGAAGAAGAAAGAAAAATAGCTTGTCCAAAAGTTGTTGTCCAAAAGATAGTAAAAAGTGTTGAGGAGGTGGTTGAGGGAAGTTGAAACCCTCAGTGACACAGAGAATTTGGTTTGTGTCTATGAGCCATAAGTTGGAGAAAAACTCAGTGATGAGGAGAGGAGATCAAGAAGAGATCTCATAGACTTCCAGGAGAAAAGCAGTGAGCTATCAGATTTCCAGGTGGGCAATGAGAAGAGATCAACAATTGATCTCATAGACTGCTAGGAGAGAAAAACTGGAATCCTAGATTTCCAGGTGGGAAAGGTAGAAGAGATGAGCTTAGCTAGGATTTCATATCATCAAGGAGTGCTGATGGAAGTGGATCAGAGAAGCATTTTGATCATTGGGGGAATTCAGATATTCCTACCAATTAGCCCAACAGAGGCCAGTGCACAAATTCCAGGTGCAACAAAAGAAGGACAACCAGTTGTGACTATCATAGAGGAAGAGGAGAAGGAGAAGACATTGATGTCTTCCCCAGCAGAAAAAGAGGATCACATAGTTGAGTTTATCACTCAGTGAGATATGTACTTGGAGATGTTGGAGGATTGGTTGAACAATACAAAACCAGAAAATGGACACCAAGAGACAGTCATGCAGATTGGAGCAGAGGAGAAAATGAATGCTAGGAGCAGCTGGAGGAAGCTGGAGTTTTACTAGCAGAGGAACTGGCATAATCCAATCTGTCAGAGGAGACAATTGAGAAACAAATCAGTGATGAGACTGCAGAATCTAAGTCTGCAGGGAAGTGGAAATTCAAGGCCACAATTGATGGAGACAACATGGGATATCAAGTTGATCTACCCTTATATCAACATGAGGAGGTGCACCATCAAAGAAGACTACCAAGGAGAATCCAACCAGCAGAGAAGCTGGAATAAGTAATAGAGAAGATAAGAGAGTTGATGGTGAACTCAACAAAATAAGTTGTCAGTAGGAGGAATCTAAGCAGAAGGGATCCTACAAGAGAAAAGGCAAGCAACAAAGAAGAGAAGCAGGTGGACAACTCCAGAGAAGAGTTTGGGATCCATGGGGATTTCAACAGCAGAGAAGAGGATCTCATGAGCGGGAGCTCATGATTTTCCCAATAGTGGAGTATGATGCAGGAACATCCTTTCCACCTAAGCACACGCTAGCATTCCAGCACATGAAAGCGCATTCAAGGAGGGGAGAGGCACCATCCCTCTGATTTCTCCCTCAATTTTAAAATTTAAATGAAATTAAAAGGAATTAAATGTTGTAAGGTAGATAAGAGTCGATTGATTGACTTTGTACAGGATGTAGTTAAGGTTTCCTTTAATGTCTAGTTGTAGGCGGATCTAGATCTGATTCAGACTAGATGTTCATTCAATGTAATTTACCTCAGTAGATAGGCGTTGTAAATGATGATTAGACACCACTAGAGTAGTTGGAGGGAAAGACTCAATGATTATCCTCTTGTATAAATAATTTTAATGTATGACCATTAGAGGTTGCTGAAAGTTGATGAAAAATCATTATAATCCAAGGAGGAGAGAGTCGAGACTCAGTTGCAATTCGAGCCTACACCCATTGTAAACAAACATTCATATTAATATAAAGAGCAGTTTTTTATTGCCTATGAGTTTTCTATTTGTTTATTTGTTTTATGAATGAATGTCATCTATGTGTTTATGTGCATATGTTGTAGATGTATGATATAGGTTCCATTTGCAGGGATAAGATATATTTCACTATCTGTTGTAAGGTTTTTGGATTATTTCTGGGTTATTTTAGGCTAAATGAAAGGAGTGCATGACAGAGTCTTGAAAACTCTATGAGCCAATGCAAGGAGTGTCCATCTGAAATTCAAGTCGAATTCAGAGGAGAATGTTCCAAGAGGGAACACTAGGATATCTACAGATTCAGAGAGGAGCCTCAACGTTGTTGAATACCTTGGAGGAGGAACTATGCATAAAAGGCACATAAGACATATTTGCTGGAAAAATTTGTAGATCTCTTCCAGGAGGGAATTGAGCAGGTGCAAGTGTGCACAGGTGAACCCTATTTTGACTTATGAGAAGAGAAGTGTTAAAGGAAGACACCCACAGAGTTACTAAACACTCTGTAAGTTTAGAAAGGAGTGCTTTGAGTAGGTCCAAAGAGTGTACAAGACCAAGACATTCTAAAGTGTTGGAGAAGTTGAAAGAACCGGATTTGTTGAACACTGTAGGGGAAGAAGCTTTGCAAGGTGTGTAGTGAGTGGATGTAAGGTGTGCATTAATGAACCTAAAAGAGTTCAGGATTCAGGAGAAGACCTCTGCAAAGAGTGCACCATGTCAATGCTTAGATAAGTGTTGAGGAAGTATGAAGATCTAGACGAGGGCAAGTGTGTTCCAGAGGTAAAGTGTTCCTACTTTACAAGCTCAAGAGGAAGAGCGTTGGGTTGTTAGGAGGGAACCAAAAGTTTCTTTGAAGGAAGCAGAGAGTCGAGACCTTTAGGATATTGAGTAAGTTTAAATCTTGGGAAAGGTAGTGCAAGTTTCCACAGTGAAAGTGCAACTGTGCGCCAGAGCCGAGGTCAAGTTACATTGGAAAAATATCAAAAGGGATAGCGCAAGGTGTGCGTAGACAGACTTGTTCTAAGTATCAAAGCTTAGGAGGAGAAGCATAAGTCGAGACCCATTAGTTGGGTTCATAGGAGAAGGTTTAAGGCGCAAAACCTTTGAACACTTACAAATTTTCCCAAATTTGGGAGAACGAAGAAGCTCAGGAGGAGAAGCTACAACATTCATCACATCAACTGCAAAGAGAATATATAGGTCGTTGAATTCTACGGCCAAACACTAGGAGGAGCGTGTCGAGCATGAGAACAGATCCTAGCTGTTGGATCTGAGCATGAAGGATCGACATCCGTCGAATCCAGGTAAAGTGCATGAGATTTAAACCTCTTTTATGTGCACTAGAGAGCAGACTCATCGAAGTTCCAAAGTAGATCGAGACCATCCATCATCTATAAGGGAAACATGGTGGAGATCTGCGTGCTTCAAAAGAAGAGCACTTCGCGGAAAAGTGGGAGTGGAGTGAGAAAAAATCCCTAAGCTCGAAGTTGTGAAGCAGATCCTAGTCGTCGATCTCCAAGAGGCAAGCGACATCATATCTAGAGGTATGAAGGTATAACACTTTGAAAGAGAGAAGGATAAGAGTTGGGAGAACTCCCGAAGTCGTCGAGGGGGGGGGGGCGAAGTAGATCTAGGTCATTGATCCTATAGGGACAAGTGTCTCCAGATCCTTCACTTCGGAGAAGGATCTCTTCATAGGTTTGGAACTGTTCAAGGAGCAGGATCATTTAAGTCCCAAAGATGCAAAGTGAATCTAGACTATTAGATCCAGAAGGGTACATGGCAGAGATCGACGTACTTCGAAGGAAATCACTTCTTTGAAAATTTGGGGTGGAATGTAAAAAACTCCTGAAGCCTAAAGTTACGAAGTAAATCGTAGCCATCCATGAAGAAGGGATGCATGGTAGGAGATCTGCCAGTTTAGATGAAAGGTACTTCCGAGAAAATTCTGGGTGGAGTGTGCAGAACTCCTGAAAGGAGAAGTAGTGAAATTCATCGTGACCATAGATCTAGGAAAGCCATGCGTCACCGGATCGTGGACTTTAGAGAAAAGATAAAGGAGAAGGTGGAGCATTGACCAGAAGTCGTTTGAAGCTTGAAAAGGTAAGAAAAAATCCTAGTCGTCAGTTGCTTGGACACGTGGCATTTGGAGTCGTTAATACGACACTTCGGTGATACGACACTTCGGGGAATTCGGAGAGAAAATTCACAAAGAGAAAAAGTCTTGAACTCCTGAAGTCAACTAGATTTGTTGATGAATGGAGGGACACGTGGATAGTGGATATTTACTTCGGAGGATTGAAACTTCGGGGAATTAAGAGCAGAGGGGTGTTGACTAAAATTTGCTCGAAGTGGAATCAAAGGACTTCTCGACCATTGATCCAGGTGAGTACATGGTGTTCGATCCATAGCTTCGGGTTGAAGTACTTCGGGGGAAAAAGGTGGTTAAATGTTTGAAACTCCCGAACATCGAAGTTTCGAAGTGGATTGCAGTCGTTGCCTATAGAAGGAGTGCAGACCATAGATATGGTCCAAGTGATTTCATTGATTCGTAGTGTTAGAACCCTATATAATAGGGAATCAGTGTTCTAAATAATATTTATCTTTTTCAGGCATATGTGTTTGCTCATGACGCTTGGCGAAGGCGGCAGAAAGTGCTCGACACTCACCAAGCATAACATGAGTACTTGTGCGCAAGCTTCAAAGCGAGTTCCGGTGCATTTTTATCAAAAAATTGTGAAGTGGTTTGAAATGGAAATTTTTTTACTCTTGTGGGTCAAATGTAAGGTTGGGTTTATTATCCTAAGTGGGGTTTTTATAATCTATGTTTGGTGAATTTAGCAAAAAATTTCCCCCCAAGCCTTTGCCTTTATACAGAGTTTTATGAAAAAATTTGACAATATTTTTAGCAAAAAATTATATTGGCCTAAGGCCAACCCTCAGAATACTCAACACCGAGGATAAGTACCATGTCATGCACCAATAACAAACACACAAGCCAGCGCCAACGCCAACACCAAACCCCAAAGCCCAAGCCTCGGGCTCACTTCATCGACACAATATATGATTGTTGGCTAATATAATCACCTAAAGTTCAGTTTACCATGTGAATGTGGGATATCGCCCGCAGAAAGTCAAAAAATATATAAAACACAGCTTTAACACCCCGTGCCAGATGTTTGAACCAGAGTCAAGGTGTCACGCAGAGAAGCACACGTGCATAGAAGGCGACTGTGCAGGTGTCTGAAGGTTGTACCAGGTGTGCTTTTTGTAGTGGAAAACTAGACAGGAGCATACTAAAAACGACGAAGTCCCAAACGTGGATGAAGTTGCTGGTGTAGTTGATAGTCTTGACCATAATGAAATTGGCAGTGGTTCAGTTTCCCCTGGTTCTTTTGCATCGTGTACATCATCTGGTCAATTAGTTGAGGTTCAAGGGGAGATCAGTCTAATGAAGATGCAGAAGTTGTTAATACAATTCAGAATGAAGAATCCTCGAAATGGGCAAACACCTTTCAAGGTAAATTGGAAGAAGGAAATGCTTGTTTATTAAATGATATTTCTGTCTCCGCAAGAAAATGCTCATTAGGAGAGGGAAAAGTACGGCTCGATGCATTTGAAAAATTTCTTCAAGAGTTACCTCTTTCTCGAAGCCATACAATTGTGTCCCACGAACTTTTTGAAGATCATGGGCATTCTGGAACAGTGTCAATGTCAGAAGTGCATGAATGCAGGTTGATTTGCCAAAACCTCCTATTGGTGAAGGGCGTTCTTATCAAGATGATCGGGCGTTCTTATCAAGCTGATCGCAAAGAGATACACCCGAACTTGTTATGTTCTATTGAATCTGGTTGGACTTTCCTTTTATGTGAGAGTAAAGGAAATTTCTTGTGTACATCTAAGCATATCCTTGAAGATTGATACTAGGTGAAGTTTGCATCTAAATATTCCAACCCAGGATCCTCCTTCAGAAGGACTTGTAGAATTAAAGCCTCGTCATGGAGAAGAGCTTAAGAAGTTTCATATAACCCTAGTTATGATGATAAGCTTTTGGATATTATTCAAAGGAAAGATATGTCATATAGATTTGATCAGCTTCCTGGCACTCTCAATAATCTCAATGATTCTATTCAACTGCTTTGTGAAACTGATGGTGGAAAGCAATGTGCAAGTGAAGCAGGAGTAAATCTAAGAGTTGGTAGAACTAAAAATCATCCAGAAGTCACAGTAAACAGTGAAAAAATTTCAAGAAATGCTTTGCACAACAGTTGTGATGTAGCAAGGGATGAACCCAAAGATGTTGGCAATTATAGTCTGTCTTACAATTCAGGTGTTTCACATCATGAAAAAACGACAAGAGTTGAGGAATACCCACATGCCTCAAACAGTGGGTCCAACATTCCCTGTTATCGTCATTTCTTATGAGGTTGTTAGGAATGATAGCAAGGTTTTGGCTCACTATGATTGGAAAAATTTAGTTGTTAATGAGGGACACCGATTAAAAAAAAAATTCCAACTGCAAATCACTGAAGTTAGTGGCAGAGCATCATTGTTTTGAAGCATCATTTCAAATGCAGCTGGCAATCAAAGGCATGTGGCAGTAATTCAATAACTGAAGAACATATCAAAATCCTCATATCAACCAATTATCCAGCTTTTTAGGCGCATATCATCATCAGGTGGCAAATCTGTTCAATGTTTTTGATATTAGCACACAAGTGGCATTTTCCAACAAGGCATTCAAATTATAGTTGAGCAATCACAGGAGGAAAGCCAACAAGAAAAATATCATCGCCAGATGTCGAGGCAGCAGTTACAATTGTAAATTTCCCATTAATTTACTGTTCGATTCATTTTAGGTGACAATTGACATGTGTAAATCTTGGTAACTGTTTTCTATTTTTAGAGAATAGAGGTAGAGCTCGAGTCTTGGAGGACAGATAACAATTTTTTAGTATTTATACACCTGTAAAAGACAAATAGAGGGTTTGACTGGGCTTAGAGGAGAGGGTTTAGATCTGTGTGAGAGGTTTCGACCTGAATTTTTAATTTTCTTTGCTGGAGCTGAGGGCTGTGCTTGGACAGAAAATTTCTTTCTGTAATTTTAAATGATCAATCAGTGATGGATATGTTATTTTTTCTACAGGATTCTTGTGTGGATGTATTGGTGGCGTTTTTTCTCTATTAAAGTATTTTCCCGTCCTCTTTCCACCTGTTTTTCAATTCTTATTGTTAGAAGAAAGTACACAGAGCATAATTTATTAGCAAATACTTTGCATCTGTCCTTTTGATAATCTTTATGTTATTCATCTAAAAATCTCAGTTAAGGAATTCTTATCTGCTCCTTTGCCTGGCTTTTTCCTCCCCCATTTCCTCAAATTGACATCATCAAAACTTATTTCGATCCAATATTTCTGCTACCTTGCCCTGTGTAAGAGCTTTGTCCAAATCTGAGAATGAAACACATGTTAAAGCGCAGACCCCATTTTCCCAATGGCCCTCCTTGCTTTCCCAAAACGACCATTTAAAAACCCCAACCCCATACTTTCATTACTTTATAGCTAGCCTAAAATCCATCCCTTACAAACCAAGTTAAATCTAAAAGAGAGATCCCTCTCTGAGTCTTGGAGGGCTAGATCCAAGACTCGAAGTGGTTAGAGGTTACCTTTGTGATTGCCTCTGCAGCCTTAGGAGAATTACAAAGCACTAACATGTAGTTCAGAGAAAAAGGAGGTAGATGCATTCAAAAGCGTCGAAGCTCAAATTTTCGAAGTGGATCACAGTCGTTGTTTGTTGGAGGAACGTGAGTGGTAGATCCTGTCTGGGTAAGTTCGTTGGTTTAGGTTTCAGGTAAAAATGATTCAACTACAGTCAAAACCGTCAAAGCCTGAAGCTACGAAGCGCCTTTGGGGGTAGGCACCTGGTCATAGCCCACAATCACATGCAGTTGCCACTAGAGTAAAAGGGTCAAAAGCTTGATATTTAAGATTGAAGGCACGAGAAGCTAGATAAATCTCCCGAGGGGTTCGGGTCAGCACAGACCTGCACCAGGTGGATTAAGAAGTCCCGAAATCGTCAGGTATAAGTCAAGTTTTCCCACAGTTTGGCTCGGGGTCTCTTGGAAGGATTTGTAGGCATTCAAAGGTCCTTGTTCATTGTTTCTAGCACGGGGAAGAAATTAGAGGCTTGTGGACAAGGTTTTGTGGGTCTAGTAGAGGCCTGAAGAGATAATTCGGCTTGTTGTTTTGAATGATCCTAGATCGGGAGGTCGAGCATCCCCATGAGAGAGAGGGTTTTTGCGTCATTATACCTTGAATTTATATAGGAGGCTATAAAATTTAAGATAGAAGTACAATACTATGAAGGAATATAGTGATAAATTTGATTGGTTTCCCATTATATCTAGGAAAAGTGACAAAGGAGATGGATCCACTACTAGGTTCATTAATATCCTAAGGTATGCAATTCAAGATTAACTAAGTATGGTTAGAATTAGGTCTAGTGGGAAATATTATCTGCTTTCCTTGAAGATGAAAGAGAAATTAACAAGGAAACAAACAAACTCTCATGGGAGAGGAGCATGAGGTAGAGGTAGAAGCATGTTTGGTAGAGTAAAAAGTGGTGAAAGAAAATATAAAGGTAGCAATGCAAGTGTTTCTACCCAAGAAAGTAGTTGTATTTATGAACTAGAGGAAAAGTAACTCCTAGGGGTAGAGGAGGTAGATTTGTAGGAGAATGTTTCAAATTTCATAAACATGAGAAAAAAACTTTTGAGTGTGAAAACTTGAATATAAATAGAAGACAAGAAGGGAGAACTAATGTTACTTAGAGTGTTTAGATCCCACTTGGATCTGTAGTCAAAGATAATATCATGTGTTTATGAAGTTCAAAAAGAACGCGAGGAAACCCTAATGTTTAGAAGAGTGTTGTTGAAGCTAGAGAGTCAACCTAAGCATAAAGTACTAGAGTAATGCAAAGAAATATTCAAGATTGTATTTAATTTGGAGGTAAGTTTGGTAACCTCATTGTATATAGTGGTAGTACTAAAAATTTGGTGTCTAGGGAGGTTATTGAAAATTTGAAGATAAGATGCATTTTTCATCCCAATGCATATAGAGTCACTACTACATATTGAAAAAATTCCAATGAATTATTTCCGACGGTATGGAAAAAATTGGTCATACTGTCGAAAAATACAAGATAAATATTTCGATTTTTCAATTTTTTTGCAATCCTGGTCGCATTCGTCGGACTTGCAATGGAAACATTTAGATTCTTTGCACTTCCGATTGTTACTGTATCTTCATCTCAATACCAACAATATATCTACGTTCATCTCAATTCCGATGATATCTCTAGTTTTGTCTCACTACCGACACTAGTAGTCTTATATGTTGCTCTCTTCAAACGGTCACCCACTATTTGACTAAGTCAACATTGACCTGGTGAACTATGATCAGAATTCCGACGGACAAAAAATAATAAATATGTTTCATTTTAGAGATGTTGCAATAGATTTTCTATAATGACGATGGTTCATAAAAGGTATAAGGTGTTCTTGTCAAGCGAAAAACAGATTTATTTTCATAGGTCAATTGCATTAGAATAATAAATAGATATTATATTACATTACTCAATTTTATAAGATAATCATCACTGTTTTTTTGTGGGGAAGAATGTCATAAAATATTAGAGGTGGGAAAAAGTAAAGAGGGTGAAAAGGGTGACGGTAAATTTTATTGCCCTTCACTAGTAGAATTTGGCAAATAAATGACCATGTGACTAAAAATTTTGGTCACGACATGAAAAAATGACTAAATTCTATTATTGTTTTGCAACATAGTTAGAAATGAATAAATAGATGACTAATTTGATAGTCGGGAAAAAAATTTCTAAATAATTAGTCACACAAATAACAATGACTAAATAAATAACTAATTTGATTGTCGGGTAAACAAAACTAATAAATACTAATAGTCACACAATATAATTTGCAAACTTTATATAAACTTTAGCTATGTGGATGATTTAAAATAAATTAATTATCAATGGTTATGAAAAATATATCACATTTCGTAATATTATAATAAATTATATAATATTATAATATTGTTTTTATAGTAATTATTGCTATCATTTCACTCATTTCATGGCATAGATGACAAATCTTGACAATTAATATATTCAGACTACTCTTTGAAGTGGTGGGGAATAGGGTTATATTGGTCGCATTCATAATTTTATGAGGGCACATAGAATTGATGAGGGCGCAGATGATGGGAGAACACAGTGTTCTTTATAATTTGACAAGGGCATAGAGAAGGTGGGAGAATACAATGCACTTCAGGTAATTATACAGCTAGTCCACGGGCCCAGAGGGCATGGGTGCAGTGGTAAATATTTGACGCGGCATAAGGAGGTGTTTTTGGGGTTTCATGTAATATACAACTATTCCATGGAAGCAGAGGGAGTGGGTGTAGTGGTAATTATTCGATGGGCAGAGGGAGGTGTATTTGGGGTTTCCTACCTGACCAATATTGCGCAGAGGGAGTGGGTGCAGTGTTAAATATTCGATGAGGCAAAGGGAGGTGTAATTGGGGTTTCCTTCCCGACCAACATTGGATCCCATTAGTGGTATTGGAGCCGGTGAGGTCTGAATTAGAGATGTAGCCGATCAAAGGAGAGGGGTTTTAGGTAATTGGACCATTGGAGCTCGGAGCTGACTAGAGGAGAGGGGTTTTAGTTAATTCGAGCAATGGAAGTTGTATAGGTATATAAGAAACTACCAAGACGGATAAAAGTATTTTGGAGAGGATGTGGAGACTTCTCAAAAGGTGAAGTAAGAATTCGAATTTGTAGGGGCCTTCTGCATCGAAGTCACAGGTAAATATTTTTTTGTTTGCAAACCCTAGATGTTTGTTTGTATTTTCTATTTTTGTATTGGGATCTATTCCTTTCTGAATATTTACATTTGAAAACCCTAGATATTTATGTGGATGATGAATTTTCTTTGACACATCTAGTGTTACTATATCTTCCACATATGTCAATTGAAAACGACCATCACCATGCACCTCGCTGGAAATTGACCATCTTGTTTTCATGGGGTGGGTTATTCGGTGCTTGTGAGGGTAATTCCGGTGGTTCTGATTTCCAGTTCTTAGGTGAGGTGAGGTGTTTTTTTGTGAGAGGCGAGGGGATAAAGGCTAAAGGCAAATTGATTAATTTGACATTATAAAGGTGAAATGATTCTATTGAAAGGTGAATGGAAGGCTTTTGGTTAATGGTGAAAGGCTCTCTCAAGCCCCTACCTTTGAGAGAGCCTTTCACCATTATATATTCCTTTGAATGCCTCACCCTTAGTATAAAACATGAGCACTAGAAATCCTTGACATCATGTGTTTTATTCAATTTTGAGACTCTTAAATTTCTAGCATATTTCTTGTACTCACAACTTATTTATATCTTCTCTTAGTTAAACATTCAATTTTTTGTTAGACACTTAGTTATTTATATATCTTCTTTCAATATTGATTGGGTTATTTATTTTTCACTCCCACTTTGTGTGCCTACATTGCATGTATTTAAATATGGAAAGTAAGGAATAAGTTAATATTTGAGGGAGGGATGATCAGTCCATTCCATGTCTTCCATAGGATTATGTATACCTTTGAAGGCCTCACCCTTAGTAGCCAACATGAGCACTAGAAAGCCTTGACATCCTCTCTTTTGTTCAGTGTTGAGAATCTTAAATTTCTATCATGTTTCTTATACTTTCACATTATAATTTATATCTTCTCTTAGTTAAACATTGAATTTTTTGGTATTAGACACTTAGTTCTTTCTCTCTCTTCTTTCAATATCGATTGGGGACTTGCTTTTGAAATCCAACTTTTCGTGCCTAGATTGAATGTATTGTTTTAGTATCATTGACCTACTTTTATGGTCATTCATTGGACATTACTAAAATTATCTTACCTTACCTTATCTTATAAAGACTCAAATTGAAATCAATGATTCCAAAGAACTATTGCAACACATTTGAGCTTAATGTTTCTAAATGACTATTGCAACACTTGTAAGGAGAAGACATGTCACAAGCTATTTTCAGATGGTATTGTATGAATGTATCATTATATGATGTGTGGAATAACCTATTTAAATTTCGAATTGTATGATTGGATGATGCATTGTCTTCATTTGTTATTATTCATAATTCATTATTAATAAAATTACATTTTTTTTTTTTTTTTTTTATGTTTTCTATGTATGTTATTTATACATGAGATAAAAGAAATTCCCTATGTTATCTACCCTAATGTACTTTGAAATTTGATGAATCTCTCTAGTGATTCTCAAAAATGATTTCACCATCTTCCTTTCCTTGAATCTTTATGAATATGAGACACACGGGTATGTAATATCATTTCAAAAACTTTATAATTACACGAGACCAAAATTTTACATGAAAGGATAAAATATGCACTTGGGTCTTAAATTTTACTAAAAAAGTGTCCCACAAAAGGATCCCAATACTAAAGCAAGTTCTTCTAAGCAGTTTAGTAAGTCCAAATTGCTTGATATTTTTTCCTCTGTAATGAACCTTGAATTTATGGCCTCAACAATTTCTTGTTTCATATTACTGTTCCCATTTTGATCGACATGACATATAATATGGTTTCCAATTCCAATCTTTCATGCCACATACAACAAATATTTCCTATTCTACATAAAATAGTTGACACACCCAATTCAATGCTAAGGTTTTAGTTTATAATTGATTTCTAAATATAATTTATCCTAAGATGAATTTCTAAGTTAATATTAAGTACTAATATAGCTTAGTGATTAAGATAACTTGTTGTACATAGATTCCATAGCTACCCAGAAGTCTTATGAATGAAATTAATTAAAATAGGCTTGCATATCACAACAACCCGTTTGTGTGTGCAAGGATGGTAAAAAAATTTATTTGGTTTACTAAGTTGATACACATTTTAAACGATTCACATTGTAGTATTTTATTTTTATGAAGATTAGTTTGAAAGGGATTGTTGCATATTTATGTTCATGTTCCCATATTTCTCCTAGTGGGGGAGGCAGAATGAGAATCCCTCGAGCCCTTCTAAATTCAACTCTTATTGATCTAAGGATATTGAATTTAGGGATTTGTGTGATAGTGAATGGAAACAAATGGACGGTCGGTTGGAGGAATCTATTACATTTTAATTTAGTGACAATTTTAAAATTAGATATCATTTTCAGGATTAACTGCATAGTGTAAGTCTTTAATCTATGAACCATATGCATGAGTATTAGTCGCAACTGACCAATAATTCTCATGATTTGAATAGTCCACTTAGCACTCATTGCATCGGGTGATGATCAACAAAAATAAAATTTGTTGAGTGGGCCAAATCCAAACTCAAGGATCCATAAGAGTAGACATGGATACTGGAAGAAGAAATTTCTAACATTTTCAAACCTAACATGAATGGAATTTTCAATGAAGGAGATATGAGTAACTTAAATCTTTTGGAGCCATGAAAAAAAGAGTTTCTTGACTAGGAAGAATCAAAATGGAGGCAAAAAACTAGAGCAGTTTGGGTAGCACAAGGAGATGAAAACACATGATTTTTTCACAACTATGCAAAGATGATGAAAATATAAAATACCATTTGGAGTGTAAAGAATGAGGTGGGAGGGAAATATAACAGGTTTTTTGGGATGGTTGAGGTGAAAAAAATTCATTTCAATAAGTTTTTTAAGGAACCTCATAGAACAAATATTGTTGACATAATTTAAATGGCAATTTTTTCCTAGTTTTGTAAATCAAGATAATCTTCCACATATGTCAATTGAAAACTACCATCACTATGCACCTCATTATAACGTGACCTGATTGTTTTCGTGGGGTGGGTGATTCGATGCTTGTCAGGGTAAGTCTAGTGGTTTTGATTTACAGTTCTTAGGTGAGGTGAGGTGTTGTTTTGTGAGAGGTGAGAGGCTAAAGGCTAAAGGCAAATGGATTAAGTTGAAATTCTAAAGGTGAAATGCTTATGTTGAAAGCTGAGAGGAAGGCTTATGTTTAATGGTGAAAGAATCTCTCAAATCCCTTCCAGAATGTCTCTATCCCCTCCCTAAAGACTAGCTATGTCTGGTATATACACTAATTCAGCTCCTCAAACTCATAATTGATCATGGGTTGGTTGAGGACTAATCCTTCATCTCCTTCAAATCCCATTCCAACTCCTAATATCTTGTTTGAATATGCCACTAAATATTTCATATATATATTTCCTATGGTACTAAACCAACATTTTCAAATACATGGAATTCATAATTAACTTTCTATGAGTCAAGGTCAACAAATAAATTAGGGTACATTGTATTAAAAAATTCATAGTTTAGGTAATCAAGAATTTCCTTATCATATGAATCACTTTATTTATCATGTATTTCAATATGTTCCATGACAGTACATCCAATAAACATACTCTTGTTATTACATAAATCCAAACTCTAAATGTACATGAAAACTAGTGATACATTCTTGATTATTGCACAAGATGATTGATCAAGAGCCATATGCTTAGTTTGTTCAAAATGTTTGTCAAAAGAAAGGGGTCTATTGTTTTCAATCACCCAGTCATTATTTAAATATTCTATAGATAAGAGTTTCATTCTGATAGTAGGTGAATATTTTTCCTCTAACTAATCTTCCTCTTGTTTCTCTTCAATTATAATTTGTAAGTAAGTAGAATAGGGTTCATGCTTCTAGTCCAAGATATATCATCCCATGTATTTCTACTTCTACATGATCATTACTACTTGCAAAAACAAGGACATCTCCGACTAGTTATGCCCATACTCATGAAGGGGTTTGTGGTTACACATAGGGCCCTCTTGGTCATGGATACACTAGGAGGAATAATAACAAGAGGCACCATATAAGTCTATGTCTGTGTTGGTTGGAAGACCATGTCTGTGTTGGTTGTAAAACCATGGTGAGCGATATATATGATGCATATGTTATTGTGTTGAAGCTAGTAGATATAAACTAGAATCACAAGTGTGGTCACTCTCTAGCATTCTTCGATATCATAAAAATGGAACTATGATAGTTTTAGAAAAAAATGTAACTCTGGCAGTTTCAGTGTATGATAGTTTGAGAAAAAAATTATTTCAATCTCCTTCAAGTGCCCCCAAAATCATTAATATATAGTAACTTGGACAAAACTGAGAATGGGAATTGGTTGCAATAAGAACTACATGCTCCATAAGACTGCCAAACTGCAGAGGATTCAGATCTGCCAAGGCTGATAAACTACTCCTTCTACGACACCTTTCTCATTTCCTATTGGATTCTCTGAGTAATGCTTGCTTTGCCCAACCTCTCTTCACAACTAGAAAATGCAAACTCATAGACTAGCTTAGTTCCTTATCAATGTTGTTGTTGTTAACAACAACTTAGTTGATTATGTGCCCTTGTACTATCTAAATTACTTGAGATTTGTTAATTAACATATCAAATTAATATTGGAATGCAGAACATCAAAGATGAGTCAAATTTGAAGGTTGAAAACGGATGAATACCATGCATATGATGAGAGAATAGTCGATGAGAATGATATGAACAGATATCCATGTCCATGTAATGATTGTCTTAGTGGAAAGGTGAGAAAAATAAATTTGATTTATCGACATATGATAAGACATGGGCATAGTGGTGTAAGTCCCATTTTGTGTTGAATCTCTACTCAATAAAACATAACAGATCATGTGGGTTGATTTATTTTTGTCCAAGACTAAAACTTGATTTTGTTTCTGAACTTTGTAAGGACAAGATGAGGCCTCCCTTCAACTAAGTCTCGTGTTCCAATATTTATTACTGTGCATCCAATGGACTTTGATTTTCATTTATTTCTCATGGATTAATCTTTGGTTTCGTATTTATTGCTCGATCATCGATGGTTCCAGGAATAGCCAAATTGATCAATTTGCATAGAAGAATGTCATCTTTCACTATATCAAAGAGATGATTTGTCATAGGATCAATTGAGAGGTATCTTTTCACCACTGGATAATATCTAAGGTAGATATCGATATGCAAAAAAAATGTCACCTTCTCAGATTCGCCAATTGTGTGAAGCAAGGTAGTTAGAAATGTAGATTTGTTCTTGGAAGCACTTAATTTTGTATCTTCTTGTGTCTGCAAATTAAGATAAATCCATAGAAAACCTTTGAAATCCACAATCTCTTTTTCATTTGAATGGTATTCCCCCTCAACAACTCCTACCTCCTCCTTGATGAATAACTCCTCAAAAATCTTTCAGTTTAGTCATTTTAGAGCTCAAATCCCCAACAGTTAATTCACCCTTCTCCTTATTCATGGATGCATATTGTTATTTTAAAGTTTGAAGCTCTACTTGGGTGAATTGGATCTAAAGCCAAGGATCTGAAACCAATACTACCACATAGCCTTCCACTTCCATTATCAAGTGGTAAATACACCTTTGAAGTACTATCATCAATAACAATGTTTGAGAAACTACTAGTTACACTTCCATTTTCACTATCTGAAATCCCTGCATCTTCACTGGTTTGTTTTGTAAGAATCCAAAGCATAATGATTGCAATCAATATAATAAGTATCATTTTAGTATTGACCTCAACAATGTCTTCAAGTAGAAGGAAAAATGAGCATCAAATCTTCCTTGCCACATTGATTATATAGGTTGCATTCAACCTCTTTTCTTCCTCATTCTCACCTTTTGTGACAATGTACCAATTCACAACCCTAGGTTCCACAAAACTCAGTATATTATCAAGATTCCTTTGTTGATTTGGTATTGAATATATAAATATATAAATACAAGAGAAATACAAAATAAAAAAAGTTTGTTTTTATTGAGACAATTTTTGTAGGTAATTATTATAAGATGTAAATGTCCACTCCTATACAGGCGGTGTCCTTTTCTGTATGTGGAAATACAAAAAAGTCCCATTTTGTGTTGAATATATACTCAATAAAACATAATAGATGTGGGTTGATTTTTTTTTTTCCAATATTGAAACTTGATTTTGTTTCTGAACCTTGCAAGGATAAGATGAGGCCGCCCTTCAACTAAGTCTCATGTTCCAATATTTACTACTGTGCATCCAATGGAATTTGAATAATTGAGACAAAGTGTATGTTTTTCATTTATTTCTCATGTGTGGAGAGCTTGGACACTTTGCTAGCCAATGCACCCAAGCTAAGAAGGGATTTGGTGAAAGAGGGAGAAGAAAAGATATTGCAGCCTCAACAGAAGTTGAAAACAAAGAAGAGGAAGATGAGAAGCAGTTGGTTGCCACAACTAGAGAGTTTTCTAGAATATTTAAGGATGAATACACTTTGTTCTTGGATACAAAGGACAGAATCAGGGAAGGCTGGTACACAGACAACGGGGCCACAAGTCACATGACACGTGATCGACTTGCAATTCAAGAATTCTCAAGTCAAGCTTCAGGAATTTTTAAGTGTGGGGTGCATTCTAGTATGATGGAATTTCATGGAAAAGAGGCAGTATCACTACAACTAGAATCAGGAAGAATTTTTAGGATACCATAAGTATTGTACGTACCATGTATGAGAATTATCTTTCTCTCAATCTCATCCTTGGAGCATCACGACTATGGGGCAAGCTTCTTTGGTTGTATTCTATGCATCCATTCAATTAAAAGTCAAGAACCAAGACCACCTGTAATGATAGGCATAAGTGAATATGGGATATATCAACTATGGGGACAACCTGTTTATATACTCACAGAAGAAAGAAATGAGTCTACAATTCAAAATGTAAGAGAACATGAGGTTATTCTCATTAGACCCACATGGTGGGAATGGACTCAATTGGATGAATGGGGATACTCAGATAATCCTGGTACAAGGTGTAGAAAATCCATCCTAGAAGAACAAATAGAATGTTCAGACATGGAACGGTTGGGCCTCTCAGGCTCAAAGGGAAAAACACATAGTGAAGTGGATCCTAGAAGAGATAGCTCCAGTGACTTTACATCCCTCGCTAAGAGGGAGTTTTAGAGTATAGCTCAGGAAAGTAATTCCTCCTCATTAGTGGTGTTTAGTATTGAGGAGGAAGCCCATATTTTGACTAGAAAAAAAAATTAAATGGTGGGGGCCACCTAAATCAAGCTAAGATTGCATCTCAACCATTGCTGCATATCAATTCTTGATTAAGTCCCCACCATTGGATCAAGTTCATAATGAGAGGATATGAGGGATATGAATGATTGAGGAAAATATGCTAGGGTTAGAAGTAACCTGGAAGCCTCACTATCAATATAAGAGAAAAGAGAGTGAGGTCGACTAGAGAGAGGAGGCACTCCAAAGAGGACCGAGACAGGGTCTGCAATAAAACAAACAAGAGGAGGTCGAGAAGGGTCGAGATAGAGACCAATTCGGGTCTCTATGTGTGCACAAGGAGGAAATCCTAACCAGAGATCCAGTCAGGTCTCATAGAGACCAAGTAGGGTCTCTATGCATGCATAAGGAGGAAATCAGTTCAGGTCTCATTGTGTGAACAAGGATCTAAGTTAGGGAAAGCAATTTGGGTCTCACTGCCTAGATGAGGAGCCGAGTTAGGGCCGACGTTCATCACAGTCAAGGAATATAGGTCAAGCTAGGCCTGAATGAGGAAAAGGAGCTAAGTTATGGAAAGTATGACATATGCTCATATTACACACTCGTCCGGTCTAAAAGGAAAGTTTACCTAGGTCAAAGGTAATTGTATAATCTATGCTTTGAGAAGATACTAGTCGAATATAGACCAAGTAGCAGTTCCAGTTTTGTATTTTGTAGTTTTGGCAAGTATTACCAGCAGAAGTATGGACTTGTATAGGTCGTACGATATATGTAAACTCGGATTAAGTAAATGTTATTCTTGCAACAGACTGATATAAATAAAATTGCATTATTTTGATGATATTAATTGATGTTGTGTTGTTTTATTGGTGTGGTTGTCATAGGAAAGAGAAGAGTTTAATTCTAGTTATGTTCAGAAATATTTTATCCTTCTTAGTGTTATTTTTCTTCAAATCTCTTTTGAATTTGAATGATATTCCCCCACAACAAATCCTACCTCCTCCTCGATGAAAAACTCCTCAAAAATATTTCAAAGCAAATTTTCAAGACCAGAGAGTGTTTCCTAGCCTCCCTTTCCCACTCTACAAGATCCCATGTAGAAACCCTTAATGTCAAGAATGAATCTTCCTTGCAAAAATCTGGTGTGCTCTTGAAAAAACACATAATTTTCCATTGAGTGGAGTCGCAATGCCAAATACTTGGCTATAATTTTATTAGGAGCCATAGGAAAAGTAATAGGACACTAGCCACTAGTAGAATCCCAAGCTGCATTCTTTGGGAAAACCTTAATAAACCATTGGTTGAGAAACTTAGACAACTGACTGGTAGAAAAAAACTTTAGATTCCAAAGAACAGAAGTCATCACTAATATTATCCCACATCAAATTGTAAAACCCACAAGGTATTTCATCCATGCTTGGAGATTTACCATTCTACATAGAATATAATACAAAAAATGATTCTCCCTTGGAAAATCACTATCTAACATGTTCCTATCCCTAAAACAAACCTTATGAGGGACCAGATAATGATAAACATCTATAGTAGCCACCACACCATCCATCAAAGCATAATAATTTTTTTTTTCTGAAAATGGGAGCTAATCATATCTCTGATCTCAGTAAGACCCTTAGTAAGAAATCCATCAACATGACGCCACCCAAACACCCTTAGTAGGGTATTTATGCATGCATAAGGAGGCAAGAAGTTCAGGTCTCATTGTGTGAACAAGTATCTGAGTTAGAGAAAGTAGTTTGGGTCTCACTACTTGGACGAGGAGTTGAGTTAGGGCCAGTGTTCATCACAACCAAGGAATACAGACTGAGCTAAGCCTACAGGAGGTAAAGGATTCGATTTAGGGAAAATATGACATACACTTGGAATACACACTCATCCAGTTTGAAAGGAAAGTGTCCTTGGGTCATAGGTAATGGTATAAGCTATGCTTTGAGAAAATACCAGTCGAATATAAACCGAGTAGCAGTTCTAGTTTTGTATTTTGTGGTTTTGATAAGTATTACCAACATAAGTACGGACCTGTACAGGTCATACGATATATGTAACTCATGTTGAGTAAATTTTATTCTTGTAGTGAACTGATATAAATAAAATTGCATTTTTTTATGATATTCATTGATGTTGTGTTTTTTTAATGGTGTGGTTGTCATAGGAAAGAGAAGGGTTTAATTCTATTTATATTCAGAAATATTTTATCCTTCTTAGTGTTATTTTTCTTCAAATATCTTTTGCATTGGAATAATATTCCCCCAAAACAAATCCTACCTTCTCCTCGATGAACAACTCCTCAAAATTATTTCATTTAGTCATTCTAGAGCTCAAATCCCCAACAATTAATTCACCCTTATCCTTCTTCATGGATGTAGATTGTTATTTTAAAGTTTGAAGCTCCACCTGGGTGAATTGGATTTGAATCCAAGGATATGAAACCAATACTTCCACATTGCTTGTCACTTCCATTATCAAGTGGTAAAGAAGCCTTTGAAGTACTATCATCAATAACAATGTTTAAGAAATTGCTAGTTACACTTCCAATTTTACTGTCTGAAATCCATGCATCTACACTGGTTTGTTTTGTAAGACTCCAAAGAATAATGCTTGCAATCAATATAATTTTTATTTTAGGATTGACCTCAACAATGTCTTCAGGTAGAAGTAAAATTGAGCATCCAAGCTTCCTTTCCACCTTGATTATATAGGTTTCATTCAACCTCTTTTCTTCATCATTCTTTCATTTTGTGACAATGTACCAGTTCACAACCCTAGGGTTCATAGAACTCAGTATATTATCAATATTCCTTTGTTGATTTGGTATTGAAGATGGAAATATATAAATACAAGAGCAATACAAAATAAATAAGTTTGTTTTTATTGAGATAATTTCTGTAAGTAATTATTATAAGATGTAAATGTCCACTCCTATATAGGTGGTATCCCTTTATTCTTGATGCTTAACCTTTGTCTGATATTGAATATAGTGCTCATTTTTGCTAAGGTGACATGACTATAGATAATGGAGATTTTCTTGATTCTTAACCTTTTTTACTATTGACATATAGTGCTACTTTTTTCTTAGGAAAATCGACTACAAATATCCAAAGTTATGAATTGTAAGGTTAACTGCATTGGACAATGAGATCATTTCTTGTAAAATAATGCTTTAAATTATTTTAATATCACAATTACTATCATATCGTAAAACAGATTCGAAGGCTCATCACAATGTTTCTTGTTCTGCACTTTTTTTTTTTACATCTCTTCCAATGCTTGTTGCGATTCTGTTGTTTCATTGTTTGAAAAAGAGAACAGTTCCCTTGGAGATAGTTTGTAGCTAATTTTAAATGTTGTATATATATTTTCATGATGTTTAAACCACATGCAGAGCAATCATACAAAACATGCAGTGTCTCCAAAAGGAAAATGAATTTATAATGTCAACAGAGCTCTGAAGATTGCACAAGAGCATGTCAATATTGGTCATAGTGATCATGAAGAACTCGTCGAGCAATGTGTAAAGGACATTGTTGATAATGGTGTTGAATTTGAGGTAATCAAATTTATCAAATTTTTGTTGTGATAATTAATCTATCCCAATGTTTTGTCATAAATTTTCATGCTTAAAATGTTCTTTTTGACAAAACATTATTTCTTGTATTCTTCATACTTTTGAATGCTTAATAAGACATTATTCATACTTTTGAATGTTTTATATTTGTTTTTCATGATGAAACCATATGCAGGGAAACTCTATAAAAGCAGCACGATGAAAATGACAAGTCCTTATTAAAAGAGCTATGAAAGATGCACTAAGTGATCTCAATATTGATATCGATCATATTGACGTTGAACTTGAGAATAATGTGCAGTATATTCATAGTGGTACTAGTGAACTTGAGGTGAGTGCAATAATTAAAAGCTAAATATTATAATATAATTCTTGTTTTAACATTTTTCATATCTCAAGATAATGTGTATTTCTTTTTTTCCTTGCATAAATGTATTTGAAGGAAGGAAGCTTCACACGGTGGCCTTTGAAATATTTACAAAAAATGACATAGATGATTTTTATCACAGTTGTTAGATAGCTTGGCCCACTACTTTTATGCAATTGTTTGAATGTATGTTTATGGATCTTTTATATTAAGGTGTATTTGTAGACTTGGAAACTCTCGGTGACAGTACTGTACTACTTTGACATTATATATATATATATATATATATATATATATATATATATATATATATATATATATATATATATATATATATAATCATCGTGTAGTTCACAATATTATGTGTTTATTTGTTTCTGTTTATGCAATAGCTTGAATGTATATTAATGTTCATGGATCTTTTATTATGATGGATGTTTAATTATGGTGTATTTGTGGACTTTGATATTTTTTAAAATATGTGTGTGTGTGTGTGTGTGTTAATTTGATTTTATGCACATTTAGTAGTTTGAATGTACATTGTTCATGGATATTATATTATGGTGCATTTTCATACTTGGAAACTCTTAGTCACAACACTGTACTACTTTTAACATTTTTTATTATATATATCTTCATCTTGAAGTTCATTTAAATTTCAATATTATAAGTTTTAATTTGATTTTATGTCAGATTACTTTAGTTTTTTATCATAATCATGTTATAATTAATCTTTTATCTTTTATTTTATGTTTTAATTTAAGTTTAATACTAAGTTATTTAATGTTTTAATTTAAGTTTAGTACTATGTTTATTTCTGCATTACACAAGTAATTTATGTAAATAATAAATTATTCATATCATTATATAATTGGACATTTACTACTAAACGTATAGTTAATATAATGATTATGCAATTAATAAACATTATATCAATACACTGTCAATTTACATAAATCAATGAATCAAAATGACTAAATATACTACTAGTTGATGACAATAACTAATACAAATAACTATATTTACGGGTTGTTGATGACAATAAATGACTACCACAACTAAATAAATTACCAGTTAATGACAATTAATGACTAACAATAACTAAATATACTACCAATTGATGGAAATTAGTGAATAAAAATAACTAAATAGACTACTAGTTGACGGAAAATGTTGATTACAATGACTAAATATACTACCCGTTGACGGAAAATGATGATTACAATGACTAAATATACTACCATTTGATGGAAATAAATTATACAAATGACTAAATTTACTACTTATTGATGACAATAATGGACTACCACGACCAAATAAATGACCAGTGAACAATAATTAATGACTAAACCAATGCCTAAAGTTACCACTAAAATGATCAACCAAAACAACCAATAAATGACTAAATTTTTTTAGTCATATATTTGGTCATGTTATATATGTTCGGAAATATACTACTAGTAGTCATGTGACTAAACTTAGTCATTTATATGCAATTTTTAATCATTTTTTTATTCATAAATTTGTCTTTTTCTACTAGTGCTTGCAAAAGATGTTGTATTTCACATCTTGTAAGAAGTTTAATAGGAGAAACTAAAAGACATTTTAAGAGATATGGACACATTGATGGGGGATTGAATGAATATCGTCATGTGGTTATTAGCTATATATTGATCATTATCTGGCTTTATATTGATTGTATGTATAAAATTTAATATTCTTTTAATATTTGTTATACACACTAATTTTGCATGATTGTTTGTAATTATAAAGTTAGAATTGCCTCCTAACTTTATGCAGAATGCACCAAGTAGTAGTAGAAATGATGTTTTACAAGTCGAGGAACAAGAAGCGAATAATGAATATCAAGTTAATGATCCCATGGAAGAAGATGAAAATAACAACATAGTTCAAGATGATGGGACAAATCAAATGATCCAAGACTTGTTCGCTTAGTCGGATGAGGATGGGGATAGTGATCGTATTTATGATGAACCTCTGATGGAAAAGGAAAATAAACAACTTTATAAAGGCTCAAGAATAAATCTTCTCTCTACTACATTGTTGTTGGTGAACTTAAAGGTTCTAAATCATTTGTCAAACACTTGTATGACACATATCCTAAGATATGTAAGATGTTTCATCACATGTACATAAAGGTTGATTTTTTTCTCCTTTTTTTAGTGTTAATTAATGTGTAAAATAAGAATGAGATATTTATGATTGGTATTCTTTATATTAACTAGTTATTTTTTATGTTGTACAATTGTTAGGTGAATTTTTGTTACCATCGTCAAATATTTTACCTCCCACATATCGATATTTAAATGTCATTATGAAATCATTAGAATGGCATATCAAACTATATATGTGTGTCCTAATGATCATATTATATATTATGGACAAACAAAACAAAATGTCTACAATGTCATATCAGTAGATATCGAATCGATCAAGTAACAAATAGGGTTCCTCAAAATGTTCTTCATCACATTTCCATAATTCCACATTTGCAGCGATTGTTCAGGTGAGAAAGCATAGCACGATTTATGGATTACCATGCATGGAACATAATTGGATATGGTATTGTTCAAATGCCTTCAGATTGTTAGGAATTTAGGGAAATTGAGGAAAAATTGGCAGAATTTAAAGATGAATCTCGTAATGTTAGGCTTTCATTGGTAGTTGATGGTGTTAATCCATTTGGAGAGCTTAGGTCTGTTTACTCACTGTGGCCTATTTTTGTTATCAACAATGACATTCCTCCTTGGATGTCAATAGAGGGAGCACATAATATTGACAATGATTGTTCCAAGTATTTGTTTACATTAAATTTTTTAATGTAACATTTTCATTTGTTTCTTTTTTGTAGAATATCTTTTATTTATTTATTTACATATATAATATACATATCATGATATTAATTATGTGTAATTTCAAACAATTAGGTAAGTATAGAGTTAAATATATGAATGTATATCGAGCCTCTTATCGATGAGCTACTAAATTTATGGGTCGGGATCACTATGTATGACATATGTAAGCCAATCGGGGAGAAGAAATTTCAATTTTGTGGAATACTTGTATGGACAATTCATGATTCCCCGGGACTAACACATTTTTGTGGTATGTAACATTCTATTGCACTTTAACACTATATAATTATTTAAATATAACATGCATTTTTTTAAAATAATCCCATCGTATAATTGATATTAATCCATTTGTTGCAGGTATTCAAACGAAAGGTGAGTTTTCATGTCCAGTTTGTGGTCCTAAGATGAAGTATTGCCATTCAAAAAGTTTAGGAAAGATTGTGTTTGATGAGTATAGGAACTTCCTCCCTAAGAACCATAGGTATTGTACTATTGAAAAACATATTTTCAATTGGAAAGAAGAGACTAGATTAAAACCACAAAGAATGACACCTCATCGATGGAGATTGGAATATAACAAAAATTGTCAAGGTACACAAATTATTTATATATTGTATGTGTAATATTGTTTTGAATTTTAATTTTAATTGTTGAATTTATTTTACCGTATTTGATAATTATTGATGTGATGTCTTTTATGCTTCATCTTACGGCCTCCATCGTGAAGGTATTAATAATGGGATTCCATGAGGAATTAAATGTTATCCCACTCAATTCATGAGGTTGCCCTACTATGAGGAGATAAAAATAGCTCATTTGTTTGATACAATGCATATCGGGAAGAATGTGACAAAAATGTTATGGTGAATCATAGATGGTAGGAGGGATAAAGAAAAAAATGTCAAAATGTGTACTAAAATTCAAGAAGTCAATCATGCAATGCAAAGTGTGATCCGATAAAATCGCGATGGAGAGAAAAATAACCTTCCATGGTTATTAACAAAGAAACAAAGCAATGATGTAAAAGAGGTCATTCAAATAATTAAATTTCCCACACGATTTTCTTCAAACATAAATAATATTTTAACGAAGAAAGGTGAATTTGGTGGGGTAAAAACACATGATTGGCATACCTTCATTAAGGTAATAATTTTGGTATACATATTTACATATTGGCCGTAAACATTTTTTAAGAAATTTTTTTTTTGGTCTACTTTGGAAACAAATAACAATTCATTTATGTTGTTATAGTATGTTCTACCTCTATCTCTCCCAAAAGACTTTGACAAGAATGTCAAACAAGTTATATATGATCTTGGAAAATACACGAGGCAAGTAGTTGTGATTTATATCCAAAATGTTTTTTCAATTTGTTGTTGTACTTAATGACATATGGTTTACTTGTAATGTAATATATATTATGTTTTGTTTAAACATGTTATTTTCTTGCGTCATGATCTGTAGATGGTTGTCATTGAAATAAATCCATCAAGATGATATAAAGTATTGGAAGAGAGAAATTCCTCAGGTAATGTGTGAAATGAAAAAGTATCTACCTCCAACATTTTTCAATGCACAAGAACACTACCTCATACACCAAGTTGAGGAGATTACAATGTGTGGACCTGTACACACAAGGTCAATGTAGATGGTGGAGAGGCACTTGAAATCATTGAAGGATTTGGTTAGACAAAGAGCATGTTGTGAGGGTTCTATGGTGGAGGGATATATGGTATATCAATCCATGGTGTATATTAGTTAATATCTTCCTAAATTAGCAACACCATCTATGCATACAGTGGATCTCATTTGGGATGTGAAATCCATCAAAACATTTGAAGGGGAGCACCTGTTGGGGAAAGGTAGAATGAAGAAAGTGAGAGGTAATTAAATTGTGGAGATTTATAATACATATAACTTTTCATTTTTTGTGTAATATATTATCATACTTATTTATTATTTATTCTTTCATCAATTATTAATGTTTACCATGGTTTTAAATAATTTTTAATATTGGTGAATTATGATTTTTTGATTCAGCTGCTCAAGACCGGGATGCCCTACATTTATACATTGCAAACAATATTGATTGGATGAAGGCATGGATTGAAAGATGTAAACCACATCATGGAAGTAGGGTATCATGGAAACAATTGTCTAAATTGGTTAGATAAGCTCATCGTAATGGAGATGCCAATGTTACGCAGAGGGAAATTGATTTAGCATATGGTTTGAAAGATGGACAAGAAAGAAAATTCACCCATTTTATTCAGTTAATTTATATTATATTAATGTGAGTGGAGGTTTATTTTTTTCAGATACTTTCCAAGTTATATAAATGTGTTTATTAATTGGCAATGCATCTTTTACATGTCTGGCATATTGCAGTTGAAACACCACAAGGTTATGTGGTGCAATGGACATAAATTTCGCATCAAACAGTTGGATGAAACTAGGAAAATATTTGATAGTGGGATAACTTCAGTGTTCCAGGTCACTAATGTTTCCTCTAGGAGTGATAAACATCGTCGAGAATCTGAAAATAGATATTATGGGTATTTGGATGATATACTTGAGTGTGACTTTAACTCCTTCAAAATAGTTTTGTTCGACATCAAATGGTATAGGTTATGAATGCATGAATGTGATAAGTAAAGAAATATTATTCAACATGCCAACAGATTTATGATGATTAAAACAATGATGTTTGAAAGAGGACATGATCGCTATGTTTTTCCAAGACAATGTGAATAGGTCTTTTACACAAAGGTTCCAGGTCAGAGGGATTGGTCATTTATTGTTAGATATGATCCAAGAGGAAGGCCAGTAAAGTACATTGTAGAGGAAGAAGATGATATTGAAGAAGAATATGATGTGCCAAAGATATATTGGGAAGATTGGTCAACGAATGGAGAAGACAAGGAAGATGAACCGAGTGTAGGAGACAATACAGTTCTTGACGATGATGTCAATGAAGATATGCTTGAAAATGGAATTGATGGCGATGATGATATCATCAATCCTTTCAACACTGTTTCTAAACCAGATGATGATACATATGTAGATTTGGATGAAGAAGAAGATGCAGAAGAAGGATGATACATATGTTGAGTTGGATGAGGTATGTAACTGTATATTTTAATTTGTATGAAATATTCTCTTTAAATAAGTTACTTATGTGGGTTAATTACATGTTTTTAAGTTTTATGCCATTTTTTTATATCCTATGTTACATGTTGTTTATTATGTCAAACCTAAAAATAGTGGCCATAGTGTACATGATAAAATAAAATTATCATTTAGAAACTCATAATTTCATTTACCTTAATTGATTTTTGTTTTGGTAGTTTCTATGCATGATTACTATGTTGCTTTTGTTTATTTTCTATTTTATATATTGGCTATTGGGGAATTGAAATTGATGTGAGGGGGAGGGGAGGGGCCATATGATCTTCCACCTTCATGTGGTTGGCCTTGTTCAGTAGAGAATAAATTATTCTCGAAACCAAGAGAAGTTCATTCATCTTTATACCATCATTGTAAATGTCATCATTGTTGTCATAGTATTGCAACAATGATGTGGGGACGTGTGTCTCGAATTAATTTTAAAGGAAAAAACTAAAATACATTGTACTAGGGCTAGACATGGACAATAGTGACCTGTGAATGGGGCCAATGTTGAAATTTTTTCAAAGTATTTCTGATTGCACTAAAATTTGGCATCGGTATATTGTGCGCATACCTTGATGATATGGTCAGAGGGTTTCAAGACTCAAATATCACTCAGAAAATCACTCTATATATCTTATCTCATCCTCGTTCTGTTTGAATTTTCTTAGACTAATGTGATGCATAGAACTCCCGACATACCCATTGTCATGGTCATGTTCTTTATATTCATTGTTTGTGTCGTTCAAAACCAACATCATGTCAATTAGGCCCATGATTTTGGTCTTGGAAAGAAGAAGGTGGTAGATGAGATTTCATATTTAAATAAATATTTACTACTAATATATTCTATATGGAGGAAAAAAGTACTTAGATGAGAGAAAAGAACAAAGACAAGAAATACTTGATATTGAAGCTTGTGTGATTAATCAAGTACTTATTTATAGACGTTATTACATTCCCTTGTAGTACTAGATGAGGGGTCATGCGTCTCGATCAAATTTTAAAGGAAACAACTAAAAGACATTGTACTAGGGCTAGAGTACATGATGGGCAATAATGACATGTGAATGGGGTCAACGTTGAAATTGTTTCAAATTTTTTTTGTATGCATTGAAATTTGACATGGATAGACTACTCGCATGCATTGACGATATGGGAGGGTTTCCAAACTCAAATATCAGACACACACCCACTCGATATATCGACCCATCTCGTCCTTGTTTTGTTTTAATTTTCTCGACAAAATTTTAAAGGAAACAACTATTAAAAGACATTGTACTAGGACTAGAGTACATGATGGGAAATAGTGACCTGTGAATGGGGCCAATGTTGATTTTTTTTCAAAATATTTTTTTATGCACCAAAATTTGACATGGATAAACGGTTTGCATGCCTTGACGATATGGGGAGGTTTACAGCTCAAATATCACTCACACACCCACTCTTTATATTCATCGTCTGTGTCATTCAAACCAACATCATGCCAATTAGGCCCATGATTTTAGTCATGGAAAGAAGAAGGTGGTAGATGAGATTTCGTATATAAATAATGACTTTGTACTAATATTCTTTATGGAGCAAAAAATTACTTAGATGAGAGAAAAAAACAAAGACAAGAAAAAATTTATATTGAAGCTTGTGTGATTAATCAAGTACTTATTTATCGACGTTATTGCATGCCCTTGTAGTACTAGATGCGGGGACGCACGTCTCGGTTGAATTTTAAAGGAAACAACTATAAGACATTGTACTAGGGATAGAGTACATGATGGGAAACGATGACCTATGAATGGGGGAAACATTGAAATGTTTTCAAAATGTTTTTGTATGCACTGAAATTTGACATGGATAGATTGTTCACATGCCTTGATGACATGGGAGGGTTTCCAGACTCAAACATCATGCATACACCCACTCTATATATTGGGTTTCTTGTACTAGGGATAGAGTACATGATGGGCAAGAGTGACCTGTGAATGGGGCCAACATTGAAATGTTTTCAAAATGTTTATGTATGCATCGAAATTTGACATGGATAGATTTTCTGCATGTCTTGATGATATGGGAGGGTTTCCAGACTCAAAGATCACTGACACACCCACTCTTTATATTTATCGTATGTGTTGTTCAAAACCAACATCATGCCAATTAGGCTCATGAGTTTGGTCATGGAAAGAAGAAGGTGGTAGATGAGATTTCATATTTAAATAATGATTTAGTACTAATATTCTTTATGGAGAAAAAAAGTACTTAGATGAGAGAAAAAACAAAGACAATAAATAACTAATATTAAATATTGTGTCATTAATCAAGTACTTCTTTATCGACATTATTGCATGCCCTTGCAGTACTAGATGTGGGGACACACGTATCGATCGAATTTTAAAGGAAACAACTAAAAGAAATTGTACTAGGGATAGGGTACATGATGGGAAACAGTGACATGTGAATGGGGCCAACTTTGAAATTTTCTCAAAATGTTTCTATATGCACTGAAATTTGACATGGATAGATTATTCACACGCCTTAATGATATGGGAGGGATTCCAAACTAAAATATCACTCACACACCCACTCTATATATTGACCCATCTCATCCTAGTTTCATTTTAATTTTCTTGATCGAATTTTAAAGGAAAAAATTATTAAAAGAAATTGTACTAGGGTTAGAGTACATGATGGGAAACAGTGACCTGTGAATGGGGCCAACATTGATATTTTCTCAAAATGTTTATGTATCCACTGAAATTTGACATGGATAGACTATTTACATGCCTTGACGATATGGGAGAGTTTCCAGACTCAAATATCACTCACACACCCACTCTTTATAGGGTTATATTAGTTAATGGTTGTTGGCCCTTGACCAAGTTTTGAAGTATACTTGGTCATATTTGACCGTTTTGGGACTGCGACAGCTTACCAAAGATGGAGCTCAACGTGAAGCAAGAAATACCTATTTTTGGGTACATTTTAGGGTTTTTGGGTTGATGTAAAGAGAAAGGGATGTCGACCCATGGGTTTACCCACGTTTAGGCCCATTTTGTAATCTATAAATAGATACTTAGGCAATGTAAGTAAGGGGAAGGGGGGGGGATAGCTTAGTGCAAATGTATAGCTAAAGGCTTAGTGATAGTATCTAGATCTATGTGATCGAATGTGTATCACAAGTGCTCTATGCATGATTGTAAGGAGATCGGAAGGCTAAGTGCAAGTTGTTGTGGTTTTGTGCTGAGTGCAAGGAAGAAGGATCTAGTGAGCTGCGCAGATCTTCTATCATGTGCGAAGTAAGGGTCATTAAAGCTCCGTGGTGTAACTGCTTGACCGAGATAATATAAAGAAGAATACTTTGTGGATGTAGCCCTGGGGTGGGGGTGAACCATGGTAACTCTGTGTAATGTGCTCTATGCTTTGACCTAAGTGTTGTTTACTTTTGGCTAAGTGCTTGTTGTGATTAAGTAGATCTAGTTATGCTCTATGCTTATAATATATGAATGAATGTTAGATCTATAATATGCTTAGTGCTTGATATTTTGAATCTAATCTATTTTTTTGTGGCTAAGTACTAAATCATCTTTAGTCTAAGTATTCAATACGATGCTCTGTTCCATCTGCGAAGTACTCTAAGGGTAAATATTGATGAATGATCTATGTTAAGTGCCTTGTAATAGATATAATCACAAATCGGTGTCCCAACTAAGGTTTCATACACTTGAGTCCTGAAACCACCCCCACCTCTACCTCGGGTGAGACTTCATCTGCTTCATAGGTGTTGCTGAAAGGGTTGGTAGTTAGGGCTTTGTTGGTGCGTTCTTGAGCGTTGAACCCTGGGTCTGCCCATGTGCCAACAAATGGTTCCATTGCCAGAACAAGAAGTGTGATTGTTGGGAACTAAAGAAGAAAAATCTTTGTGTGAAATAAGATCTATGCGTAGATCTGTTGCCCTAGTGCGCAATATTCTAATTGACCTACAAAGCTTTGTGCCAAGATAGAAAGATCAGATCTGAAGGAAATAGGTCATATCTGGAAGAAAAAAAGGTGGATACTGAAGAAAAGAAGTCAGATCTGAACGCTTTGTGCTCTAAGAAAGGTTAAAGTGGAAGTTTCTAAGTCAGATCTACAAAAGGAGGTAATATTTGTAAGCTTTGTGCTCTAGTAAAGGTAAGATTAGTTCAAGTTTTTGATCTGAAAGCTTTGTTCTTTATATAGGCAAGCTAAGTGGATTTTTTTTTTTTTTTCTAAAGTATGGATTTAGGTATGCTTGATAGATTTTGTCCTAACCTGGAAACTAGGGCATTGTTAGATAAAAGAACCTCTGATAGATTTGATAAGAATAATGATAGATATGTTATACCTATGCACAGAAAGAATTTTTGGACTAACAGATGGATGTAGGATCCTAGAAAGAATTTTTTGCAGGCTAAATACCATGACTCTAGTGTGCAGTACAAAAGAGGTTGGAGGTCATGTAAAATAAAGATCGGATTGACCCTATGTTACAGTTGTATAAGACTAGGCCATATTGCTAAGGAATGCCCTGGGAGAAACCCTAGTTTCCTCTGTTGTAAAGCTATGGACCATGAAGTATTGGATTGCCCTAGAATGATTGCTAGACTTGAGAAACTGAATATGGAACAAGCAAAAGAGACTAAAATTATGGAAGAACCCCAGAAAGAATCAGAGATCATGTTACTAGAAATAAAAGAAACCCTAGATGATAATAGGGATGTCAGTTTATCAGACATATTCAAAGAAAAGGAGAAAATCAAAGTAAGAATAGGAGACTTCGAAATCGACTGTGCTCTAGATGAGGGGACACTGACGAACATTATGAAAGAATGTACTTGGGAAACCCTAGGAAGACCTGGTCTGGTCCCTTCACTAGGAACCATCAGATTATTCAAAGGAAAAATGGTAACCCTATGTGGTAGAATTACCCAAATATCTATGAGTACCCATGGAACCTCGACAGAGGAAGAGTTTGAAGTCATTAAATTTATTGAGGACCGTGCCCCATTTCTAGCTTTGTTAGGAAAGATCTGGATTGAAAAAGACCAGATCTAGAGGAAAGAAGAAAAGGAATCCCTAGAACAGAAGAAGTAAGAACTCATGGAATTTATGACTAGAAGGATCACCTACTTGATGGAGGAACAAGAGAACAGATCCCCACTGTTAAACAACAAGGACCTGAATGTCGAAGATATAAGAGCATTAGTGGAAACACAGAAGACCAAAATATCTAATCCATATGATGAAGGAGTATTACCCTTGGATCTGAAGAAAGATCCTAGGCAACGCAAAGTGACTATGTCAAGAGAAGATAAGACTCTGAACGGAAAAAAGGTGATCGAGAAAAAGCTCACTGGGAAAAAGGCTAGGAAGCTAAGTAAGAAGAGGGCCAAAGCGAAAAGTTACAGAAGACTTCAGAAGAAACTTCGCAAGAGGAAAAATCACAGGAATTGATCTTCACCAATATATCAGAATAGCGACATCTGGCACTTCACCATGGTGTAGTAATATAGTTGTTGGACTGATATACCCATTCGAATTCCACCCCGATGTTAGGACCACACAATGCACCTTTTTTCCTATACTTTTTGCCACTATTATACTCTTGATCACCTATATTTAGACTCATACTATCACTTTATCTGATCATCCCAAAGGTATACAACATCCCTTCTCATGACTATACGTTTAATCTGTTTTGCATAATATTTTACATCACTCTCGTACTTAACCATTTATTAGAAATGCATAAGTGTTCAAAACTACAGATTAGCACTTGAGGCCTATTGCTGAAACACGGAACTGTCCAAGGTCATTGTTGCTGAAACACAGAGTTGCTATATAGTCCGAGGTCGCAGTTGCTGAAACACAGAACTGATGCTGAAACACAAAGCTGTCATACAGTTCGAGGCCACTGATGCTGAAACACGAAGCTGTCATACAGTTCGGAGTCGCAGATGCTGAAACACGGAGCTGTTACACAGTCCAGAGTTGCATATGCTGAAACACAGAGGAAATTTCCAGGACCGACGATGCTGAAACACAAAGGAAGCCGTTACAGTCAGTGGTCAACACAGTCAGAGCGCAATTCACGTGGCTGAAACAGCCCACGAATTGCGATGCTGAAACAACATCAGCAACAACAAGAAGAAGCTGTTACACCAGCTGTAACAACAATATCTCATTCAGCTGCTGTAATAGCATTTCTGTTGCGTGAGACTAGGACATCCTATTCTGGTTTAGAAAAAAGATCCGGCTAAAGATAGGACTCAAATACACATTGTAATTTTTTATCAATTGTATCGAAGGTATTTCCTCTTTAAATAAGAGGAAATCATCATTCGAGGGATCAAAGTTTTATGTATTGAAGAAACTCCAGAGAAGCGGGACGTATTCTATTTTCCAAATTGTAATGTGATATTTCGACAGATGAATAGAAGACTACTTTGAGTATCTTTCTCTAGTTTCCTCGTTTCAGGGGAATCTTGTGAGAAGGGAGGGCCCACCTTCTTCACAAGATTCACCCATTAGTTAGAAGTGTGTTAGTACAATTTCTGTTTATGCTTTGTTTAACTGTCGTTTGTTGAAACACTGTTTTTAATGGATTCCGCTTTGTTGAAACACTACTGACTCTGTCTTAGTTTATTGAATGGAATTTGTAATTCTTTTTATAAACAATCTTGTGTGATGATTTTATGAGGCTAGCAGAGACTGGGTTAAAGGTTCCTGCTCAGACAAGAAGGAATCGGAATATCCTACCCTCTGTAGATTTCATTTACTTCTGCCAGTGTGCTAGCCAGAGGTTTGGTTAAAGGTTCCTGCTCGGACAGGAAGGAATCAAAACACCTTGTCCTCTGTAGATTTCATTTACTTCTGCCAGTGTGCTAGCCATAGGTTTGGTTAAAGGTTCTTGCTCAGACAGGAATGAATCAAAACACCTTGTCTTCTGTAGATTTCCTTCACTTCTGCAAGTGTGCTAGCTAGAGATTTGGTGAAGGGTTCCTACTCAGACAGGAAGGAATCAAAACACCTTGTCTTTTGTAGATTTCATTTACCTCTGCAAGTGTGATAGCCAGGGATTGGGTTAAGGGTTCCTGTTCAGAAAGGAAGGAACCAAAACATCCTGTTCTCTGTAGACTTCCATTATTTCTGCAATTGTGCTAGCCAGAAACTAGGTTAAGATTCCCTGCTCAGAAAGGAAGGGATCAGACTGCCTTGTTCTCTGTAAACCTCAACCTCACAAGTGTGCTAAAACAGAAATAAGGCTCAAGGCTCCTGCTTAGAAAGGAAGGAACTAGGTGGCTTCGTTCTCTGTTAGGTAGAGTTAATTGTTTTCTGCATTACTGTTTTCATGAAAGAGTGTTAGTACTGAAGTCTCTGTTTGAGAGTAAGGGTCTTGTTCTCTGATTGCAGAATAGTTGTTCTTTCCCATTGCAAGTGTTATTTTAATGTAATCCAGGATTCTTAGATTAATCTTTAAAAGATCCGCAATAGGGAAGATACTTTCCTATGATTTAATTCAGAACTTCAGCAAGTGTGATTAGTATAAGTTTCTTTACTACAACACTAAGTTGATTTTGGAATTGAGCATATATAGTGCGTGGCTATCTTTGAAATAAAAGACTTCCCTGGGTTGATAATTTATGTATCACTTGATTGTTTGAATCAATTAAGAAATTATAGTGACCAACATTTTGGCGCCGTTTCCAGGGAAGATAGCTATAGATTTCAAAAGCACTTATGATTTATTTTCTTTAGATAAAAAGAATGCATGAAAGACCCCAAAGAAACTAACCCTACAAGTGGCAAGGGAAAAGGAAAAGGAGGAAGAAAGAATTTCATTGACGAGATTGCATCCAAGTCTGAATCTGCTGCTCAACGACCAAACCTTCAAAAACAAAATTCCCAGCCTTCATTTCGAGCAATTTTTGGAACAGGGAAAGAAGTTTGGAATCCGGAGACAGTCCAGAAGCTAGTAGGAGACATTGAGGACAGAGCAAGTGCAGCAGGATAGCAGACAGAGGGAAACATGGATGAGTACAATGAACAATTGCATCATGAAGAGAAGGTGGATCCTGAAGGAGAGGTAAAAGATGAAATTTTTTTCTCTACATTAGGATTTCCTATTGGCGATCTCCCTAGAGGAGCAGCCCCCATGAAAAACATTCCACTCTCAACATTGCCTAATTTTCATGGTTTATCTTCAGAAGATCCTGATGAATTTCTGTTTGAGTTTGACATATTATGTAGAAGCTATGATTACATTTCTAATGCTAAAAAACTGAAGTTATTTCCAACAACACTAAAAGGGAATGCACTAAGATGGTTTATGAGTCTTGGAGGCCATGTAATCACAACATGGAACCAAATGAAACAGAAATTTCTGAACAAGTACCAGGACTACTGCAGAACGAGAGAAAAGAGGGAGGAGATATTTAAAATGATGCAGAAAGAGGACGAGAATCTAGAAGACTTTGTAGAGAGGCTACAATACAATATACAAAGATCCAGTCATCCCAATGTAAGTAAGGATATTCTAAAAACTATCTTATTAAAGGGGGTAAGGGATGAATCTTTGGATATGCTGAACATGCTTGGGAAATGAGACATATCCAAGGAATCATATGATGAAATTGTCAATTTATGCAAAAGATGTTCAAGGGGAGCTTCAAGAAACAGATTAAACAGCAGGGACACCACATTTTCCAGAGTCCAAAAATCAGCCAGCGGGGGAGCAACAAGAGCCGAGATAGGTAATCTACTTGAAGATTTTAAAACTGAAATGTTAAGCTCTTTTGCCTCACAAATGGATACCCTGCAGATTAAGAAAAAGCAAGCAGAAGCAGAAGCAACCCTGTCTATCTTTTGTCCTCAATGCAGAGATAAGCACCCAAAAAGAGAATGTCCACTGGACAGAAAGCCAATCTGCACGATATGTGATAAGGATCATGATACCCAAAATTTTCCATCTTTACCAGGGATCAATGTAGCGTTACAACCAACGGACGAAGAAGCTGAAGCTGTCTACCTGATGACACAGAGGAGGCAATGGCAACCGCGAGGACAAGGTATGAACTCTAACATGCCATTTGCATCTTCTAATCATTGGAACAATTACTCTTCTTTCAATCAAATGAGTTACCCCTACAATCAAATGCAATACACTAATAAAATGAATTACCCATCCATGCAACAAACTTACCCACCCATGCAGCAAACTTACCCACCCATGCAGCAAAATAACCCACCCTTTGTTGATCCCTCAACGTGGACCCCTTGGCCTCCACAACAACAACAGCCATATCAGAATCAATGGAATCAGAATTGGAGAGGACAACAACCCCCCTTTCAAAACCAATTACCTCAATTCTCACAACCACTCTCCTTGCCAGCAGGTACTCCTCAAAATAATCAAACGATGAGACCCCAACTACCTGTACAACCTAACCCCAACCCGAATAATAAAGCTGTGTAGTGCATTGATATTTATAACCATCCTACACTTTCCCTCCTCCCTTCACAATGCAACGATATCCATCTTCGATCCAGGAGAATAGTGGAACCAACTATAGCTGATGTTACCTCTTCCGACAAAGAGGAAACAAAAGAGCATGATGCACCTGAAAAGGTACAATCATCCTCTAACAATGCTGCTGAAACAATACCATTTCCTGAGCGTTTTTCCTTAACCAAAATGCTTGAACCACTAGCCTTTAATCTTCTAGGGGAATTACAAAATCTATATGTTAAAATTCCCCTATTACAAGCACTCCGCGACGTGCCTATCTATGCTAGGACAATGCGAGATATCTGTGTTAAAAAGCCTGGTAGGAAAACCAAGGATCTCCTAACAGTCCATGTTATGGGAGATCTGTCTGCATTAATGTCAGGCAAGACTCCCCCAGTCAAATATGACGATCCTGGCCACCCTACTGTTACAGTGCAAGTGGGAAAAACTATAATCCCTCGAGTCCTGGTAGACCTAGGTGCAGCCATCAACATCATGACTTTAGAGACCTTACAACTGCTACAATTACAAGATGAAGTCAGAGAGACCCCAACTATCCTAGAATTGGATGATCGATCCACAATTAAACCAGAAGGAGTCATTGAAGACCTCAGTATCTCTATGGAATCCTGGAATTATCCATTCGACTTTACAGTGTTGCAGCCCAAAACAAAGTTGGGGGGCCACCCTCTAATTCTGGGTAGACCGTGGCTTGCCACAACAGATGCCTTTATCAGTTGTAGATCAGGGTCAATGACAATTTCAAACGGTTATGAAACGAAGCAGCTTACACTTTATCCTCATGATACACCCCTGGCCAATAATGACAATTCTATATGGGTAGATTTTGAGGATCAACCTACTCAACCTCTTTTGACTATCGGACAAGCTTTAAGCCTGAAAGACTCTACTGAGGATGAAATCATCAATAATTTTATTTGCGAGCCCTCCTCTGTCACTCTACAAATTCATAATCAATTAACTGCACTGTTAGAGTCTGATAATCAAGAAAACCTCGGTTCAGAAAGCCCACCTCAAACACCTAAAACCATCTCCTCCAAAAGCATACCGGTCGAAATTGAACCTGGCAAATCATTAAATATAAACCCTCATTTGACAGATGCTGAAACACAATAGTTAATGAAGTTACTTCGGGAAAATAAAGAATCATTCGCATGGGATTATACAGACATGAAGGGAATCTCCCTTGACCTATGTACTCATAGAATATATATTAAGGAAGATTGTCGACCAATCTGTCAACCTCAGTGACGAATGAACCCAAACTTAAGAGAAATCCTGAAGGAAGAACTTCAGAAATTACTCAATGCAGGGTTTATCTACCCTATATCAGACAGTGAATGGGTGTCCCCATTGGTAATAGTACCTAAAAAGAACGAGAAATGGAGAGTATGTGTGGATTACCGAGCTTTAAATAAAGCCACTCAGAAAGACCACTTTCCACTACCATTCATTGATCAAGTGTTAGATAGTTTGTCAGGAAAGAAATTTTTCTCATTCTTAGATGGTTTCAGTGGGTAGAACCAGATTAAAATTGCACCTCAAGATCAAGATAAAACCACCTTCACCAGCCCTTGGGGAACCTTTGCTTACAGAGTCCTTCCATTTGGACTATGTAATGCACCAACAACCTTCC
>JZKD02S1642353.1:169758-191968 GCA_000966675.3 Picea glauca
TGACTACAGCATACCACCCCCAAGCCAATGGATAGGTGGAAAGCACAAACAAAGTAATAGAAGCCATTCTCACAAAAACAGTGAAGGAAAGTAGAAAGGATTGGTCCTACATGCTTCTTGAAGCACTATGGGCCTACAGAACTACCTGGAGAAATACTACAGGATTTTCTCCCTATGAATTAGTCTATGGAAAGAGTGTTGTCTTTCCTATGGAATTTGAGATAAAAACCTTAAGGACTGCTTTAGCTGTCAACCTTGATCTAACTGATGCACAGACAGCCAGGTTGCAGCAGCTTAATGAACTAGAGGAGAAAAGACTAGATGCCATTCAGTAAACAACCATAATTCAACAGCAAAGATCAAAATGGCATGACAAAAATATCAAGAACAAGCAGTTCCAAAAAGGTAATTGGGCCCTATTGTATGATTCCCGGTTCAAAGAATTCCAAGGAAAACTGCATACAAGATGGCTCACACCTTACAAAGTAGACACAGTTTTCCCCAATGGAACAGTAAGGCTCCTCACAATCGATGACTCCAGAACTCCGTTACTTGTAAATGGTCATCGGCTCCGTCTGTACCAGTGAGCTATCTCTAAAGAAGATTTTAAGGCCACATGCATGGAAGACGCTCATTTTCTTTTCGTTGAGGGGGTTTCTACCCCTAATAACAATTAATTCTTTTAAGATTGATTTTCTTTAGTATTAGATTAGATTAGATTTTGTTTTCTAATAATCCCTGTCAGGAAATATTGTGCTACAGTCGATTTTTGCAGATTCCCTCAGCCACCAGAAGAAGACGATTTCACTTCAAGGAAACGAGCTTTCACGATGCTGAAACACCGCTGTTCAGTACTGATTGACTTTCACGATGCTAAGACACCATCGATCAACACTGTTGACTTTCTTCTGATGCTGAAACACCACCGTTCAGCACTCTTGACTTTCCTCCCGATGCTGAAACACCACTATTCAACACTTTTCATTCTTCCCACTCCCAAAATACTCAAGTCCACCATTTCCCCACCATCCTTCATCGATGAAACAACTTCATCCAGCAATTGTTTCGCTTTTCCCCTTCTGTTGCTGAAACACCATTACAACAACTTTTCACTATTTCCCGATGCTGAAACACCATTGCTCAGCACTGTTGACTTTTTCCCCGATGCTGAAACACCACTGTTCAACACTTTTTCTTCCCACTCCCAAAACACTACAGTCCACCATTTCCTCACCATACTTCATCGATGAAACAACTCCCTCCAACAATTGTTTCGCCTTTTCCCATTGTTGAAACACCATTGACAACAACCTTTCATCATTTTTCCCATTGCTGAAACACCATTGACAACAACCCTTCATCATTTTCTTTTCGATGCTGAAACACCACCATTCATCACGTTTAACTTTCTTCCAATACTGAAACACCATTCATCAGCAGTTCTCCATCTATTGTTTCGTTCTTCTCTGTTGCTGAAACACCAATCTTTCATCATCATCTGTCAACAAGATTCTACGCCCTCAAATTATAGTTCGTCCTTCTAGTCAGCAAATCCTCGACACAATCAAAGGTCTCCGCCATGACAGGACTACCATGGACATGCATGATATCTGGTTGGCAGAACGAATCAAATGGTAAGGTGAGGTACGTAAATATTATGTAATTCAGTTAGACTATAGTTAATGAAAAATATTCCAAGTCATTATGACCATTCAAGTGAAATTATTACTAATCGCACTTGATGGGAGGGGAAGTACACATCAAATATGCGATACCATCATTACACCCGACTTCACCACCTTCACCCCTAATTCACCACCCTTTCGCGCATTTAACCACTATTCGTGCATAATGTCACTCAGAAAACTCACTCTGCAGAAGCTGATACACAAACTCTCGACGATGTATCTTACCAAGCCAGTAGCCATGGGAGGATCTGTTGTACGAAATGAGCCCGCCACCATGGCACTGTTGGAACACTACCCAGCAGCGTATGAAATCTTCCGGCAGGCAGGGTGGCTCAATTACTTCTGCAGACTTCAAGGATATAACGAACAACAAGTCCTACAGTTTGCCCGAAATCTTCAGGAGGACTATTCTGTCATTGAAGGGGTGTGAATATCAGTAACAGAGGAAGACATAGTAGAGGTCTCAGGCCTCCCCATGAACGACACTCGTATGTTCAGTAGAAAACATATCATCGGGACTGTTCAACAGAACTTCTTCCTGCCCGAGGAATGCATTGAACTGAAAGGAAGGGGTGTTCAGCTGAGCTCATTGCCACCACCATGGCCGGAAGTCGCCAGATTTATGAAGCATTACTTGACCTGCGAAGGTCGATATAAGGTAGTGTATCAGCATGACTTCCTCCTACTTTCTCATTTAAGGCATCACAGACGGTTCATTATTCCTTATTATTTGCTGGGATGTTTGAAGAATATGGCACATTACTGTTGAAAGGCGAAATATCCAACCATTTCACTTACCCACCACCATCTTGTTCAATTACTTATCAACAAGGGTTTTGAACAACAAAACCATCCACTAAATAACCCGCCCATAAACCCTCAACCAGCTGCTGAAATTCCCCAGGAGCAACAACAACAAAACCCCCCAGACGTCCTCGAAGTACCCCATAGCCCGCCCACACAACCAACCAGTCCCCCTACCATACCAGAACCACCGCATACCGCACCAGAGTCTTCCACTCCCACCCTTCATATTCTCAGTGATAACTCTGAACCAGAAACTGTTGCCTACCCTATCATTCAGGAAAGACCTCCACGAAAACGAAAACAGATTACCCTCTTTCCACCCTTCTTGCACAAAAAGCGAACAACAGCCTCAATGAGGCCACCCTTTATGACCACTACCCTAGACACCCTACCAATTCGACTAACACCCTGTCCACCTCCAACCTTTTCAATCTCGGGATATTTGCCTATTCCAACCTCAGTGGCTGAAACACAAGAACCAGTCGCTGACATTGCCATTGAGTTACAGGAACCAGACGCTCAAACATCATTTCTTTCAAATAAAGTAGCTGAAACACAACCAGCTACCCATCCAGTGGATGAAACACAAGAACCAGCCACTGACATTGAAATTGAATTACAGGAATCAGAGACTCTGAATGTTGCAACACCACTCTCCTCAAGCAAAGTAGCTGAAAAACTAGCTACCCATTCAGTGGCTGAAACACAAGAACCAGCCACTGACATTGACACTGAGATTCAGGAATCAGAGGTCGAGGGAGATGAAACACTACTCTCCTTACACCAAGAGGCTGAAACACAAGCATCAACTGTCATTCCTATAGATGCTCCACAAGAACCAGCTCAAGAGGCTATGACTGCTACACAAGAACCAACTCAAGAGGCTATGACTGCTACACAAGAACCAGTCACCTCTCAATCCAAACAAACAATGGCCAATGTCTTGGAAGAAAACAACTTTTTAAAGTCTCAATTGGAAGAATATCAACAAGAATTAGCCAGGGCAAGGGAAGCATATGAAAAAGAACTAAATTTGTACACTTTAGCCCGTATAGCAACCTTGTCAGAACAAACTACAGAAAACATGTGCAAGGAATATATGTGTTGTCAATGTGGAGATATTTACCATCAGGCAGGCTATAAGGTGATTCAAGTCCCCGTTCCAGGAGCAGCCCCTATTCCTTCACCTTTTGTAGCCAAGGAAGAACCTGCTGCAACACAAGAACCAGTAGGTCCTACCAAGCTCAAAACTGAACCTGCTGCAACACAAGAACCAACAGGCCCTAGCAAGATCAAGACTGAACCTGCTGCAACACAAGAACTAGCAGGCCCTTCCAGGATCAAGACTGCACCCTGCATTGCAGCAAGAGAAGCCCCTACTGTTGTCAACAAGGTTGTGCAAACAATGCCCATGGAGGAATTTGCACCTCCCAATCAGACCAATTTCTCCACTTCCAGGGAACAATCTACTCAAACCATGCCTAATCCCACCACTTCCAATGTTGAAACACAGACCCAACTATGAGATGAGCATGCAGAAATACAAAAGTGGAAGAAGGAGTATGCTGAAACATAGGCCAAACATCTACAAGTGCACAAGAAAACCTGGATAAATCACACCTTCTCAAATTGGGAAGCATCATAACAGATACGCCAGGAAGCTCGTGAACTCAAGAAGAAGAACAAATACTTGGAAGGTAGATTGGTCCTGATATTTGATTTGGTACAGAAGCTACTCGCCACAAGGAAACCATCTTGTAACTATTATTTATTTCTTATGGAGAGACTCACATGGTTCTAGATAAAATCCATTATAGAAGGTAAGCCCCATGGAGTAATACAACCAACAGATTTTGTCAGGACTTTTCTAGCAGCCTCTACCAGGGATTAGCACCTCTTATGTGAGGCATACTTCCATAATGAGGCCATTCCCGAAAACAGACTGCTAAACATAAATCCCCTTGTTGGAGATGTTCAACTTCGAGCATTCACTTCTTTTCTTTATAATCAGATTTTGTGGCAGAATGACTTTTTGGCTGCTAAGCACAATGAAGACAATCGCCTCCTCTGGATTAGACCAGAACCACAGAGGGTAGCCACTTTTATTTTAGAATATTATGAGGTCTTAAAACAACCAGGGGTGACTGAGCATGTTCAACAACTACAGTCAGAAGTGCTCCAAGATTGTTAGCACAACATCATTTCCATAGAGATTCCTGCCCTCCAAGCTAATAACCTGTTTTGGCAGAAATCCACAGAGAAGAGACAACAACACAATCCTTTTGGTCCTGCCAACCTAGAAGTAGCAATTTCCAGGATACCCAGCTACATCCAGTGCATTAGACATTGTGCTGAAAACTAGATAGGGTACAGGTTTTACTTTCCCGTCCTCTGGTTGCCAATAGAAAGATATCAAGTCAGTTATAAGACACCTCAGAAAGCAGAAACAACAGCATGGAAAAGATTGCAGCAGGTGCAAGGGTTCAGAACGCCGACAGACAGTACCTCCCAGAGTTACAACTTGAGTAATTTACACGATCAGAGTCGGTTTCAAGACTCTGATTCAGAGTGAGTTGCCTGAGGACATGCAACACCTTGAGTTGGGGGGGATGTTAGGACCACACAATGCACCTTTTTGCCTATACTTTTTGCCACTATTATAATCTTGATCACCTATATTTAGACTCATACTATCACTTTATCTGATCATCCCAAAGGTATACAACGTCCCTTCTCATGACTATACGTTTAATCTGTTTTGCATAATATTTTACATCACTCTCGTACTTAACCATTGATTAGAAATGCATAAGTGTTCAAAACTTCAGATTAGCACTTGAGGCCTATTGCTGAAACACAGAACTGTCCAAGGTCGCTATTGCTGAAACACAGAGCTGCTATATAGTCCGAGGTCGCAGTTGCTGAAACACAGAACTGATGCTGAAACACAAGGTTGTCATACAGTTCGAGGCCACTGATGCTGAAACACGAAGCTGTCATACAGTCTGGAGTTGCAGATGCTGAAACACAGAGCTGTTACACAGTCCAGAGTTGCAAATGCTAAAACACAGAGGAAACCGCCAGGACCGACGATGCTGAAACACAAAGGAAGTCGTTACAGTCAGCAGTCAATACAGTCAGAGCGCAATTCACATGGCTGAAACAACTCACGAATTGCGATGCTGAAACAACATCAGCAACAACAAGAAGAAGCTGTTACACCAGCCGTAACAACAATACCTCATTCAGCTCCTGTAATAGCATTTCTATTGCGTGAGACTAGGACATCCTGTTCTGGTTTAGAAAAAAGATCCGGATAAAGATACGACTCAGATACACATTGTAATTTTTGATCAATTGTATCGAAGGGATATCCTCTTTAAATAAGAGGAAATCATCATTCGAGGGATCGAAGTTTTATGTATTGAAGAAACTCCAGAGAAGCGGGACGTATTCTATTTTCCAAATTGTAATGTGATATTTTGACAAATGAATAGAAGACTGCTTTGAGTATCTTTCTCTAGTTTCCTCGTTTCAGGGGAATCTTGTGAGAAGGGAGGGCCCAACTTCTTCACAAGATTCACCCATTAGTTAGAAGTGTGTTAGTACAATTTATGTTTATGCTTTGTTTAACTGTCGTTTGCTGAAACACTGTTTTTAATGGATTCCGCTTTGCTGAAACACTATTGACTCTGTCTTAGTTTATTGAATGGAATTTGTAATTCTTTTTATCAGCAATCTTGTGTGATGATTTTATGAGGCTAGCAGAGACTGGTTTAAAGGTTCTTGCTCAGACAGGAAGGAATCGGAATATCCTACCCTCTGTAGATTTCATTTACTTCTGCCAGTGTGCTAGCCAGAGGTTTGGTTAAAGGTTCCTGCTCGGACAGGAAGGAATCAAAACATCTTGTCCTCTGTAGATTTCATTTACTTCTGTCAGTGTGCTAGCCAGAGGTTTGGTTAAAGGTTCCTGCTCAGACAGGAAGGAATCAAAACACCTTGTCTTCTGTAGATTTCCTTCACTTTTGCAAGTGTGCTAGCCAGAGATTTGGTTAAGGGTTCCTGCTCAGACAGGAAGGAATTAAAACACCTTGTCTTCTGTAGATTTTATTTACCTCTGCAAGTGTGATAGCCAGGGATTGGGTTAAGGGTTCCTGCTCAGAAAGGAAGGAACCAAAACATCATGTTCTCTGTAGACTTCCATTATTTCTGCAATTGTGCTAGCTAGAAACTAGGTTAAGAATCCCTGCTCAGAAAGGAAGGGATCAGACTGCCCTGTTCTCTATAAACCTCAACCTCACAAGTGTGCTAAAACAAAAATAAGGCTCAAGGCTCCTGCTTATAAAGGAAGGAACTAGGTGGCTTCATTCTCTGTTAGGTAGAGTTAATTTTTTTCTGCATTACTGTTTTCATGAAAGAGTGTTAGTACTGAAGTCTTTGTTTGAGAGTAAGGGTCCTGTTCTCTGATTGCAGAATAGTTGTTCTTTCCCATTGCAAGTGTTATTTTAATGTAATCCAGGATTCTTAGATTAATCTTTAAAAGATCCGCAATAGGGAAGATACTTTCCTGTGATTTAATTCAGAACTTCAACAAGTGTGATTAGTATAAGTTTCTTTACTACAACACTAAGTTGCTTTTGGAATTGAGCATATATAGTGTGTGGCTATCTTTGAAATAAAAGACTTCCCTGGGTTGATAATTTATGTATCACTTGATTGTTTGAATCAATTAAGAAATTATAGTGACCAACACCCGAATGGGTCGAAAAGAAATTATGGGTTTCCACTAGACCGTTGGACAACACCAGAACGGATATAACAGAGTTAATGTAGGCCCCATGTCCGTTGCAAGCAGACTATTGCTAAGTTTCCCTACTTAGTTTGTCATGCCACGCACCATGCATACTTTTTCTAAGTGAGAATTTGAGCTCGAACCTTGAGATTACTTCACCTTGCAAACATTGCCTTGTTGTCTTACTATTCATCATTCATTTTCATGCCTGAGCTAGTGGACCTAATCTTGTATGTCGGATGAGCTCAATGTTGTTGAGAAAGTAGTTGAAGAAGTTTTGACTGACCTAATGGTTGAGAGAGTCATGTCAGAGAGAAGGATATTTGTAGGTGTGCAAGCATCGTCGTCAGGAGGAGTCCAAGATTCTCCCTCCACTTCTCGCGGCAGAGGACCTTCCAGAACCACGACCGAGACAAGAACAAAGCATAGAGATGATATTGCAAACGCCAAGCTGATCCTGTGCATTTTACCAATTTACATCCCACCTTTGAGCGACAAGATTAATTGCAATAGTGTACCCAGAGACTTTGAGTACAAATTGATCATTGTGTATCTTCCGAAAGTAGTCCATGCAATACGTGCTGACTAGGATAAGATTGCAACACTGAAATTCAGTGATTTTAACCTTGGAGATCGCAAAACCTACAACATGTTGGTTCCACATAAATACCTAACCAATACCAAAGTCCGTAATCCTAAGATTGTCCTACAGTCCTGGACTTAGAGCATCATGTAGTCCACATTGCTCAACGTAATGAAGATCCCTCATTTCGACAGACACTAGGAAGTCAATGCATGCGTAAGGTTGTTGTTGTCTTTCTACCACAATGGATATTTATGGTTGGACCACCACATTACTGTGGATGTGACTCTGATCAATCAAATCACAGGACTCAGCATGCAAGGCCCTAACCCATAGGACTTTTACCCAGGCAATACCTTCGATCAATCACTAGCACAGTGGATAAAGGAAACTTATGGCAATGTAGAGAAGGGCACGTGAGGCTACAAGGTAGCATCCATACAGAGTGACGCAGTGCACCTTGCATGTCAATTGATAGCGGGAAAATTAGTTCGTAAGAATAGACCAACACAGGTGATTGGCTTCATAGTTGACCTCGTAGGGAAGTGTGCTGAGGGACTACAAGTGAATTGGGCATAGTATCTTGTAAACCGGTTAGAGCTGGATTGCAGAGGAGCACAAGACCAAGGATATGAGTTCCACTTTAGTTGGCTACTCATACTCATCACTTTCATCACTTGGGAGCTATTAGAGGGAGCCACTTTCCCGGAGATCAAACCTTTTGAACCACTGGCCGCGAAGTTCTATACGTTGTGGTACTCCAGTGACATGAACAAGCAGTGGCGGTCTAATGTTGTATTCCACACCTACTTCAACCAACTGAAAACTGCAATTCAATCCACACCGCGAATCACCCCGAATGCACTTCATAGGTTTAGACCTTTGATGAAGTTTAGCGTGGATTGCCACTTCATCTACATTACAGTGCAAGGTTATGAACATAAACAACATCTCCAATCCTACTACAAGCTAATAGAGGACGACTCGGAGGAGATCACCAAGGAATGGTCAGCAGACCCCGCAGATATGTCCGATGAGGAAAGCTCTGAAGCTATGCTAGATACACTTGGGCCAAGCAGGACGAAAAAGGATGACGAAGTTGAATATTTCCCTAGAACATCCGTGAAGAATGCTTCGATCTCACCTGTGCAGGGAGGTGAGGGTTACGAGCTAGGTGGTACAGAAGTGGAGAAAAACAGAGGCGAAGTTACTCCACCTAGAGAGGAGGAGGATCCCTCCATGAAAATGAAGATGACACCACCCAAACCCTCCTCCCAAAAGTAAGCTAAGGCCACTTGTACCACACTTAAAACTACCCTTACCCCGGATGACTTTGACTTCTTAATTGCTTCATTGAATGATGTTTCACTCAAGCTCGTAGAAAAGAAAGAAGCAAAGTAGGAGGAGCTCTTCAACTGAATCAAAGGCGAACTCAAAGAAGTGCAGAAGGCACTCCAGTCTAGACAAGCAGTTCCTACCGTGCCCTTGATAAGCGAAACATCAGGAACAGGTGATGAGCCCACAGAGTTACACCATATCACTGATCAAGTGGAAGCTCGGCTTTGACGAGATAAATAATACATAGTGCAAGCCACCCAGGCTTTGATGCAAGCACAAACAACACTTCTAGAACAACAGAAGGAGGAAGAACGGGAAAATCTTTCCCTGAAATCGAGTGGGGATGAGGGAAAGGCACAGTTGCTAGCAAAGCAACTTGAAGTCCAGGAAAGGATCCACAAAGCACTGCACGCTATGGCAATCATAGAGGTGAATATGGAAGACCATCTCCCACAGAAGGTGACCCAACTGGAAGAAGTAATCAAACAACTCCAACAATGCATCACGGATCTGGAGCTCCACATCCTGCCCGAGACCCCTCAAAAAATCAGAGATCTAAGAGAGGCCACTGCTCGAAGCACAGTTGGATGATTAAAAACCTTTTCCTTGGAATGAAATAAATTGAACGCTAGAAGCACACAGACTTATGAAACCCTCGCAGAGAATCCAGAATTACAGACATTATAGGCACAACTCCAAGAAGCCAAGCAACATGCAGAGACACTATAGATGCAGATAAAGACTTTGACCTCGGTCAAAAGAATGAAGAGGTTCACAGAACAATGCACAACCCAGCGACAGGTACATGTGTTGCAAAGTAAAGTGATGGAAGTCTCCCAACGACTTCAGCCGATCCAAGAAAAGACATGCCAACTGTTCACTGAACTTGAAAGCCAGGAAGTTGAATTCGAACATGTTATCATCACTGCAGAACAACGACTGGAAGGACTGCTCAATGACATAGTGATACAGGAACTTACTGAGAAAGATGTTGTCACATTGCAGTAGGTCAAAGCAACTCAAGCCAATCTTGAGGCATTTGAGGCAGAATTGATCAGACCTGAGTGACTCAGGATGAGTCACAGGTGAGTGTTGGGGGCTTGTTAGCCCTTGACCAAGTTTTGAAGTATACTTGGTCATATTTGACCATTTTGGGACTGCGACAACTTACCAAAGACAGAGCGCAATGTGAAGCAATAAAGACCTATTTTTGGGTACCTTTTAGGGTATAGTAACTCTGTGTAATGTGCTCTGTGATTTGACCTAAGTGTTGTTTCCTTTTGGCTAAGTGCTTATTGTGATTAAGTAGATCTAGTTATGCTCTATGCTTATAATATATGAATGGATGTTTGATCTATAATATGCTTAATGCTTGATCTATTGAATCGAATCTATGTTTTGTGGCTAAGTACTGAATCATCTTTAGTCTAAGTATTCACTGTGATGCTCTGTGCCATCTGCGAAGTACTCTAAGGGTAAATATTGATGAATGATCTATGCTAAGTTCCTTGTAATAGATATAATCACAAATCAGTGTCCCAGCTAAGGTTTCAGACACTTGAGTTCTAAAACCACCCCTGCCTCTACCTCGGGTGAGACTTCATCTGCTTCGCAGGTGTTGCCTAAAGGGTTGGTAGTTAGGGCTTTGTTGGTGCGCTCTTGAGCATTGAACCCCGTGTTTGCCCCTATGCCAAAAATGGTTATAGGTCTAAGATTTATAGGGATTAGATGTTAACACTAATAAGGGATTGTGGTTATGGGTCATAGGGGCTAAGTCTAAGTGTCATAGAAGTTAGGGTTGATACTAGTTATTGTTTGGAGATATTAAGAGTTAGAGATAAGGTTTAGATGTTATTGCGCTTCACTGTTTAGATCGGTTATTGATCAAGGGTAATAGTGTTAAGTCTAAGGGTTTACAAGGGTTTAAGGGATATACAAGATACATTTTAAATCTTATATGGATTAGGGTTGATATGGGTTAGGAATAGTTTATATGAATTATGGGCTATATTGTTGATAAGGGATATACTAAGTTTACATGGGTTATACTAAGTTTATATGAATTATGGGCTATAATGTTTAAGGGTTATAGGGATTTGATGTTATAACATCTAGAGATCATTGGTCAAGGGGATTAGGGATCATAAATGTTAGATTCTTAAAACATTAGGAATGATAAGTGTAAGAATATTAGGCTTATAAGGCTAGGGATTAGGAATTATAAATGTTAGATGTTCAAAACATTAGGTATTATAAGTGTGAGGATTTATATATGTTATATGATTATAGAGGTTTCATGGTTATTATAGTTAAGGGTTATAGTTTCTAAGAGTTAAACATTATAAACACTAAAGGGATTATAGTTTCTAAGAGTTAAACATTATAAATATTAAAGGTTAGGGGTTATAGTGATTAGGTGTTAGGTGTTATAAGGGTTATGTGTGAGGGGTTAGGTGTTCATGCATTTATAAAGGTTAGGATTAAGGGTTAATAAAAAATTTGGATTGGTGGATATAAAGGTTGGGGGTTACACACTATAGGGGATATAGGGGTTAAGGATTAGATTTGATAGAGGTTTTAAGGGTTAGTTTTTAAAAATTTCATATGTGTTCTAGGTTATGTCATTTAAAATTTATTCCTTAAAGGTTTAAGGTTATAGGAGTCATAGGGTTAGGGTTCATTGTGGATAATGGTTATAGGTTCAAAATTCATAGGGGTTATAAAGATTAGGATTTATAGGTGTTATTCAAATTAATTGTTAGGAGATGTATGTGTTAGAGTTTATGTGTTAAAATTACAAAGGTTAAGTGTTAGAATTATAAAGGTTATAGGTTAGAATAATAATGTTTATTGGGGTTAGTTGTCTAAGATTATAAAGGTTAAGGGATAGGTGTTATATCATTATTTTTTATGTTAATGGTTAAATGGGTTACGAGTTACAAGGTATTGTGATTAGGGGTCATAGGAATTAGGGTTGATACATTCTTAGGAGTTACAAGATAGGGTTTAGGTGTCATTGGGATTACAAGTTTAATTGGGTTATTGATGAAGGGTAATAGGAAAAATTTTAAGGTGTTATAAGGATTTAAAATATGTTGTTATATGTTATAGTGTACAATTTTAGGGATTGTAAGAACAAGGGTTCAACATTATGAGTTATAGGGGTTAGTATTTTAGGGTTATATTCAATACAAGTGAGTAGTAATATGGGTTAAATAGTTTTACAATGGACATATGGTTTATGCCTTATGTTTTATAGGGATGAATGGTGATAAGGGTTAATGATTATGGGGCTATGGGTGGTAGTGGATAAAGGTTAGACAATAAACATGGTTATATAATGGTTGTAGTTTTAAAATATCTTAATGCAATGGGTTAGAGATTCTAGGGGCTTGGTCTTATAGGGGTTTAGGGTTATAGGGGCTAGGGATTAGTGGTCAAGGGGTTAGGGACCATGAATATTAGATGTTTAAATCATTAGGGGTTATAGGTGTAAGGGTTTATATAGGCTATATAGTTAAGGTTGTAGGGGTTCAAAGTTATTATGGGTAAGGGTTAGTGTTTCTCTATGTCACATTTAAGGTATAAAGGATAGGTGTTGTGGGGATTAAGTGTTAGGGTTTAATGCAATTAAAAAGGTTAGGTTTAAGGGTTAATAAATTTTATGTGTTGTTGGATATATGGTTTGGGGGTTTATAGGTTATTGCATGTGTTGTAGGGGTTAAGTATTCAATTTGATAGAGGTTATACATGTTAGGTAATAAAAGGGTTATATTGTATTATAGATTATATCATTTACAATTTATAGGATATGGGTTTGATGTTCTAGGATTCATAGGGTTATATATCAAAATGGATCCCACTTATTCTACACCTCTCAAGTTATTTCACAAAGTCGAACTAGATTCAAGCTCAATAGAGTCTTCTTTCCCCACTAATTCTGCCAAATTCATTCCCTTGGATTTCATTTCTCTAAATAGTAGCTAGGGGTAGTGGGAATATTGTTAATCCATTCATGTGCATCACTAATTAGATCATGATGAGGCATCTGGCTACCTTAAGAGAGTCATAGTTACTCCCGTCATTTACCCGTGCTTGGTTGAATTTCTTCACTTTGACATGCAGAGAACTAGGCATAAATCACATTGTGTCAGCATCTGCATGAACCATCACAATGTTTTGTTTTAATTAAAAAGTCAAATTCCCCTTGTTCGTACTAGTTTTGACAAGGTTAATTAATATATATACATATTAAAATAATAATAATCATATATTTTTAAGGTCACAACCAATCCATACACCAAATTGGTGTATGATACCCCCTTGTTTGTGGGACAAGGGTCCCCCTCCACCCAACAATTTGACTGGTAAAGTCTACGGAGGTATGCATACCCTACCCCCCTCTGGATTTGAACTTGTGACCTCCTAGGAGGAAACACATGTTCTTAACCATTAGGCCCACTCAGGTTGTATATATATATATATATTAATTAAATTAAAAACAAAAAAATAAAACAACATTATAAAAAAACAAAACCAAAAAAAAAACAAAAAAACAATACAATAAAAGTCAAAAAACAAATTTGCTTGCACCCATTCACGACATCAACCATAGAGAATCCATCCTACATGCACGAGATCATACCTATCAGGCTAAACACCACATGAAAAAGTGGAGAGAGAAATCAGAAAGTAGCCTTATCCGACCAAACCCCGCATGGAGGAGTGGAGACAACAAGCAGAGAGAATCTCTATCCAGCCAAACCCAGCATGCAAGAGTGGAGACATCGACAGAGGTAGACGAGCATGCCATATCCGGCCAAACCCGTGCAAGAGTGGAGATATTAAGGGGTCACAACTTCCATTTGGACATCGATAGAGGCAAAGGAACACTATCTGACCAAACCCATGGAGATGTCTCAGAAATTGGTAGTGGCTCTCCTCTAATTGCTACTAAAAATGGTTGAAAATGTATGCATTAATTGGTATTGTTCTTTCGTTTCAAAGTCTGTGTGATTCTTTATGCCAACTATGTAGTGGATCATGCAGATCTCCCCTTGTCATTTGGATTCTATTTTGATGATTGATTCATTGGTAAACTAGAGGCCTTCACAAGACTAGCTAACATTTTTCACATTGACATCAATCTATTAGAGATTAGTAAGAATAAGAAGCCAAATATGTCCCTTTGCTCATACATTAGGTCTATCCTCCAAGGACTTAATTCCTTGATCATGGAATGAATGTATAATATAATGATTAACGTAAGATACACAAATGGACTTAAAATAACCTATAGAACGAGGGTAAATGGGGTAGTGCCATAGATTACCCGAAGAATTGCAGGGTGGAAAGAGGTAAAACGATGTGATGTGAAAGTGCACACAATAAAATTTAGACTTGGGTATTCATAAATTTTAATGTTTTGGATAAGATTTTATTGTATATGTATTGGGCTATATATGAAAATGATGATCGTGACAATACGGTAGTAATAAAGGCACCGTTTTTTAATCTGATTGGATTTTATACGGTGAAATTCTTGTTTGAAAGGTCATTTTTTCTTAGAATAATTATTAATATTTCTCTTCTAATTGTTTAGCAAGTGGTAGGGTTTGAATTTTGAAAAATAGGATGGGAATTTTGGAGATATTGAGAATTTATATATTTAGTCAAGGTTTTTGTCTTTGGTGGGTTATTGGATTTTGAGGCATTTGGAGAAGAGGCAAGGAGGTATTTTGGATTTTTGAATGTATAGATCAATTCATTTTGGATTCATTTGGGTATGGATATGCATTCGTATGTTGATTAGCTGGAAAGACAGATAAAGCATTTGTTGGAATGCAAGTTTCTCTTTGATTCTAAGGTGAAAATTCTATGTTATCACACTAGGGAAATCCTTACGAAGGAATGGAATGTTCTTACTATGAAATGTATGGTCCCAATGTGTGGATACATTCATGGGTAGTTCCCTGATTTGTTGGAGTTGTTCCATATTGGTGGCAAAACTCTTAACACTAATTTTTATTCATGAGTGACAATGTAAGTTAGTATCTAGTTATGTTTGATTGGGTTTCATATGATTTATTGTTAAATCCTTTCATAATCTAGATGTCCTTGAATTTTTAACATAGTGACAAAGTAGGTTTGTTCTCCTTGAATTGTTGGTAGGATAATGGAAATTCAAAATTCTTGTATTTCAACACTAGAACTAAATATATAGACGAATCTAACATAACATTGTCTTTTCTTAGTTCATATAATAGATCAAGGTGGAGGACACTAATATTTATTTCATAGTTGTAAAGATATATCTTCTCAAACAATTTTAGCTTTTACAACTAGCTCACTATTTGAGATGGTGAACAATTCTAGTTTATATTATGTATAAAAAATTTATTACAAAATTTTATCTAGCCACAACAAAAGAACTATAAGAGGAGTGCACTCAAAAAGAAAGAATGATAAGAGTCATAACAAATTTTTGAGGAAAACCCAAACTTTAAACCCCTATGTATGGAGGAATCCTAAACCTTGAAGAATTGATTGACTAGATAGGGGAGATGGAGAAATTTTTTGTGTGTTGAACAAATTGAGGATATAAAAAAGGTAAGATTTACATGTACAAAATTGAAGAGTTGTGCATATTTGTGGTGGAATAAGTTGCAATTGGATAGACAAATTAAGGGGAATGAAAAGATCATAAGATGGGATAAAATGGAATTGATAGGTAAAATTTTGCATGAAGATTAATCTCTAAATTTATTGAGAAGATTGTAAAATTTGAAGCAGAAGGGGATTTTATTAAATAAGTATGCCTAATAATTATATATTACATTCATTAGTTCAAGAGGAAGTGAAGAAATCTCTAAATTTATTGCAAGTATGTAAATGGTGTTTGTGTTTCTATTCAATATGAATTTAATGCGTTGAATATTCATTTAGTGGTAGAGGTTTATCGGTTAAACTTAATTATTGAGAATAATGTGGCTATAAAGTAGCATGCATTGAAGAAGAAAAGAATAAGTGGATGCAAAAATTAGTTAAGAGAGAAGAGAGGTGATTATGAAACCAATGCCATCATAGTAAATCATATTGTTGGAAGAACATATAATCATGATAGAGGGTGTTAGCACTAGAAGTCACCTTCAGATTGCATTGAAGGTAAGCCCAGTACCATCAGTTTATATGTCATAGGTAATTGAGTTGTGAGTGGTAAAATGGAGAAAACTCAATGATAATAGCGTTCTAACTTAGAAATATGGGCTAGCATGCATAAGCAATTGAGGTATGGAATCAACTTCAGTCAGTAAGTTGGAGTAAGGGTGAGTAGGAGGAAGATTTAGTGAGAAAGGTGTAGAGGTCCACTATGAACATCAGATTTTCTAGCAGCCTAAGGAGGAAAAACTTAAACACAAGGTCCTCTTGGATTCAAATTTCAAGGAAGATGAAAGAAATCATAATAGTACTATAATCAAACATTTATCATAATACAGTTACAACAACCCATGAGAATCAATCAAATATGAACTCTCTCAGCATTAGAGACAAATAAGGTGGAGTAAGAAAGATGAATTAGATTAACCAAGATAAAGATGACTTAGATTAACCAAGATGTCTAAAAAAAAAATACATGACTAGAGAACTAGTTGTTCTCAATCAATATATTACAATATCAGGGAGCCTAGCTCAACCATTCGACCATAAAAAATATCGAAAATGAGTATATATACTTAGAACTATTGCAAGTACCAGGAGCGTGATCATTCCCATACATTCAAAGCTTCTAGTTGGCACCCACTTTGTCAAACTAGGCAGGTCTTCTCATTTCAGATCCGAGACAGGCGCAGTTAATCGTTTTATAGGAAAATTCATCCAGGAGGAAGCTTCGGGTGGACAATCCTCCTTCATGGATGCTATCTGCAATGCTTTCCATTTATGGGGTGAGATGAGGTCTCAATTGTCGGCCCTATCTTCAATAACTTCCTTCATTGGGATCAAGACAAGGCCTGACACCCATGAATGCTTCCAAGCGGTGCCCATGACTTCTTCAAGTCAATCCTGACACCTCAAGGCTCTGTAAATATTCCCCTGTGACCAATATGGGCATTGTAGGTGCTAAGCTCCTTCTTCATCACCCCTTCATGCTTATGACCTCGGGCTGTGGCCTATCACTTATCCCATATGATGCTTGGAGATTTCTCCCTTTGGATATTTTCACAACACCAGACCACAGAATTCTCGATGCCCGCTTTGACGAAATCTATAAGCAATGGGTGCTAGTTTCTTTTCCCAGACACGCCCCCAATATGACCTCAGGTTGTGACCCAGGGCTCCACCTCTGAGCACTTCAGAATTTCGATCTTTAGCCACTTTGACACTTCGGGCTTTACACATATCTCATTTCAAATTTCCCGAAGTGACTTTCTCTGTAGATAGGATCTGGTGCCACGTGTCCCTCTGGATCAGACGACTCCTACTCACTTCAGGATTTGTGACTTCAGACCTGTGACAAACAACTTTAACAATATTCCAAACTCTCGATTCCCTTGATGATTTTCCACCGTTGATCTCTCCCGATGAGATCTACGGTCTAGATTTAACCTTTTCTCAACCTTGGGACTTCAAACCTTTTTCTATGGTGCTATAATTCACGCACTTTCATTTTTCGAACACCCACAAACCGTCGATCTGAACTCCACATGGAATCCCAGCCGTTGGAATTTGAACTCGCATGTTTTCTTGATTCGATTCTGGAATGGGTCACTCTGAAAACGTGTGCTTTGAAATCAAGACTCATACCCGTGCAAGAAAAGGATTGGGTCACCCTGCGGCCCTTAGACAAATTTATGTGATAACAGAGGGAAAGGATCAATGAGAGGTAGAAGTACATGTGGAATATGAAGAAATGTGTTTCAGATGTGGAGGAGATGGACATAGAGCATATGAGTATCCAAAATCACATAATGAGGTAAGAAGACAAGAGGAAATAACATATGTTGTTGAATAATTGTAATTAATAGTAGAAGAAGAATTTACTAAAGTGAAATCAAAGCATGGAGAAAACTCAATGATGAGAAGAGTATTATTCCATATAGAAAAGGAGATTTCAAAATATCTACACTAGAGGAAGAGTATCTTTAACATTAAATTCACATTGAATGAAAAGTAAAATGTATATTTTAATTTGATTTTAAACGTGCTAGACTAGAGGAAGGGTATCTTTAAGATTAAATTCACATTAAATGAAAAGTAAAATCTATACTTTAATTTGATTGTAGATGGTGGTAGAAATCAAATATTGTTTCTCCTAAAGTAGTGCAGAAGTTGAATTTGAAGTGTACACAACACCCAAATGTATACAAAGTATGTTTGAAAAAATTTGATAAATAATATAAATACAAAGAAATGAAAAGAAAATAAAGAAAGGAGCAAACTTTGAAATTCTATGTACATTCCACTTGTACGACTATTGTTACATTGTGAAAAGAGATTTTCACGTTTTATCAAATTCTCTCCCACTTGGAAATCAAATTGAACAAGTGTAAATGCCAAGCATGTCTCTACACAAGACAAACCTCACTCCATTAATTTCATTGTTAGTTTTTGTGTTGCATTAACTTTGATCTACATTTTATCAATTTCATTACACCTACTTCCTCTATTTCCCTCACAATGTGGTACTCCACATCAATATGCTTATGCTTAGAACTATTTGGCTTCTTAGTCATTACAATGGTGATTTGTCTATCACATTTGATTTCTAAACTAGCCTATTTGATAGAAATATTGTTTCATAATCTCAATAACCAAAATGCATCTTTGATAACTTTTGTTGCAACAGCATATCATGCCTTTGAACTAGAAGAGGAAATGATGGTTTGTGTCTTACTCATCAACCCCACCACTCATTGGAACAAATAAAATACATGTGAACTTGTGGACATTTTCTTGTCCACATATCCAACCCAATCTTCATCAACAAACCCATGTAAGTCAAAACCATCATCACCTTGATCTTGATTACTAAGTCATAGACGTTGATTCCTTATACATACCCTAATATTATCTTAACAACCATCCAATCTTCCTTTCTTGGATCAAACATAAATATGTCATTGGGGCTTCTATGTATGTCAATTGTCATACAGAGCAACCCGTTGGGGATTCTGTGTATGCCAATTGGCATACATAGCATCCCATTAGAGATGTTGTGTATGCTAATTGGCATACATAGTAGCCCGAATGTCCTCCTGTGTATACCAATTGGTATACACAATAGGCCATTGGGGGATGCTATGTATTCCAATTGGCATACACAATAGGCATTGGGTCTATTGTGTATGCCAAATTGGTATACATAGCAGTCTGATCTGAAAATAGAATGTACTTGTTTAAGGGTGCAAGGTATCCATTTCCCATAATTTCAAATGTGAGTTATATACTCCAAGTGACCTCTGAAAATGTGAAAACTTCTTATTTCTTATACAGAGATAGACTATAGGGGCATTCACCAGACATGTCACCTCTAAAGAGAGGATGAGTTCCAGAGGCTACCTGGCCCTCTACTGGCTCTGCCTAAAGAAATAACGAAGTAAACACTTAGAAGTCTTTGACATACACATACTTGAAGTTTGAGGTCTTGCGGAATAAGACAAATAACTTTCTGCAATTGAATAGGTGATTATGTGTGTATGCAAGTTATGTATATTTTTTGTTTAACACTTTATATCATTTTTGTTTAGCATATCATCTTCAGAAAATAAAGACATCAAAATGATAAAGCAGTTCACCCCCTTTGGGCTACATCTGCTGGACCAAACCTCCCAAACTAGGCTTGTCCTCTTGTATTAAAAATGCTACAAAGGCTAATACAAGAATATGAGTGTCTTGAAAGACAGATCTGACTGTAAATACAGAATCAGAAGCTAGGAATTAGCTAAACATGCTCTTTCCCAAACACTAAACAGTGAAATTGTACCTTATACAGTACTTTCCCCAATTGGCCCTGGTGGCCCTTTAATCTTGCATGGATAATTTCGAGGTGAAGATGACCTCAATTGGTTCTGAAACCTCTTCCATCAGACTCAGAAGGTCGAAAATAGCAGACATAGGCTTTTGAATCACCAAAAATGGATGAACATAGCCCCCAAACAGCTCAAGCACTGAAATGGCCCTGGTGGCCCTGAAAGCTTCCTTGAAGCTAAACAATGAGAAGAATGCCTCAACAAGAAAAATGAGCTATAGAAATAGATTCAGAATGCTAATAAACTTCAGGAGTGACCTTCGTTGCACATTCACTGGCTGCACAATTCCCAATGCAGCTCCCAAACTGATTTGGTCCTAGTGGCTCCTGGAACTTCCACGAAGCAAAATCACCTGCAAATGACCTCAGATGGCTCTACAACCTGCTCCATTGGCTCCAGAAGGTTGAAGAGACCCAAAATCGACCAAAATTTTTGTGAAGAATGGTTTCCTCTAGCTCGAGATATGGCAATAACTAACTCTCCTTCTCTTTTCCCCAAAAACTCCACTAAATTCGCAATAGCTGGAGTTAGCCTCACTAAAAATAGCCAAATGCCAAAAAAGGCGGACTCCACCCCAAAAACGCGCCAACTGCTAACAAACTGTGGCATCTAATGGTTTTAAACCATGCAATGTGACCACCTGTCAAACCGCGCGCATAAAAATCCGCCCAAGGTTAACGCCACAGTTATGCCCGTGGTCTTGTACACAATGGGCTGGTCCTTAGGGGTTGGCCCCCTATTTAACGCGCCTTCCAACATGTGTCAACTTTATAAAAAGCATCACCCTTTTTCCATGTAAATGCCACCGCTAGCCCATGTGGTTAGGGCGCGGGGCTTTCATGTGGGAGACCCACGGTCGAATCCCTTCAACTCTTGGTCACGCGTTCAAAAATGAATTTTTCATATGGACAAGTGGCGGCCTATGCGCCCACCAAATTTTTGGTTAAAGAAAACCCATTGCATTAATGTTTTTATTTTATTTTTATTTTTTGAACAAATTCAAAATTTCAATGTTATTGGGCAATTCTTCTTTTTGGCATAACTTCCTCATACGGAGACCGTTTTCCGAACCGTTCACGGCGTCGGAATCAGGAAGATGAGCTCTATCCAGTCGTTCAGATTCAAACCAGTTTTGAGCACTTTTATTTTTTACCATTTTACGACACTTGGTCCTGAGATCCTGATCACACCTCCCAAATGGGAAGGCTTTTGGTCCCCAAAAGCTTACTGAATCTCTGAACTGAACTGTACAGCACTTGAGGAACAGAAATATCCTCTACCGGTCAGCCAAAAAAGAATACTGATGCCAAAAATGTCCTGTCTTATCAACTGTCACGATGCCCATCCATGGCACCTCCGCTCCAGAAGAAGAGTTGCCTCCCAAATGAGAAGGATTTTACAAAGATAAACACTTCATCATTTCTCCTTTTTACAATCTTGGAGATCAAAATTAACTTTTTTCAAGTCAATATTGCATTACATGCATGGTTAAAAACAAAGTAATCAACCCTTCAAGTTAATCACACATACATGTTTAAAATACAAGGAAATCATCATGATCCCTGTGCTCATGCATATCATTCTCATGCATGCAGTTTATCCTTCAACTTTCTCTTAAGTACAATCATAAGTACAATATCCTCGATCACATGTACATGTAATTTCAAAGCTGAAATGAATATAACTTTCGCTGCGATAGAGTGAGTCTCATACTCAGCTTTTCCATCCTGCAACTTGCATTCCCTTAACAAAGAAATGCATTCAATCAAAAGACATGCAACTTTAATTGGATAAGAATTCTAACCATTTCTTACCAATCCATTTCAAAGGCGCTTCCTTTAACTGCACATCGATATCAACATGTTTATCATCCTGACACATATCAGTGATGGAAACTTCCTTCCCATTCTTGCCATACTCTTTCTCCAATTTCTTCAACTTTCGTGGAAGCATTGTTGAATTCAGAGTCCAACAC
>JZKD02S1642353.1:193003-204801 GCA_000966675.3 Picea glauca
ATGATAAAGCAGTTCACCCCCTTTGGGCTACATCTGTTGGACCAAACCTCCCAAACTAGGCTTGTCCTCTTGTATTAAAAATGCTACAAAGGATAATACAAGAATATGAGTGTCTTGACAGACAAATCTGACTGTAAATACAAAATCAGAAGCTAGGAATTAGCTAAACATGCTCTTTCCCAAACACTAAACAGTGAAATTGTACCTTATACAGTACTTTCCCCAATTGGCCCTGGTGGCCCTTTAATCTTGCATGGAGAATTTCGAGGTGAAGATGACCTCAATTGGTTCTAAAACCTCTGCCATCAGACTCAGAAGGTCGAAAATAGCAGACATAGGCTTTTGAATCACCAAAAATGGATGAACATAGCCCCCAAACAGCTCAAGCACTGAAATGGCCCTGGTGGCCCTGAAAGCTTCCCTGAAGCTAAACAATGAGAAGAATGCCTCAATAGGAAAAACGAGCTGTAGAAATAGATTTAGAATACTGATAAACTTTAGGAGTGACCTTCGTTCCACATTCACTGGCTGCACAATTCCCAATGCAGCTCCCAAACTGATTTGGTCCTAGTGGCTCCTGGAACTTCCATGAAGCAAAATCACCTGCAAATGACCTCAGATGGCTCTGCAACCTACTCCATTGGCTCCAGAAGGTCGAAGAGACCCAAAATCAACCAAAATTTTTGTGAAGAATGGTTTCCTCTAGCCTGAGATATGGCAATAACTAACTCTCCTTCTCTTTTCCCCAAAAACTCCACTAAATTCGCAATAGCTGGAGTTAGCCTCACTAAAAATAGCCAAATTCCAAAAAAGGCGGACTCCGCCCCAAAATTGCGCCAACTTCTAACAAACCGTGGCATCTAACGGTTTTAAACCATGCAATCTGACCACCTGTCAAACCGCGCGCATAAAAATCCGCCCAAGGTTAACGCCACGGTTATGCCCGTGGTCTTGTGCACAATGGACTGGTCCTTAGGGGTTGGCCCCCTATTTAACGCACCTTCCAACATGTGTCAACTTTATAAAAAGCATCGCCCTTTTGCCATGTAAATGCCACCGCTAGCCCGTGTGGTTAGGGCACGGGGCTTTCATGTGGGAGACCCACGGTCGAATCCCTTCAACTCTTGGTCACGCCTTCAAAAATGAATTTTGCATATGGACAGGTGGCAGCCTACTCGCCCACCAAATTTTTGGTTAAAGAAAACCCATTGCATTAATGTTTTTATTTTATTTTTATTTTTTGAACAAATTCAAAATTTCAATGTTATTGGGCAACTCTTCTTTTTGGCATAACTTCCTCATACGGAGACCATTTTCCGAACCGTTCGCAGCGCCGGAATCAGGAAGATGAGCTCTATCCGGTCGTTCAGATTCAAACCAGTTTTGAGCACTTTTATTTTTTACCATTTTACGACACTTGGTCCTGAGCTCCTGATCACAGTCCCAATGGGTTTCATTGTATGCCACTAATGTAGGCCTGGAAGAGATGACAAATTTATATTTTTTTTAAAAACACTTATAGTGCATCGGTCTTCCAATGCCCCCTCATCTCACTTTCGACGACCTAAAACATGGATGATATTGAGAATTCGTCGCTAAATAGATTCCATGTTGTCTGACTTCCGACGAATCTAGCTTCTATACTGTCTCACTTCTGACGCATGAAACGTGGCCAATATAGAAACTTCATTGATAAATATTTTCTAGTTCATCTCACTTCCGACCAATGAAACAAGGTTGATTTAGATTCTTCATCGAAGAATAGTTTCTATATCGTCTGAATTCTGACGACTTAAACATGGTTGATATGGAAAATTAGTCAAACAATAGTTGCACTTGTTCGGCTCACTTCCGATGAATGAAAACGTCAGAAGTAAGACAACCATTTACGTCACTGTAGAATTCGGCTTGCCTTCGACGCCACATGTCCATCAGATATGTTAGAACTAAGACGATGAGGGTATCCTTCGAAAGTGATATGGTACCAGAATCAACATTTTGGGGGGTCAAGTTTTGTCAGAATCCCAACAAGCATACGTCGGGATTATGGCGAAAGTGTCGTCAGAAAATGATGCAAATTTACTAGTGAATCTTATGGCTAAATAAGGAGCATAATGTCACTGTCTTTGAGCAATATTTTATTAATTTCCACCTTGGAATGTACTAAGATCAAGTGATGTGTGATGTAGTTTCAATAGATGCGTGTCATCTATTGTTAGGAAGACATTTCCAGTATGATAGAAAATGTATGCTTGTTGGTGTGAAGAATACCTTTCTTCTAGAGAAAGATGGAGAGAAACATTGGTTGTGGCCAATGAAAGAGGAAAAAGGAGAAAGTAGTAACATCAACAATTTTACCTATGGTAGGAGAGTAATTTTATGCACCACAAAAGTATTTTTGAAAGAGGAGAGGTAAAAATGGTGTTTCATTATTTTTCCAAGGAATGTGAGCTTGGAAATTGGGAGGCATTATCCAATAGAGAAAGTGAGTGCACTGATAGGTGAATTTAAAGGGGTTACCATTTGTGAGGATCAATTCTCATCAAATATATTTATTTCCAAGTTTTATTTTTCCAAATAAATAACCACATTAGTTAACTCCAGCTGAAAGTGAAGAGATAAATAGGCAAGTTCGTGACTTATTAGACAAAGATCTAATAAAAGAGTTTGAGTCCATGTGTAGTACCTATTGTACTAGAACCAAAAAAAGGTGAAGAATGGAGGATGTGCATTGATTCAAGGGCCATCAATAATATTACCAAAGTAAATATTTTCCTTACCGAGGATGGATGACTTAATAGATTCTTAAGTGGAGCATGATATTCATCTAAGATCAATTTAAAGAGTGGGTATCATCAAATCATATTATGTCAAGGAGCTGAATGGAAGATGTCATTTTAAAAAAAAATGGATGATTATATGAGTGGTTGGTCATGCCATTTGGACTAATTATTGTACCAAATACCTTTATGAAATTGATGAATGAAGTGTTGAATCCTTATTTGGGAAGGTTTCTTGTTGTTTATTTATATAATATTCTAATTTTCGTCAAGATGAAAGAGGAGCATCTGGATCATTTGAGGCAAGGGTTGGAAATATTGAAGCATGAGAAGTTACTTATAAATCTGCAAAAAGTCCATTTATGAAAGAAGAATTAGTATGCTTGGGATTTGTAATATCCCAAGAAGGCTTAAATATGGATCTAGAGAATGTAAGAGAAATTGTAGAATCGCGTATTCTTAGGAGAACCTTGGAGGTAAGAAGTTTTCATGATTTAGCTAATTTTGATAGAAACGTATTAGAAATTTCAATGTTATTTGTGCACCAATAATTGCTTGTATGAGAAGGACAGAATTTCAATGGAATGCCACAACTCAAAGGGGATTTGAGTTGCTAAAACATAAAGTGACTCAAAAACCAATATTGGATTTACCTTATTTTTAAAAATTATTTCAAGTAGACTGTGATTTTGTTATAAAAGCAATTGGGGCAGTACTTAGTCCAAAGAGAAAATCAATTTCCTACTTTAGTGAGAAATTAAATGAAGTAAAATAGAAACATTCTATGTGTGATTAGCAATTTTACTCAATTATTCAAGTTTTAAAGAAATGAAAACGTTATTTTTTTCCTAAAGAGTGTGTTCTATATATTGGTCATCAAGTGTTGAGATACATCAACAACAATGAAAGTCCAATCAGAAACATATGAAAGTGATAGAATTCTTGAAAAGTTGCACAATTGTGTTGAAACATAGGTCTAGAAGATCTAACAGAGTTGTTGATAAATTGAGTAGGACATTATTATTGACCACTATGACCATTAAGACCATTAAGACAGTAGGACTATAAGTAGAGAAGAGTTTGTATGAGACGGACCTAGATTTTGTTGAAGCTTGAAAATTCAGTAAAGAGACATGGAGTGGTGAGAGAACCCCATTCTTGGATTATTTTATCCAAGAGGGATTATTGCTTAGGAATAAACAATTATGTATTCCTAGATGTTCAATTACGAATAATCTCATTAGATAGCTACATAATGGTGTCTTCAATGAAATTTTTGTGATTGATAAGACTCAAGCATTGCTTGAAGAGTGATATTGTTGGCTTGGTATTACTAAAAATGTGAAGAAATTTGTTGAAAGTTGCAGAGTTTGTTAGCATGCTAAAGGAATGTGTAAGAATATTCATTTGAGACACCATTCCTAATACCATAATCACCATGGAAAGACATCGGTATAGATTTTGTGTTGGGATTTACTACAACCCAATGAGTTAATCACTCTATTTTTGTTATTGTTGATAAATTTTAGAAACTGACACATTTTGTGTAAAAATACTAGTGATTCCATGAGCATAATTGTTTTATTCTTCAAGGAAATTGTTCGCTTGCATTGTTTTCCAAGAAGTGTAACCTTAGATGGGGACAACAAGATTATTGGTCATTTCTATATAACTTTATAAAAATTTACAGCTCAATTCCCCATGTCATCCATAGACTGATGGAAAAACTGAAATAGTGAACATAAGCCTTGAAAATCTATTAAGATGTCTTGTCGAAGAAAAACCTAGACAATGGAACTTGGTGTTAGTGCAAGTTTAATTTGTGCACAAAAACTCAGTGAACAAGTCCATATGAAAGATCACTTTCCATATTGTGAATGGGAGATCACCAAGAGGAGTGATAGAGTTGAAATTTTTTTCTAAAGTGAGAAAAAATAGTGCAGATGTAGAATCATTTGTCAAACATATGAAAGAAGTGCATGAGCAGGTGTAGCAATAGTTTTGGAATATCAGTCAGAGTTATAAGAAAAGGGTTCATATGATAAGGAAAGTAAAAATATTTGAAGAAGGAGATATTGTATTAGCACATTTGAGGAAGGAAATATTCCCAAGAGGCATCTATAACAAATTGAAAATGAAAAAAATTGGGCCATATATAATTCTAAAGAAAATTTTAATAATGTGTATGTGCTAGAATTTCCTAGGGGTTTAGATATTTCTCCCACATTCAATGTTGTAAACTTATACAAATTTTGTGATGGAATAATGGAAGAAGATGAAAATTATGTTGATTATTGGAGAGAACATATTCATGAACAAAAGGAAGATGAAATTGAAAAAAAATACATGAAAGAATTGTACAAACAATGAGAAGCTAGAAAACAAAAGAATATATAGTCCATTGGGAAGGTAAAGATTTAGAAGAAGCGTTTTCGACTTCATGAGAAGAATTGGAGCAACTCACTTAATCTACTCTAGGTTAAAGAACTAATTTTTTGAGTGGGATCTCACTTCTCTTTCTACCAGATCCTAATGCAAGGGGATCAATTCCATGACCACCTTTTCATTTTCCATTATCGAAGAATCCTAGAAGAGAGTTGAACATACCACCAATTTCCAGTAGTCACTGAATCAACCACTCAAAATTGAATGGTACAAGTCCAATCAATATTTACTTATCATCCAAAAATCCCAATTAAACCCTAAATGTCCCTTATTTTATTGCTAATGATCGTGATCTCTACGCAGTATTTTCATTTTCGGTGGAGGTTGGTTGTTTAGATTTTGTACAATGGGTTCTCCATTGTCTGTTTTCGACTATCAAAATCAAATGGTTGCATATTATTCGAGGGTCTCCAATAGCTGGATTAATTTGATGGACATGTAATCTTCCCCCTCCATGTAAATTTTGATATGGAAACCCAAGTGACAATCTAACCATCCTAATTAGCATTAAATTTATTTATTAATGGTATTTTTAATTAAAATTTTCAATGAATTTTATTAGGGGAATAGAATGATATGAGCTAAGAGGGGGGTCTTGAAATATAAGGAGGTATTGTTACGAGGGTTATTTCTGAAAGAGAAAAGATAAGAGAAGAGTAGAGAGGAGGAACCTAATATAGTGAAGGGGATGGAAACTCGAGATCTAATTTTGTCTAGAATAGGTGAATTCCATTAAATTGTAGTATCCCAACTGAGACTAAGACTAGCGGGCTAAGAAATTGATATCATAGGTAATCAAGAAATCACATTGATACCATGACTATGTAACTCAACATTTTTCCAACAAATACAATTCATTGTTTGCTCCTGAAGAGTTCCTCCCTTTGTGTTCATTTGATTATGTTTGGATGTGTTGAGTGTTTAATTAGTTTGTTGTGTACTTTGAATTTGTGGACATGGTTGTAATTTGATAAAACTCCAACCAAGGTTGGCATCATAAAAATAGGACGATTTGTAAGATTCAGATAATCAACATACACGAGGATCTAGAATATAATTGAGAAGCAACACAATTAACAATTATACAGAAGAGAAGAGAAGAAGAATAATTGGAGCAATGTAATTCTCATTAACCAGTAGAAAGAAAAAAATGATCATCCAAAGATGAAAGAATACAATACAATGCAATTGAATGAAATAGAATTGAATTAGTTCCCTTGAAACTATGCTAATCTTAACTACATGAAAAGCATGAGAGAACATGCCCATGCAAAGAAAAGTGTGCTTTCATGAGGGAGTTAACTTGTATTTTTTTGGCTAAGTGGAGTAAAATATCTCATGTGCTTTCATTCCTAGAAAGTAGGATCTAACCCCACTTCAAGTGCACACTTATTCCAAGAAATTAGGAATTTGCTCATAGAAAATAGGATCCCACAATACAATGGTGGAGAGAAGTGCTCCTATCCCTAGAAAAGTAGAATTTTCCTAAGATAACTCCCTATAATTAAGGGATGAATCCCAAGTGCATTGTAGGAGAGAGAAAAATATGCATGTGAGGAAATATTATAGGACAAAGGATGCATGTACACCAACGACCCCCTTACTCCTAACTTAGGTGTAATGTCCCTAATATGAAACCCTTTGTAATTGTACATATAGGCTAGTGAGTCATTGGTACCGATTGTAAATCTAAATGTACATATAGGTTGATGATTCAGCACCAAGTTTTGGTTTTGCACACACCTGAGTAGTGCATGAGGATTGTTATCAGAGAAAGGGTGCACACATTTCATAGTGTTGCACACACCTAGGTAAGTGTGTGTGGTTGAACATCAAAGGAAGGTTGTGCACATTCCATAGTGTTGTGCACACCTCAATAAGTGTGCAAGGATTACCTTGAAGTGCACATTGAACCAAATATGTGTGTGTGTGTGTGTGTGTGTGTGTGTGTGTGTGTGTGTATTTGAGGCCGAAGAGTATATGTGGTTATGAGGATAGTGAGCCGGGACACAAATAGGCGAATGCACATGTCCTTGTAAAATGTAATCACACTCAAGTTATTAATAATATCACATCATTGCATGTAGATAGATCAGACAAAAAGAGATGGGGGGATAACTCCACCGAAAAGGAAAAAGGGGGGGATTTAAGTCCAAGGGAATATTTTATTAATATTTTTGAAAAGTGTAATTATGGATATTTATTTATCCTAAGTTCCCAAGGTATGGAAATGAGTCACCAAGTGGTTAAAGTTAGTTCTAAAGGTGACAAGTGTCTAGTTTTCTCTTGTGAAAAAGGGGTCGGACCATCGGAGAAAGGAAAACTATTACCTTGTCTATAGAGAAAAGATTGTAAGGGGCTTTATATATTATAAACTGAGTATTTTTTTTCAAAAAGGTAGGTTTTCAGGCCCATGATCATTCTCTCGAGGTGATAGATTTGTTGTCGAAGAGGTGGGTTGTCAATCCCATGATCATTCTCTCCAGGTGAGAGTTTTTCTTGGAATTATTTCCCGGTGCACTAGGCATTAATTACAGGGCTCTGAGACTTCCTTTCTAGACTATTTTTGAAGCCATGGAAGGGAAGTGGGGCAGCCAAGGGACTATTGAGCATAGAAGGGACACACTTCCTTGGGTGGGAAAGTGTTATAACCCTAATTTTCACCATACATGCTTACCTGGAATCAAGTCATCTCAGATCCCTTCTTTGCCAAAGCATTGCTGAAAAACTCTTTAAAAAACCTCTTTTATAAAGGCCCACATGCCCTACTCCATTACTGCATGCATGTACACACTAGATGACCTAAAACAGCCTGCGTGGACCGACAAAAGCATGAAAAAAGGAAAGTTGCCGATGGAACACACAGCTTTGGGTGAGTTAACTAAAACTCTCGGCCATGAATGGCCGAGGGTTCATCCAAATACCTAGCTTCTTCTAGCCTATAAAAGAAGGGTTAGGGGTCCCATTTGGAATAGGAGAATAAGAGTAAAGAAACTATGCCCAATTTCACATTCCCATTGTCCCAACCCTTTAGCCATCCTTGTGCAAGAAGAGATACAAAGCAAATAAGTTCGAGGAAATTTGAAGAGGAGCCCAGGATCAAGATTCGTGGAGCAGTGGTCAGTCTTGAAATTGTAAGTTGATTCATTAAAGTTAATAATAAAGGAATGCTTTTCATGTCTCACTATATGAGTTCTTCATAGTTTAGTAGATATATGTTTGAATCTCTAACCCATTAGTCTGTAGGTAAAATGCATGTGTAGTTTGTTGCTTGTTTTGTATGCAGGTCAGCCTTGGGAGGAGAGCTACTAACAAGTGATCAAGCATGAAGAAGGATCGACATCGAACATCCAAAACAAGGTATGTTGGTCTAACCATGTATTTTCTGAAAAGAAATGGGGACTAAGTCTAGGACGAAGGTAGAAAGTAGGTTTATTTTGGGCATATCTACATGCATAATATAACCCTATTTGCTAGTCCGTAGGGGGATTTCCCACCACAACAGAATTGGTGACCGTACTGGGGAAGTCTCTAGGATTCCTGGGAATATTTTTTGGTAGTTTTAAAAGACTGGTTTTCTTGCCTATTTTTTGAAGTTTTTGCAAAGTTTGAGCTAACAGAGAGTCTGGTTTTCCATACTAGCTATCTGTGTTATTTGCTTGACTGTGTTTTTTCAATACCCAAAGAGGTACATGTGGCCTGCATAAGGTTTTCACGCGTGTACCCACGCCCTACTCTCTTACAACCCGCGTGTAAATGCTAGCTAAAGAAGTGGCAGTAGTGTGTAGATTCCAGAAAATTTTTGAGGCAGTCATCCTCTTCCCTGTCAGAATCAGTCATTCTCAGGGGCTTTCTAGAATTCTTTCTAAGTCTTGGTTGTTTGCAGTCTTCTCTCAAATTGGTTTGTTTTACAATTTTTTTTTTCTTACATTGTTTGCTTTTTTCTATTAAAGAGAGTGTCTAAGCCTTCAAGAGATCCTGGTTCTCAATATTAGTGGTCTCTTCCTGGTTTGGATTGTCTATTTTTAGTTGTTTCAGAGTTTTATAGATACACGTGGCCTGTATAAGGCCAACACGCGTGTACACACCCTCTGGCTCTACATAGCTTGCATGAACATGCTTTTTGTTGGATTGTCAGTGGTGTGCTTGCGCAGGATAGTTTTTGTTAAGGGTAAGGTAGTCATCCTTTCCCTTGACAAGAGTTATAACTCTCAGGTTTTTGAACCTCTGTCCTAGCAGTCAGTAGCTTAGGGTTAATCTTAGCCTTAGCTTACTTTTTTCATTTAAAAGTTGTCATTAGAAAAAAAAAATTAGGGCTTTTAGACAAGTGTGAGAGTCATTTTTTAAGTTTCTAGTGTGTGATTTCTTGAAGTGGTTCTTTGCGATCTGCGATTAGGCCAGAATTGTTTTTCTTAGTTTTTTACTTGTTGGCATTTTTCCTTTTTGCTTTATCAACATTTAAATAAATAAAAAATCTCTTTCATTTTCTTGTTTGGTTGAAAAGTGTGATTTTGCATTAGTAGCCAAGGAAAAATATTTGTTTTCTCAAGTTTTTGATATTTTACTTAGATCATAAGTAGCTCGTAGTCAAGTGAAATCCTTCTTTAAGTTTGTTGATTCAAAAGATCTTAGAAAAATAAACAAAAAAAATTGAAAAATTGTTGAAAATTTGTGTTAAGTGAAAAATTTTGTTTCCAGCTTTCTGTTCATTTTTTACTTTCATATTTCAAACATCATTAGTTTCACTTTCATACCCCTTGACATAATATAAGACATAAAATTAATGCTAAAATCTAAAATTTATTAGACTTTTATGTTTGTAGGGTTAACCAACTAGTTCAGGATTAGGGCCTTGGATTAGGTTGGAGAGGAAACTCTTTAAGGCCATTAAAATCAAACATTGGAGTCTGAGTTAGGGAGTGTCCAAGTCCAGTATCATGAAAGTTATTCGGGAACCCCCTCTAACACATGGGATAAACACGAGGTTGCATGCGGAAAGGTAGCAGAGATAACCCCTCCAAAGCTGGACCAATCGTAGTGGAGAATACATATAGAGGGCTTGTTTTGGGATTCCATAGATTGCATTTGCCACGGGGCTTCATCGGTCTCGAATCCATTCGAGGTCCTCAGTTGTCTTTCGGACCAATTGCTTTCGATACCCTTGACAGGTTTCGGGCTCGATACCCTACTCATTGTGGTCTACCCAACTTTCGACTATACCCACCTAGTGATTGTTCGTGCACTGGCAACCTAGTTGCCTATCTTTTTTAGGGAGATACACAAGTGACTGCGGGGGTATACCGCGGTACCTAGAATAGACATCGGGCCACGCTTTGCAGAGTATACCTAGAGGGTGCTTCCATTTTCGAGTTTCACTTGCACCGGTAAGTTGCTCTAGTGTTGGTTGTTGTAAATGCTCTTCCAATTAATTTAGTGTTTGCATGTCTTATCTTCTAGGGAATTTTTTAGTGCATGTTGTTTTTGAATGGTTAGACTACCCTAGTGTGTCTTTGATCTTCTCACACAGTAGAGGATCACGAGCTCCTCCATTCACGAAGGCTTCTTATCCTGCCGCCGGTTACACTGGAGCCACCCCCACCACCACTAAGGCAAAGGCTAGACCAACAAGGGTATTTTGAAGTGATTAAGTCACAAGAAATTATGCCCAACCAACATCCAGAGGAATCAATCATTTTAGACCTTGGAGTGCAAACTTTTTTTCTGGTTGAAACCTTCACCACTGATCTTTCGACACCCACCAGTGTATCGATTCATCCTTATGAGTGCAAGAGAGTGTCGCACGTAGAAATGGAAACAAATGTTGTTACTCCTGTTATCACCCCATAAAATATGGGAATCAACTTATGACTTGGATATTTTGGATATTATCTATATCTAGTGTTCTTATTGGAAATCCATTTTTCATTTTTGCAAAAGAAAAAGATGAAAGAAAAAGAAAAGAGGGAAAAAATATTTGAAATAAAAGCCCCATGCAATAACAGTGACTTTGTCATACCTTTCAAGCATGACCAAGTCCTTTTAAATTTCAATATTGTTAAAACTAGTGAATACACTTGATCAGACCATCTAATCCTGGTCAGGTAGCCCCTAGGTTAGATTTAGTGAATACACCTGATCAGACCATCTAATCCTGGTCAGGTAGCCCTTAGGTTAGATTTAGTGAATACATCTGATCAGACCAACTAATCCTGAACAGATATCCCTTAGGAACAATAATACCTTAACCCAACAGTTTAATCTGGGTTTTTCGTCTTGTGAAGTAGGTCAGAGTGTAGACTGATCGCTTGGCCTGCCTTGCCCAACTAAAACCCTCTCGAAGAAAGTGCTACCTCAAGTCTCTCTTTGCCTTAGGATAGTTGGAATAAAGTCCCTTGGTGGTGTGTGTGAGAAAATCCAAAAAAGCCCATGAAAAAGAACTAACCCTAAGTTTTCCTACGCATGGATTTTCCACCATTGACATATGTTTTGGTCTTTTTCCAGTGGTCCAGATCTCGTCGCTCAGATCGACGGTTCACGGAGCATTCCGAAACCCCCTTAGTGTTTTACTTTTAA
>JZKD02S1642353.1:213204-251396 GCA_000966675.3 Picea glauca
GACTGCTATCAAGCTGTATCATTTTTGAAGAGACTCACCATTAATAAAGAAGAGGCATTTTACAGGATTCTTGCGTATGTTCACTGGTGATGTGATTCTCTGAGTTAATGTTTTCTTTCTTTGTATTTCATTTTGTTGTCTAAATATAATCTTTACGAATAGCGTTATGTTGCAGGATTTATCTCTGATACCCTATTTCCAATTCTAGAGATTTAAATGTTTATCTTCTAAATATCTTCAATTAAGAGATTCTTAAGTGCCTTTTAGTTGAAGTTATTTTTCTCATCTGTTCTTCTATTCATCATTCAAATATCAAATATCCAGTGAATGTATTACCTCGCCTTATGAAAAACTTCTTTGGCATTTCTGGTTATTTCTCAGACTTGATTAAACACTGACCCCATAGCCCAATGGATGTGTAGTTTGTCTCAACCAACTTTAAAAACCCTTTACAACAAAACCAACGATTTCTTTAACTAGCCTAATATCAGAAAATAAACAAAGCTAAATCATACAGAGAGATCCCTCTCTGGAGCTGGAAGGGCTAGATCCCAACTCTAAAAGCAGTTGGTTAAGGTTACCTTAGTAAATTTCTTCTTTTTCAACATCTAGGAAATTTACCGAGTGCTAACAACTCCTTCTAAGAATTCTTCAATTCCCACTACGGTTGTCACCACAGGACAGTTTCCACCTCTAACCCACCATCACCAATCCGACCCACCATGGTCTTGACCGCCTCTGCATCGCACAGTGGTTCGATCCCGTCTTTGGTGGTGGCCACAACCCCTTTCACACCAAGTGTGACAGGCCCTCCGTTCTCATACGGGATGCCTAGTTCAGGTACAAGTCCTGTACTTTCCTACTCCACTTCACAGACTTCAGGTCTAGGAGCAGGGATATTTAACGCTCCTTTGCAAGGGAACATGGGGGGAACTCCTGCTCCTTTTAATTCTTTCCCTTATGGGGGAGGTCATATACCTCCTTCGTCCCCTTCACTTGGTGTCTCGCATCAACAAACCATCAGACAGCCTTCACACCATAATTTACTTGGAGCGGGGAGTCAAGGACCACCTTCGTATAATATGTCAATAGGTTCAACATCATTTTCTTTGTTCGATGTGTTTGGTAACAACGCCTTATCATCAACTACTTTCCCAACTAGGGGCAACCTCGATTTCGGACAACCTATTCCTATGCAGGGTATTATTCCTGCACAGGGGGCACACCTAGGAACTTCTTCTGCAACAGGGCCTTGGAATTCTTGGCAGGGATTAGTTCCCTCATCAGGAATTCCAATATGGGGTAATTATTTTCATAATCAATGGAACCCTGGACAAAGAACTATGCCTATCCCCATGGGACCGACATGGAGTAATCCTTCCCAAAGTCCTTCAAATGTAATGCATGCCCAACCATCTATGTCCTATTTTGGAAATCCATCGATGATGTCTCCTCACACGCAAAATACATATGCTGGCCATGGCCATGGTTTCTACCAGAATCCAATCCAGCAGTCGAACTTTTCTTGGCAACCTGATGCTAGTCAAACTCTAGGCCCTTTTTTCCCAGGTTATCACCAACGACCCAAACTACCCTTCCTGGCAACCTTTCATTTTCCAAACTTGAAAAGGTTGTTGAATGACCCTATCTTTCAAGATCCACGTTGGCCTCCTATGTCGATGAAGTTGCCTTCGGACATCCCAAAGTTCGAAGCCAAGCCTAACAAATATCCAGGAGGTCATGTGACTACCTTCCATCTTTGGTGCTCATCTAACTCGTTGAAAGATGACTCTATATAGTTGTGATTGTTTCAATGTACTCTCATAGGGAGTGCCATGAAATGGTACATTGAGCTCGACCACTCAAGATACTCTTCCTTCGGTGAACTAGTGATGGCTTTCCTAAACCATTTTCAGTTGCCTGTGAGATACGACGTTGGCACCGAATTACTGGCCAATTTCTCACAAACTAAAGCGGACCATATCTATGATCAAATTAAATAATGGAGACGTAGAAAGAGTTTAATTAAGGTACTAGTCCCACCAACATTCCTTCTCGAGTGGTTTCTTAAGTCTTTGGTCCCACAGTTGTCCAAAGACGTCGCGACATCAGGAGCATTTTCTGAAGACAACACCATCATGAGAGCTCAACAACTTGAGCTAATCTATTCTCAGTCCAGTTTATTATACGAGATATTGTCATATGTGCCATGCTCAATACTTGATAACACCAGACAGAGAGATGGACCACATGCCGATGGTATTGTTGGTTCAGCAAAAACAAATCCCGCTGAGCAATTGACGAAGCAGTTGCAACAGTTGTCTATACAACACATAGCGACCAACCAAACTACTACTTTGGCTACTCCTCCTACCAAAACGTCGGATGTACACATAGTGAAATCGACTAATCCAAAGGCCACCCAACAGCTTGAGGGAAAGAAAAAACAATGAAAGAAGGGTAAGGGGGATAAAAAAACCTATCGATAATGCTAGCAGGAACAACACTGAGAAATGGAAGGCCAGGTATCCATGCAACCTGTGCGCGGAGGACCACCCAACCCACCTTTGTCCCCGGCTTGCAGAGGCCCAAAAGTTTGTGACATAGCAACAACCTATTGTTTTAACCAATCCATTCCAACATGGGAAAAATCTAACACAGACCTCTGCAAACATGAAAGGGAGCAGCTAAGGACCCTCCCACCTTCAAACAACCCCGCATCTGCGAACGTATATATGGTGAGAGGTGATGCTTTTATATCGATTAGAGCGCATGATTATAGTAAACCAAGTACTTCTGAGAAGGGTAAAGAAGTTGAACTCCCATCTCTTCCTCTACAGATTGAGAAGACGTTGGGAGAAACAATGACACGCATCCCCAAAGGCACGTTCAAAAAATCTTCTCATAACCCAAACACAAGGGCCGCCCAGAACTACTCTGTGGTGGAATATTTATCGCAAACCCCTTGTGCAATGTCCGCTTTGGAGGTCCTCCAAAGCTACCCTTCCTAGAGGAAAGCCTTATTAACCGCTTTATGATCTACCGAGACTTGTAGTATGGGTACAATCATGTTGGATGCAACTGACCTAAAACCTTGTCTGCCTTACCACATAGCGTTTCAGATAGTAGTGGCTTATCCCACAAAAACTTTTACTCGAAATATATTTTGCATAGTGGTCGATGAGGGAGCCTCGACATGTGTTATGTCGTTGGCATGTTGGAAGGTCGTTGGCCAACCCATTTTGTCTCTGTCACCTACTCTCCTCACTGCTTTCGATGGTCGTTCGTTCCGACCACATGGCATCATTCCCTCTTTCCCTGTGCAGTTAGGAGGGAAGACCATGTGTGTCGAGGTAGAGGTAGTCGATGTGCCCCTCGACTATAACCTTTTGTTAGGAAGGAGTTGGACTTATGCCATGAAAGTTGTGGTTGCTACCATTTTTTGGGTCTTGTTGTTTCCACACGAGGGTCGGATAGTGACCATTAATCAATTGTATTTCTCTAGAACTGACCCTTCATTAGGGGCATCCATGGTCCCGATGATTGATAATCCTCAACTAGGTGTAGTCAACGTAGGGGTTGGTTTGTGCCTATCTTTGATGGGTACCTTCGATTACCTGCCCCCTCAAGGCAATATCAAGTTTATATCCAATCACCATAAGGTTGAGATTTTTCAAGCTTCTTTGTTCCACGTGACTTACTTCGATGATCTGTGAATACTTCCTTCCCCATCAGTCATGATGGATGGGACAGGGCACCTGGGCATGTCCATGCCCTTGTCCACAGCTAAAGTAGCATACTCTTTAGTCCAGCAAACTTCAACCAACACTGATCCAACTCCTGCACAAGAGTTTGATCCACTTCTAGAGCCTATTTGGGTTGAGGGTTCTCTGGTTGACATCGATTCATTAGACTTAGTCTTGCCCTCTGATGAAGCTATAATCGAGGCAATGACTAGTCTGGACAAACGCTGGGAATATATTCATCACAGATCATACTTCCTCCCAAAGTTAAGAATAATCAAAGACAGAGAATTCACCTTGACTATGACGGGAGATAGGTCTTGTCCTATTAATCCCTTAGCTACACACAAGGTTTATGCTAAGGGTAATATGGAAAGTATCGCTAAAATGGTACCTATAAATCTCTCCAGAACCCCTGGCATCATAGACCATATTTTCGTCAGAGCATACTGCTCCCCTGAGGAGATACCCAACATCGACCCACAAAGTGTCGATCATGAATTAACTTTGTTGATTTTCAAGCTTGCTTTGAGATCCGAAAGCAACATCCGGAGAGACTGCATTTATGTTTTTCAATCTCATTTGGATTAACTGAGAAAAGTAACCTTTACGTGTCTTCTTTTAATCCCTTTTCAGACCCTCTAAACATGAAAAGATTGTCGAGCAATCTTGTGGCCTTTCATGCTCGTTAAACTAAAATTTGAATTCACGTCTGTCCGGCGGTAGTTTACCCCTTTTTCGGTCAAGACAGTCAACTATACGAACAAAGGTATACTCTATGGAACTTCAGTTCTTTAGAAGAGTACTCTCAGGTATAATTTTATCCCTTTTTCGGGCCTGAGGGACTAAAATTATGAAAAAGGAACGCCCATGGAGTCCATAGTTAAGCTGTTTTTAGACTCCCTAAAATTGAAAAGATCGTCGAGTGACCTTATTATTTCGCACTCGTTAAAATGGTCCAAAAGAACATTCCTAACGGAGTCCATAGTTAATATTTTTTCAGACTCCTTAAAAATGAAAAAATGGCCGAGTGATCTTGTCCTTATCACACTCGTTAAAATGGTTTTGAATAGACATCTTGCCAGTGCTAGTTTACCCCTTTTTCGAATCGACTAGACTATCTTCAAAAAAGGTACCCCAATGGAGTCTCCTTTTATGTTTTTTCAGACTCTCTAAATATGAAAAACCACCGATCTTACCTTCTCTGGGCTCGTTAAACTTACAACAAAGGACGTTACCATTGTGTGTTTTGTTAACCGTATTTGCATACCTTATATGCCAGCCTTGTAGCAGTTTGCTTCTGCATCTTAACATCCTTGGCCCCCGGAGGATTTTTCCGAGTATCATTATTCTAATCATTCTTGTCCTTGCACCTTGAACTTGTATGTTTGTAACACTCGTTCCTCCATTGTAACGTAACATTCCTTTATTCTTTTTTCCAAAATTATTGAAAAAGACAAAAAAATCAAATATACCCCAAAAAGAGGAAGGGAAAAGTATTTTCTTTATTGGCAGCATAATGATTCACCCTTGGATAAAGCACATCTATCTATTTTTTTGTCAAACTATGGGATGTAGTACAACCTTAGGAAGTTGTTCTCACTACATAGAGTTTTGTCCTCCTCCGTTTGGTTATTCTTCCAAACATATGGAGAGTTTGCATTGCCTCCTGCTTCATAAACTTATGATTAATGTCATGCTGCCTAAGTCTCATCATATGTCGTGTTGTTGTCCAAGGGAATTTTCTACCAAGCCTGAGTCAGCCCCTCTACATTTTGTCTCTTGCCCTCATACCTGACCATCATGAATGTCCAATCAAGTCCTTGTTCGAAATCAATGAAGCCTTCAGTCTGATCATCAAGATTATCTAGTCCATGATCGACGAGCCATCGAAGACCTCTGGGTAGTGAAGTCGTACACTCATATTACAATCCTACCTTGAGTTTTGAAGATTTTGAAGTTGTTTCTCGAGCTCTGAAGATCTCATCTCCATCCATCAGGCCGTATCAGCTTCTAGAAGATGGATACTCTATATGTATATCTTTTTTATTTCAAGATGTAGATCCATTTTGTATTGTTTGCAGCTACACTTTATATAGTTATTTAACATGGATCTACAATGTATTTGATTAGTAGCCATGATTCTATTTTATCCCAAGCATGGGTATGCCCGTCTCGGTGAGACATTTTTTATTTTGCAGATGGCGCCTCCCGGTTCCTGGTCCCTAGGCTCACTTGTTCGGCACATCAATAAAGATTGGTAATGTATTTCGACCATCAGATGCTCTTCTGACCTCACACATTAGGGGGCATCTGTTATAACCCTAATTTGCACCATACATGATTACATGGCATCAAGCCATCTCAGATCCCTTCTTTGCCAAAGCATTGTTGAACTCTTTAAAAAACCTCTTTTATAAAGGCCCACATGCCCTACTCCATTAGTGCATGCGTGTACATGCTAGCTGACCTAAAACAACCTGCGTGAACTGACAAAAGAATGAAAAATGGAAAGTTGCCGATGAAACACACAACTTTGGGTGAGTTAACTGAGACTCTCGGCCATGCATGGCCGAGATTTCGTCCAAATACCTAGCTTCTTCTAGCCTATAAAAGAAGGGTTAGGGGTCCCATTTGGAAGAGGAGAATAAGAGTAAAGAAACTCTGCCCAATTGCACATTCCCATTGTCCCAACCCTTTAGCCATCCTTGTGCAAGAAGAGATACAAAGAAAAGAAGTTGGAGGACATTTGAAGAGGAGCCCAGGATCAGGATTCACGGAGCAGTGGTCGGTCTCGACATTGTAAGTTGATTCATTAAAGTTAATAATAAAGGAATGATTTTCCCGTCTCACTATATGAGTTATTCATAGTTTAGTAGATATATGTTTGAATCTCTAACCCATTAGTCTGTAGGTAAAATGCATGTGTAGTTTGTTGCTTGTTTTGTATGCAGGTCAGCCTTGGGAGGAGAGCTGCTAACAAGAGATCAAGCGTGAAGAAGGATCGACATCGAACATTCGAAACAAGGTATGTTGGTCTAACCATGTATTTGCTGAAAAGAAATGGGGATTAATTCTAGGACGAAGGTAGAAAGTAGGTTTCTTTTGGTCATATCTGCATGCATAATATAACCCTATTTGCTAGTCCGTAGGGGGATTTCGCACCACAACAGAAAGGCATGTGGGGAATGAGAGACTGTAGGCTAGTTGTAGCAGTGGTACCTTGGACTGAATAATTATGTTGATTATCATACCTTATCTTGGCATAAGGAACCATTTTTCCCTCGTGGATTTTACGCCTCAAATCGGGGGTGACCTGTTGTTGAAAGTATATGAGAAACAGAGTCTATGGTTGGGAGGAACGTCTAAGTTCTACGCATAGATTGTCATTTTTCATAAAATTTGAGTGTATTTATGTACTTGTCTCATTTACTTTGTGCTTAATTATCTATGTTTGGTATGGATTTAATTATTGTATGATGTTCCATATATGTAGTAGTTGTTGTTCTCTATAATGATGCTTGCACATGTAATTGTGCTGTTGATATTTGTGGTGAATTTCCAATACTGATATGTGGTGTATATGTTAAATATTGACATCGCGCATGGGTACATGTCAAATACCATCATGCACACAGGCTTCAAAAGGAATTAAGAAAGAGTAAAAGGGTATTTGGATGAATTCCAAATGACCATGATATACTGCGCAAGAATCAGAATTGTGCAAGGGAGCAGTCGATGGGAAAGTTTTGGACAAAGAATCCAATTATTCACCCAGAAATTTTGGAATTGAGACGTTAAAATCATGCAAGAAATCAGAAGAAATGATTCTGACAAAATGGTGTGTTGGAGTACATGCTCAACTACATAATTAGTGGCATACTCATTTTTTCCATTTTTTCCTACTATTTAGGAGGATTGTTATTTATAGCATGTCTATTTATAGCAGGTTTATTTTTAGCCAGTGAATTCCTATATGTAATACCATGGGAAAATATCATGAGTTTCCAAAACCATGGGCTCATAAACCACCATTAGGAAAATTCCTATTTTTTAGCTACCATTAGGCCAATTCCTATTTTTTAGCTATCTTTAGGTAAATTCCTATTAGGAGATAATTCTTATTTCCATAATTTTAGGAGATATTTCCTATTTCATGGATATAGAGCACACTTTAGTAAAAATATCACCCTCCTAGGGAATTTCCCATTACCCATCTAATACTTGGAGTTAACTCACTTCACTTATTTAGTGACTTTCCATAATTAGCAATTTCTCACTCAGTTAGGACTTTAGTTCCATTCTTGGGCTCTAGTCTTATTCTAGGAGATGTTTTCTATTATGGAATGCATGTGGACTTCATGTAGAGTTCTCACTAAGTTTACACCTATATTTTTAAACTTTTCTTATTATTAGCAATTTTTTACTTTATTTAATTGTTTTTATTGGGAGAAGTTACTTTTTTACTTGCACATGCACATGGAAATCCCAACCTGGTGTGCATGCTAGAAAAAAAATTCCTTAGGAAACATGTTGCATTTTTGCCTCATTTTTCATGTCACCTCAATTTTAATGTCCATTGTTGAGAAGTTTTTCAGAACATGGTTTTTTACAGATAGTTTTCTATTTTCAGTTAAGGAATTAGGGTTTTTGACTAATCCAGGTCATTGGGTTAGGGTTTGGGATGTTGCTGGCTCCTATATGTATATTATTTTGTAAAAAATGTATCACAATGAATGAATATAGAATATGTTGTTTTTCCCGGTTTGGGTTTCCAGGGGAAAAATATCTATGTAATATGTGTATTTTCCATTGTATATTTTTTGTTCTTTTACTGAAAATATGTTTGTAGTAAATATTGTACAAGGTTAAAATCTACACTTGGTGGTAGATATTTGGTGGCTTCAGGGGGACGTCTTTGTGTTCAAGGGTTTGGCTCAGGCCTGTGATAAGACTTGTTATAGTGGGAGATCTTTGGTATTGATTTTTCAGGTGAAAAGAAATGGCAAGCAGTTCGAAAATCGAGATTGAGAAGTTTAATGGGTAAAGTTTTGAGTTGTGGAAGCTCAATATGGAATATTTGTTGGTGGATAGAGATCAGTGGATCACAGTGGATCCAGGTACTGCATCTACAAGAAATTCAACAGATGACTGGAAAAAGTTGGATCAGAAGGTGAGGAGCACAATCTAACCGTGTCTCTCAGATTCAACATTATTGAATGTGTCAGAGGAAGCTACAACCAAATATTTATGGGATAAGTTGGGGAAGTTGTGTCAATCTAAGTCCCTAGTAAATAAACTTTACTTGAGAAATAAGTTGTATAACCTAAGGATGAGAGATGGAGACTCAGTGGCAGATAATTTGAACACCTTCAATACTGTGGTAAGTCATATAGTATATGTTGAGATTAAAATTTCAGATGAAGATAAGCATATCAGTTTACAGTGATCTTTACCAGACTCATGGGATAGTCTGTTTGTCGTCTAATACAACTTCCTTGAAATTTGATGAAGTCATCTCATCCTTGTTGTCGGAAGAGATGAGACGAAAGAAAATGGAAGGACAGAGCACAGATGCATTATTTGCAAGAGGATGCTCCCAAGAAAGAAATAGACCTAAGTCCTCAAGTGAGAGATCTAAATCTAAGGGTAGATCTAAATCTCCTGGAAATTTTTTAAAGGTATGTTGGAGATGTGGAAAATAAGGGCACTACAAGAAAAAGTGTAGATCCAAAATTGAGAAAAATAAGGGATCTGAAGAAGCTCCTTCTACAGAAGAAATGACCTCCAAGGAAGAAGGAGGGGATGTCTACTTGGCTTCTTCAAGCATACATGTAGATCATGAGGCATGGTTGGTTAAATCAGGTACATCCTTTCATATGAATCCCCACAGGGAGTGGTTATGTGAATATGAAAGGTATGATGGAGGTAATTTTTTCCTAGGTGATGACTCGACAACCAAAATCATAAGATGAGTAAAATTCAAGTTGAGGATCATAGATGGAAAGATTAAAACACTACTTGGTGTTCTATACATCCTAGGTTTGGATAGAAATTTGATTTTTGTAAGAAAAATGGATGATGCAGGGGTAAAAACAATATTTGAAAAGGAAACATGCAGGATGGTTCGAGGAGAAATGGTGTTGCTGAAGGGAGTTTGGTTTGGAACTCTGTATAATTTGCAAGGAAGAATTATTAGTGATGGTTGTAATAGTTCCATCGTTCCTGATATTGGATTTGAAGAAGAAAGAACTCCTGCAGTCTCTGGAGAAAAGGTTATGGTGTGGCATCAAAGACTGGGGAATATCAGAGAGAAGGTTATTCGACTACTACATGATAAAGGTATGGTTGAAGCTATGTCTACATTCTCTATGGATTTTGATTTATGTGAGCAATGTGTATATGGGAAGCAGAATCGGGTAAGATTCCCCTCTAGTGCAATGAGGACAGAAGGAATTTTACAGCTAGTTCACAGTGATGTGTTTGGACTTGTGTCGGTTCCATTATTGGGAAAATCTATGTACTATGTGTCATTTATAGGTGACTTCTCAAGGAATAATTGGATATATTTCCTCAGAAATAAATCTAAAGTCTTTGACAAGTTTAAAGAGTTTAAGGATCTTGTTGAGAATAAAACAGAGAAAATAAATAAGGTGTTGAGGACAGATAATGGAGGAGAGTTCTGCGGGAATGAATTTGAAGAATTGTGTAAGAAGTGGGGTATAGAAAGGTAGAATACTACTCCATATACACCTCAGTAGAATGGAGTTGCAGAAAGGATGAACAAGATGATGATGGAAAAATCAAGGTGCATGCTCAGTGGTGTCGGGTTAGGGAAACAATTTTTGGAAGAGGCAGTGGGTATTGCATGTTACTTGGTCAATAGATCACCCTCATCAACATTGGACAACAAGACTCCACAAGAGGTATTGAATGGTAATAAACCTTCTCTCACACATCTCAAGGTATTTGGTTGTGAGGTATGTGTTCATGTTCCAAAGGAAAACATGAGTAAGCTAGATAAGAAGGTTAAAAAGTGTATCTTTATTGGGTATAAATATGGTCTCAAAGGTTATAAGACCTGGAACCAAGAAACTAAGAAGGTTGTGTATAGATGAGATGTGGTATTTAGATAAATGAAGGATGTTGTTAAAATAAATTCCTAACAAGTAAGGAAGAACCAGAGAAAATAGAATTTGATTTAAAGGATGATGAATGAGACTCTACATAAGAACAGGAATCAGAAGAAGAAGATCCTCATACTCCATTATTTAGGAGATCGGTTTGAGAAATAATTCTACTGGAAAGGTATACTCCATCTAATTTCTATTCAAAATTTTCTCTATCTATTATTGATTATTGTCCTAGAACTTTTAGGGAGGCAGTGGATTCAAAGGATGGAAAGCTCTGGAAAAAGACCATGGATGAAGAAATGGCAGCCTTGGATAAGAATGAGGCTTGGGATCTAGTAGAGTTTTTGACTGGAAGAAATCCAATTCGCAACAAATGGGTATTTAAAAATAAGTTGAATGCAGAAGGCAAAGTGGAGAAATACAAAGCTCGGTTAGTAGCAAAGGCTTATTCCTAGGTTGAGGGAATTTATTTTGGTGAGATTTTTTCTCTTGTTGCCAAGTTAAGTTATATAATATTTTTGTTATTTGTTGTTGTTGCATTTGATTTTGAAGTAGAACAAATGGATGTGAAGGAAGCATTCCTACATGGGGATCTGGAAGAAGAAATATATATGAAGCATCCAAAAGGATGTTTTGTGAAGGGAAAGAAGGAGTTGGTATGCAAGCTAAAAAAAGTCCTTGTATGGTTTAAAACAATCACCGAGGATGTGGTATCAAAAATTTGATACTTATATGCTGGGACTTGGATTCACAAGAAGCAAAGAGGATCATTGTGTGTATTTTAAATTAATTTGTGATCATTTGATTTATTTGGTCTTGTATGTGGATGACATGTTGTTGATAGGAAACAACTAGGAGATTATACAGTATGTGAAAACTCAGTTGTCCTCTAAATTTGACATGAAGGATATCGATGCTTCATATTTCATTTTGGGCATGGAAATTAAAAGAGATTGGAAAAAGAGGAAGCTCTGGTTAAATCAGAGAAAATATGTCAAGATAATATTGTAGAGGTTTAATATGAAGAAATGTAAACCATTCAATTTCCTTATTCTTGTTGGTGTAATGTTATTTGTGGATCAGTGTCCGAAGACACAAGAAGAGGAGGAGGACATGTCTTGTGTTCCATATGTAAGTGTAGTTGGAAGTTTGATGTATGTTGTAAAAACCCCTATGTTACGTCATATAAATACATGAGAAACAATCTGATTTTTTTTTAAACATTAATAAGCATCATCAGAACATGAGAAACATGAAAAGACATCATTAGAATAGGTGAAATGTGACATTAACATACTTCAATCAATTGCAGTCAAATTCATGATAATAACATATATAAGAAAACACATTATGCTTATCTCAATTCATTTGCAAACTAGATTTAGATACTACTTAAAGCATGAAGGAGTCTGTCACAACACATAAAATGAAATACAACTACCCACCCAACCTATCCTGCAAGGTTAGGAATTCCAAGGAACATAATCAAAACTCAAGTCTAGGATTCGTCTGATTGATCTTGAGCATTTAAGGTCTCAAGACTAGCGATTGTTCTAAGCAACAAGAAAGTGTTTAATTCCCATAATCTCATTTCATTCCAAAATTTTTAATATACAAACAACGTTCTTAACTACCCTTTTGTAAATAGAGAAAATTTATTAGCCTAGTTACCTCATCAAACATCATTGCATACTATTTCAATACCTTATCACCTTACTCATTAAGGATAGGAAGACATTCCATATACACCGAGACAATAATCTTAAACATAAAATAGAATCCTTTTAACCTACAATATACCATTTATGACATATTTGAATCACTTAGATAGAGTGGAGAAATAATCTGTAACTGGGAGAGAGATTTTGTTCTAAGAAAGAGTTTAAGTTTTGTAAGAAGCGTGAAGCTTCTCTTCTAGTAACACAGTGAAACACCTCCATAGTCAATTCTAGGAGTACATAGATGTATCCTTCAAGGCCCAAGGTTCAGAAGATACAACACCTGAAGTGCACAAAGACCCTCTCAAGTTGAGCAGAGGTCCAAAATTTCAGAAGTACAAGCTCAGGAGAGATAGTGTGAACATTCATCGAGGAGGTGCAAATACGCACTCAAAAAATAGCATCTCAATCTCAAAAGGGATGTGTTGAGAGCGTTGGAGTTAAAATAAAGGAAAATATCAAGAGTGACAAGGATGTAGGGTTCAAGGAGGGGTCAAGACCATAGAACCAGAAGAAATCTATAGTAGTCGTCAAATCTAGGAGTTGCAAACGAGGGTCATCATATCAACATATGATTAAGTCTCGACCATCAGATCTTAGTAAGGGTAGATCAAAGAAGGGGAGACATTTTAGGATCGGAGGGTCAAGTTAACTATTGCACCAGTTTGGGTTCTGCAATCCTCCCCAAGCCTTCGATCTTCAAGATCGATGAAATCAAAATCGTCAAATTAACCCATCGATTGGCACCCGAGGAGCTGGGTCGAGGTCATAGCTCTCATTCATACGAAGGGAGGACAGAGGCCCTTCGGGATGGTTGAAAAGGAGGGAAAAACCTTGAATTATCGAATCTCTGAAGTGATCTACACCGTAGATCAGTGAGTGTTTTCTAGTCATTGGATCTGTTAATATTTTCGGGTTAAAGGCGAATGGTTAGATAAAGTCAAGATGATCGAGGTTTAAGCTATGGGGAATCTCACTTCGGGAAAAAAGGGAAGTGGAAACAATTAAAAACCCATAGTCCTAAACCCTAAAATGAATCTGGACCATTGATCCAGGAATGATCACAATCGTTGGATAAAATCCGAGTGGAAGGAAAGTGTAAGCACTTCCATTACTTACCACTTTGATGATGACCGCTCCAACGAAAAGAAGTCTAAAACATGTAAAAATACGTGAAGGTTGAAGGCCAAATCCGTGGAGTCACGAAGTAATACACATGGTAACACAATGATATCCCACATCATCCTAGTCCACATCAGCAAGATCATGTCAGAAAGGACATGTGGCACAATTAGATAGTGACAAGTGTCAAGGTCTAGTTGGCACTTTAGGTACAAAATTTATGAATCAAGGTGACACATGGAAACCACTCAGCCACTACCACATCGATAGTGACATCAGTAGCCATGTCACTCCAGGAGTATGTCACTCTGGGAGATTTGTATCCAAAGTAAACATGGTACTCCGAAGACTCAAATCTCTGAAATCATTTCTAGTCATAGATAGGAGAAAGGTATAGGGGTCGTTGATCTCCAGGTTAAACAAGATTCGGTTCTACAGATAAATTAAAGGTAAGAGTTAAAGGTTGCGAAAACCCTGAAGTTTCAAACTTCCATAGTAAAGGAGATCCGTAGATCTGGAGCACAACTAGGACCATTAGATCTTCAAGTTTGGTTCCTTTGGAGGGTCAAGAATTCGACACTCTAGAGGAAATGCGTTGATGGTTACAAAAGGTGAAACTCCCAGAGTTTTGAAATCTAGTGGGGATCTCCACTGTAGAAACTTGGGTGAGGAGAATATCTTTCCGCCGTTATATTAATCGGTTAAAAGCCAACAAAAGAGGGCGGTTGGGCAGGGTAACTTACTACTTCCAATCAAATTGTCTTATGACTAACTTTGTTCAGTTAACACTTCGGGATAAGGGAGTGTTGAGTTTGAAGAACCTCCAGAGTTTTGGAGTCCCAAATAGCACCCCTTTGGATTAGCACTAGGTTTTGGCTCTTGGTCACAAGCTTAACTTTGTTTTATGAAAAATGGCTAATTCCTAGGAAAGAATTAAGTAAAGGTTATAAGTCTGGAGACCTTCACCCCGGCAGCCCGATATCCCAAAGTTGTATTTTTTTTAAGATACTATGGCACCTAGGTTCCTCACTACTAACAAGTAGGGTTAGCCCAAGATTTACATCAGAGGAACACAAAAATTTGGGTAAACCACCATTTGACAGAAAATATATATAATAAACTTAAAAGTAAGTTATGATACAAGTTTGGGTCTTGTACTCCTCTCAGCAGCGAAACCCATCAATAGAGTTGATTTGGATTTTAAATGAAAGTCAACAAGGGCTTATGATACAAATTGGAACTAAGTTACCAATGACCAGTGAGAAATACATTTAATTGTCCTAACATAATCCATTTAAACTTTGTTCAACATATTCAAGTAAGGATAAAAAAAAACAGACTTAACCATAAGCTATATGGATACATATTTCTCACTAAACAAGTAGGATCAGACCGATATACAGAGTTCGGAAAATGTCTGAAATTTACAAGGAAGATTTAAAATATAACATTGTAGCTATTGTTTGTTTTCCAGCAAATGTAACACTGGACATTTAGACCTTCCAATGGTTCTATAGTGACTCTATCCATCTACTGTACTGATACTCTCGTGAAATAAATAAATTCAACTTATAAATACCAGAAAATAATGAAACTTGTGTGTTCAATATGTCCTTCCAGACCTTGCACTCCTTCCTTTCCTTTGCTTGTTAATCACATACACTTCACTCGTACCTCCCAACCAACGCTAGGGGTACTCTTATTCCCCCTTAGCCCCTCGAGCTGCAAAGGGGCCAAGCAAAAAAACCAGAACACAATAGCTTCCAGGCTTGCCTCACAAGGGAGAGCTTCCACTCTTTCTACAAGCCTAGAGTCCCAACTCTCACAAGTAAAAACACAGTCAAACAAAAATTCAGTATCATAACAGTGCCTTCCTAGGGTCCGATGTCATTCTCTTATACGTCCACTTATTTATAGCATTCTCCCTCATGGACATATGTCCCTCATGCATAATTCGTTAATTTTTAGAATTTTAGTTTGAGGATTATTCATCCACTACATGTGTCACATTCTCCCTAGGTTGAACAAGTAATTTCTCCTTTATTTTTTTTTATATTTTTCTTTAAACTCCACCTTTCTTCACATTTCCCCATGTGTTCCTAAAATTTCCCTTATTTATATCTTAGTTTCCCCAATCCCTTTAATTAATGGGTGTCTTCTAACTAGGTTTTAGTTAGGGTTGGATTAGGAGTCGTCTTAGTTAGGCTAGGGTTGGTTGACTCAAATTTTATTCTATGCACAACCCATTCTCTCAAGTTGTAATTATTTTTAGACAAAGGTTTATTTTTAATAATTTCATGCACCCTTGTGTATTTTATCAATTCTTTAGGTTCTTACTTACTAAGTTCTAACCATTGATTTCCTTCAATCTTTACTCTTGTCACAATTTAGTTAGCCCCTTTATTCAAAATTTATGGTTGGCTTTAATAATTAATATTCTATTTTTTTTATTTAATTATTTTAATCCATCAAGGCCAAATCATTTTAGTGTTTTCTAGGCCACCTATGATAATTGATGCAGGTTTCAATTGTGTGACGCTCTCTTCAAGATTCAACTCATTCTCTAAGGGTTCCACTTGCATTGAATTGTTTTTGGAAGTTTGTCCAACCCCTTAGAGTCAAAACTCCATTTGATCGACCTTGTGAGAAACTAAGGGCTTATAAGGAATAAGGACCCTGCCTTATTGATTGCCCCTTAGAAATCTACATGAGTGATTGTCTCAGTTTTCACTCATGGCATCATGGACCACCCAACTAGGTAATTGTTAACCTACAGCTCTGGCCACAGTGGGAGTGCTAGTAGGTTGTGACAAGGATGTTGTGACCCCTCTCCCTCAATGCTTGGTTTTTTGTGCAAGGCCCATTTACTCCTTATGTGAGTCAGATTAGCAAGCATCATCAAGACTGCATCCACTAACAAAAATAGTGTCAAAATCCATATATATAAATCGTACTAAAATCCATCATATATCACATGTGCATAATAATGGAATACTCAAACAATACAATCCACTCCCTAACTCAATTCGAAGTCTAAGGGAGCCCCTTGATGCCACTGGTATACATAACCTATCATGTGTCCTACACACTCAAGACGACTTGTCAAAACCACATGTTAACACACACACACAAATATATGTATATATATAAGAAAGCAACTATAACACCTCAAGCAGCTATAACACCTCAACATCATCATATATAACCCAAAATTTGAATCAAATCACAATGTTCCATATCTATATCACTTGAAAGCAAGTGTCCTAGAAGAATAAGTCGATAATAGTATGCTCATTAGAGCAGGATGTTACATATACAATGGTCTATACTAGACTAGAAATTGTACATGAAGTGGGAGTTTTGGGCAGGTCTATGTCAAAACTGGGGAAGGAGCATTGGACATCAGTAAAAATGGTTTTCAGGTATTTGCGTGGCACTACTAGCTATGGATTGTGATACCAAGGAAGACTAGGATTGGATAGAGTGTTGTACATACATGGCTTTATGGATGCAGACTGGGCTGGAGATCTGGATCATAGGAGATCTACAAGTGGGTATGTGTTTGACCAGTTTGGAGGAGCAATCAGTTGGATGAGAAAAACACAGGTTGTAGTGGCACTTTCAACTACGGAAGTTGAATACATGGAAGCCACTCATGCAAGTAAGGAAGCAATATGGTTACAAAGATTATGTTCAGGTATTTGGTTGGTACATCAATTTGTAAGGATAGATTGTGACAATCAGAGTGCAATTTTTCTGGCGAAGAGCTCGGCTTATCATTCAAAGAAAAATCATATTGATATTCAATATCACTTTGTGAGAGACATGGCTGAAGAAAAGAAAGTGCTGTTGATGAAGGTGGACACTTTGAAGAATGTTGCAGATTAATTAACAAAATCTGTGAGCATTGAGAAGTTATATTTGTGTAGAGGATCCATGGGCATTTTTTCCCTGTACTATTGACTATGTAACCTTGTAAACCCCTGTATGCAAAGAAAAAAAACAAGTGGAAGAATGTCGGGTATGTGTTATATTCTTTGCACAACTAGTTGTAGTGTATGCTACATTGCACCAGGCGAGCAGGGGGGTTTGAGGGGGGGCCACTAGGCCCCCCCTTCGGGGGTTGCAGGGGGCGATATAGAATATAGAATATGTTGGTTTTCTCGGTTTGGGTTTCCATAGTAAAATATCTGTGTAATACGTATATTTTCCATTGTATATTTTATGTTCTTTTACTGAAAATATGTTTGCAGTAAATATTGTAAAAGGTTAAAATCTACATAGAAGAACTTGCAAGTTCGATGTGTGATAGTTCTCAAGAAATAATCACAAGACAATAATACTTGCTTGCAACAATCAATTAGTACAATGTATGAAAATTTGAAATTTGATCTAATCAATTGGTTTAATGTATACAATTTCTTATTTTTGACAATTTAGACCTAATATAAAATTAATTTTTGTATAGATGTTATTAAGGCGGGACTCCATGGGAATTAGGAGTAGCACACCTGCATATGTTACCAGTGCCTCTAATGTTGTTCATGCTACTATTTCCCCTATTTTTTCTCTTATTTATAGTGCCCCTACTTATGCACCTATTGTTAGTACTTTGTCTACTAATAAACCTAGTACAACCGAGACATGCCACTAAAATGACCCTGCAAATTGATTCCTCCAATTTTTTCCACTTTGGTGATCAACTAGAGTTTGACCCATATATTCTACTATTAATGAATATAGAATATGTTGGTTTTCCCGGTTTGGGTTTCCACGGGAAAAATATATGTGTAATATGTGTATTTTCCATTGTATATTTTTTGTTCTTTTACTGAAAATATGTTTGCAGTAAATATTGGGCAAGGTTAATATCTACATAGAATAACTTGCAAGTTTGATGTGTGATAGTTCTCACGAAAGAATCACAAGACAATAATACTTGCTTGCAACAATCAATTAGTACAACGTATGAAAACATGAAATTTTATCTAATCAATTGGTTTAATGTATACAATTTCTTATTTTTGACGAATTAGACCTAATATAAAATCATTTTTTTATAGATGTTCTTAAGACATGACACCATAGGAATTAGGAGTAACACAGTTTCATATGTTATTGGTGCCTCTAATGTTTCTCATGCTACTATTTCCCCTGATTTTGCTCTTATTTATAGTGCCCCTACTCATGCACCTATTGTTAGTACTGTGTCTACTAATAAACTTAGTATGACCGGGACATGCCACTAAAATGACCTTGCAAGTTGATTCCTCCAATTTTTTCCACTTTGAAAGCATCGTTATAGATGAAAAACAATATAATGATCCAATCTGGATCAATGAAACTCATGGTGCACCTTTTCAATCAAGTATTCAACCAAAAGGTGGTTAATTCTATTGCAAGGAAGTATTTGCAAGAAATGTGGGATAGTTATCACATTAATATCCTATGTTATCCTAATTATGAGTGTCCTTCACTAATTCCTAAAGTGAGTGGGATGCACTAGGAGAGGATTCCAAAGAGAAGAATATGAAAAAAGAGGGAATCAAGCTAAAAGTTGGAGAGATGGAAAGGTAAATACAATATAATATACATTGAACGTATAATTTTTTGATTGATCTAATTGACTAAAGAACATTCACATGAACTTCAAATTTTTTAGCATAGGCTTAAAGACACTTTGAAGGCCAATAAGACTAGAATGGACAAGGTTGGGAAACACAAAATTTGCCATAGAGGCTCTGTTAAAGTAAAAGGGAGATATGTAAGTACTATAATTTAAAACTTTCATCATTGAGTTGTTCATGTATAATTTAAAATATTTCATTACTAAATTATGTTATGTTATGATATGTATTCAATTAACTATGGCATTATTCCCACCCAAGACAATCTAAAAATCACCTTGAAAGGGGGATATAACACCTTGGTTGAAATGAATAAAGGTAGGACACTTAACACTTCTACTATAAATGAGGAGGTATATAAGTTAAATATATTTTGAATGGTTAATTATAAACGGGTTTAGGGTTTATGGATTACAAAATAATTATAAATGTTATTGCAAGTGCATGAATATGTTGTTATGTATGATGCACCTATTACCGAGGATATTGGTGGTGATCAACTAGAGGTTGACCCTACCACCATGTCTATTTCAATAGGTACTATGAATGAGGTGACTTAGAAAGTATATTTTTTATGTTCATATAATATGAATGACGTGACTTATAAATGGTTTTCTTTAATTCTAGATGTGGGTCCTACTCATTTCCATGCATAGAGTCATCTTTTTCATTCTCAACAAAAACTTCCATCGAGAGAAGAAGAGCATGAGGAAGAAGACACCAATGCCAAAATTTTGGACCTTATGAAACAAAAAAAAAAAATATTGGATGAAATAGTGTAGTAGACATGAAAAAGTTATATGATTGATTCACATTGACATATGATTTATAAATTTCATGAAATTTTATGTTACCTTTGATTTTCATCTATGGTGTTCTTCCTTTAAGTTTACCTCTTTGTCACTATGATGTGTACGTGCATTATTTGTTAATTAAAATTGGGTATGTGGAAATGACAGTGATGTGAGGGGGTGGTAGGAGGGTCCATATGAGATTCCACCTTCTTGTGGTTCTCCTCATAGGTAGAGAATAAAGCATTCTCAAATCCAAGAAAATATCAAGGTAGTAACAAAACTACCAAATCATGAACCAATTAATCAGCTCAACCCTTAAATAGTTATAATTAGGTTTTCATTGAGTTCTTACATTTTTTTTTTATTTTCCATCATATGCATATCAAATTAGATGGTAACCAATCATTGTGGTTACTATTGCAGGTCTAAGTAGTGGTGTTTAGTCATAATCTCTACAATTGGTTATAAATGAATATAAAATCATGTTGGTTGAATATAAAAATACAAGAAGCCTCCAATGGGTATTTTGGCAACCATTGAATATTGTCTCTGATTTTGGTAAGATTGAAGCCTTATATTTTATGACTCATTTAGACTAGACAAAATAAAAAATAGATATCAATATCGATTGTAGTGCAAGATTGAAGGAAATATAAATCATTTTACTTGCATTTCTATTTGTTTATCAATATTGTTTTCCTTGGATTTTGTAGGTGTGGTTCATGTAGCTTATCATGACCAATAATGGGGTGTTCTTGTCCATGTTGACAAGTATGTGGAGGCTCTTATTAGTCTTTTCTTCATCGGGATTTTGAGTCTTCAAATTAAAAAATGTTCTTATTTTTATTGGAGGCCTAATAAGTTATGTTTGAGTTAATGGTTGCATAATATGTTGAAATGCAATATACCCTTTCAATATTAGAGGTAATAATTTATGTTACTTCATTTGGAGATTTATGTCTAAACCTATGTCAAGACCTATCTATATTGCTAGAAAGAAATCAACATTCCAAAATTTGAGTGGAAGTTAGAGGAATATTGCCACAACCATAAGCTAACATTTAAGCTTAATTTTTATTTCTATTACAAGGATATCCAATAAGAAAGGATTTTGATATTATAAGGTGTTTTCAGTTGATAGAACTCACTATCAATCCTTAAATAAATAAAGTGTTGACATAAAAGTTAGACCCTAATGTTGATGAAATGTTGAAGAATCTTCACAAGGATAATCTTGATGAGGCTTTGAGAAATAATTTGGCATCTATATGGGGGGGAATTGTTAATGAATCCAACAAAGTGGTGGTGTCTATGGAAGGTTTAGGAAATAATTGAAAGGTCACCGACAATAGAGTAAAATTTAAGGATCTTATCAAGTTCCTTATTTAAATCCTTCATTTGGCTAAGAAAAGAAATTAGAAAATTTCATGCTCAAGATTATTTCAAGTTGGCTCGTGAGAATATTAAAGATAATTATTTTCCAACACAAAGAAAACAAAGATATTGGAATTGTAGTAGTCAAAGAGATTATGTAAAATTTAACATATCCAATATAATTTGCATCATAAGTACCACAATTGCACTCATTTTGGTAGGTTACTCAACATACCCCTGATGTCTCATCATACTCAACATACCCATAAGGTCTAGCTCATGTAGCTTATCATGAGCAAGAATGGGGTGTTCTTGGTACAATACTAGTGCATCCATTTAGTTTCTTGATTATCTAGTGCATCCAATTTATTTGGTGGCTTATTACTACAAATAGAGTTAAATGTTTGTTTTTGTATGACATCTAATATTGGAGGTTCTCAAGAACACATAATTGCGTGCCTAATCTAGTCAAGGTTAAGATGGAAGACTACATTATCCTCAAACATTGCTTTTCAAGGTGGTTTCATAGAATTTGGTTGTATTTATGTTTCCTCCATGTGCCACTTTTGATGAATTTTTCAATTGTGGCTTAGGGATGTTGATTGTGCCATGATAGGTTTGTTCTCTAGAAACTTTCTTTGAAAAAGTATGTGTAGAGTAGAAATTTCGTTGAAGTATCCCATCTAATATTTTTTTCATCTTTTTAAATGAAACGTTGGTTATTTGATGTTTTTAAAAACCTAAATGTCAACTATTTGACATATTCAACGTTGGTTAGATGTCAAAACCATAGCACCAATAGTAGTTTAACATCGGTTATATGTCAAATCCAAAGTGCAAAATTTATTTTAACATTGACATGATTATGTTGATGTCAGAAACCATGTTGCTTAAGAGATGTTAAAAGCTTTTAATCAAAATGTTTTTCTAGGTTCATAGATGTTAGTTTGATGTGAATTATCTGTCGATTTAATGTTGAAAAATCAATGTCTTATAACAAATATTTTTTTAGTCATTTGTCAGTACATCATGTATACAATCAGTAATTCAACATTATTCACTCGATGTTTGACTAATATTTAGCATATTCTTATCCAACATTTAACTGATGTTTTAAATATCAAATTAAAATTGGATTTCAACCCAAAATGTAATAGTGGTATTGTTGCACTTATCAAATAATCCCCTCTCAACAAAAATTCAATTGCACTTTCATGAAATAGGCTCAAATCTTTCCATTGGTGTTGGCTTGGGCTCAATCCAGTCACTTGATGGAAACCATTTTTCCCTTCAAAATTGGTGCATATGTGATCCATAATTTATGAGAAAAATGAAATGACTACAAATTATTACCAGATGCTTAAGACAAAATAACAGAGATACAGTAAAACTGGTTTTCTATTCAATAAAGAAATAAGCTAAAATTGTAAAATGCAGTGGAAAACAAGCTTATTGGAATGGCGACAGCTTATCTCTGAGAAGAGATGTGATGGATGCACTCATTTGCAAGAAGATGATTACAATGAGGATCTCAAGGCCTTTTTACAATAAACAGGAGTTTTAAAAACCCTAAACATCCAGAAACCTAACCCTAGGAGATGAAGCGCCAAAAGTCATGTGGGCCCCATTTGGGTAAGTCAGTACATCAACTTCCCGGGGTCGTAGCTTTTGCATACGATCTCCGTTTTCGGTGTATGATAGCCCATTGGAAAAATCTATCCGAGGACTACAATAGTTGCACAAAATTTCATGATGAAATTCTACAACCGCAACATACCCCAAAAAACATCGTTTAGGGCCTCAAAATGGCTCCAGAAGTTCAGGACCCGAAAAACTGCTAAAAATAGTAAATTATCAAAATTGCTAGAAAGTTGTTGTGAGCCAGCTGGAAAAGGTGGGTGGCCACCGATATCCACCTCGATCAATCCTCCATCCTTAGGAAGCAATGGTCTCCATTGCGTTGAGTTCCCCCATCAAATGAGGAAATTTCTGCTGAATTTGGCCCTAGGTGAGCCACTTGCCTTGGTGTAGGAGCTGCCCTACTTTGACGACTCGATAAAGATGAATACTTTGTTGTCGAGTGCCCTTGATCCGTGTGTCCACAATCTTATCATTGGATGCCTGTTGTATGCAATCAGGGTTGAGCTCTGTTGGTGTCAACTGTTCTGCTACGTCTGAGGTGTCCAATAATGGTGGGAAATAAGGCCGAAGGAGGTCCACATTGAATGTTGGATGCAGGCCAAGGAAAGGAGGAATGTTGAGTGCAAAATCATTATCCCCCATAGCCTTGGTGATGGTGTACGACCCATAATGGAGTGGGTGAAGCTTCCGATGGGGTCCTATAAGGCGTTCTTTCTGCAAGTGCAACCAAACTTTGTCGCCCACCTGAAACTTATGTGGAACCCGATGTTGATCATGGCGCTGCTTGTACTTGTCATTGGACTTATGTAGGATATCCCAAACCTGTTGGTGGATTTGTTGGATCCTCTCAATGAACTGGGTGTCTTTGTCAACCTCAGTTGAAGCAGGAGAGGATTCGGTCGAGGTGACCGCAAGGGGAAGTACAACATCTATGGGACCCAATGGTTGGAATCCCAACCCCACCTGAAAGGGGTTGTTTTCAGTTGAGCTATGCAGGGCTTGGTTGTAGCTATGATGGACATAGGTAAGACTATCATCCCATGTGTGAGGGTGCTTGGAATTATACATGCACGAGATATGCACGATCATTCGATTTACGACCTCGGTTTGGCCATCTGTCTGGGGGTGGAAGGTTGTGGATTTGGTGACCTTGGTGTCCAGTAGTGACCAGAGGCTCGACCAGAATGTGCTGAGAAATCGATTGTCCTGATCTGAGACAATGGTTTGTAGGATTCCAAAATGTACCCAGAATCGTTCAAAGAAGAGATTGGCAGTGGCTTCTGTTGTGATGCTCTTCTTGCAAGCAACCAAAATTGCCATCTTAGAAAAGCGATCAACAACCACAAAAACACAGTCATTTTCCCACTTGGTGGACGGGAGGCCCAACATGTAGTCCATTGAGATGGATTCCCATGGCTTGTTAGGAGTAGGAAGAGGGGTGTACAGGCCCTATTTCTTAGTGGTTGGTTTGGCAATAGCATAGGCAATGAAAGGCCTGATATACTTGTTGACCTCCTGTCGAAGTTTCGGCCAGTAGAAATGTTTTTGTAGCATCGCCACTATCTTTTCAATGCCAAAGTGTCCTTCCACCCGAATGTAGTGGGATTCCTAGATCATCTTTGCTCGCTCACTTGATGGAACACATATATGGCCCAGACGACACAACAACCCATCCTAAAGATGGAAATTATCGACAACTACCTTTGCACCCAATATTTGGTAGGTAGTGGCGAAGTTCGAATTTATATCATAGATTTGGGGACATCCAGAGGTCTCATGGCCACAAGAGTCTAGCACTGTGGAGAGTGTAATGACTGGTGGTCTGTTGAGGCAATCAGTGACGCAGTTGGTGCTTCATGTTTTATACTTGATGTTGAGGTGGAATGGATGCAAGTATATGGACCACTTTTGATGGCAGTCATTCTGCAATTTTCCTTGTGTCTGCATGAACTGTAGTGGCTTATGATCAGTGTGGATGACTGTCTTGCTCCCAAGAATGCAATGTCTCCACTGGCGGCAGGCTTTCACAATGGAGTACATTTCTTTGTCGTAAGTAGGTTAGTTACAGACAACATCTGATAGTTTCACACTATGATAGGCCACGGGGTGGCCATGCTGTGTGAGAATGACACCCACAACATAGTCTGAAGCATCAATCTCAATATCAAAGGTTTGTTGCAGGTTTGGTAGTGAAAGTACTGGGGCTAAGCACAAGCGTTGCTTCAAATCATTGAAAGCTTGCTTTTGGGCCAGGCCCCATGCAAATTTCTCCTTACCACCACCCCTGGTTATTTGGCTGAGGGCCCATGCAATATGGGAGAATCCCAACACAAAATTGCGTTAGAAATTGGCAAGGCCCAAGAAGCTCTGAATCTCAGTGAGTGTGGTTGGGGTTGTCTAGTCACGGATGACTTGGATATTGGTTGGATCCACATGTACGCCATGTTTATCAATGATGTAGCCTAGGTAATGGACCTTGTCCATGTCGAAGGAGCATTTTTCCAAGTTGGCATATAGCTTGTGCTTCCGCAAGGTGTGCAGAACCTGTTGAATATGTTGCAAGTGTTCAGCCCAAGTCTTACTGTAAATGAGAATGTCATCTAGATACACCACTACAAAAGTATTGGTGAATGGTCGTAGGATATCATCTATCATCCTCATGAAAGTGGCTAGAGAATTTGTCAGACCAAAGGGCATGACCAACCATTCAAAAAGGCCTTCCTTTGACTTGAAGGCGGTCTTCCATACATTTGTCTGTTCTATCGGGACCTAGTGGTATCCAGACTTCAAATCAATATTACTGAAGTATTTGGCCCCCATGAGTTGATCAAGGAGGTCTTTGATTTAGGGAATCAAGTACCGATTTCTAACTGTGATTTTATTCAGAGCCCGATAATCAATGAAAATTCCCCAAGTTCCATCTTTCTGCTATACCGGCATGATTGGGTTCCCACAAGGTGATGATCTAGGATGGATTTCCCCCTTATGGAGAAATTCTTGGATTTGTCACTTGATCTCCCCATTCTCTAACAAAGAGTGATGATAGTCTGTCCCATTCGGCAGTGGTGTGCCAGGGGTCATATCGATGGGGTGCTTGACCTGGTAATGCAGAGGTGCCCCGGTAGGTGAGGAGAATATATATGAGTATTCTTCCACGACCTTATCTACTTGCTTCTGCTATGTGGAGAGGTCGGTCACAGAGACCCTGGATGTGGTTGTGATTTTTCTCTCATTCTGAGAGAGAATCACAAAGAAGGCAAACTTCCCCGTCTAAGAGATGACCTTCTTGCATTGCTTAGCAGATATCAAGGAAATAGCACTAGGTGGGACAACCTCAGGTATCTTGTACAATTTCCTGTTTAAAGTAATAATAAGACTACGAGGCCTATACTCATATACAACATGATGTTTCCATTAATAAGGTTTTCCCAAAAGAACATCACAAACTTTGAGAGGAGAAACATCACACAATACCTCCTCTTTGAAGGGCTTGATTTCATATGACAGTCGACATTGTTGGCTGACGCATAGATCGCTTCCTTGGCGGAGCCATCCAATGGTGTAGGGTTGTGGGTGTAGTGTTGTCGGTAGGGCTAGCTGCTTGATGACCTCTATTGAGATGAGGTTCTTCTAGCTACCACTATCAACGATGAATTGTAGCGGGGTTCCTTTTACCCACATTTGTGAATGGAAGAGGTGCTCTCCTTCTTTTGGCTTGTCTGGTTCACCATACTGGAGCTTGGTGATAGCAACAGTGGCACTGGGTTCCACGTCAATTATCTATATTCCCCTTTCTATTTCAGACTTAGAGTTAGAACCTGCATCTGATTCGGAGGCTTTCACTTCGGCCACCAGCATCTGCTTTGAGCGGCAGTCTGCAGTGTTATGCCAAGGGCTCTTATGGAAGTCGCACCACTTCCTGATATCTTTTTTTGTCTTTCCAGTGTCCTTTGCTTGTGGCTTGGACTGGTTGTCCTGATAGTGTCCATCTTTGCTCTGTCCTTTTTTCTATGGGTTGGGGCCACCCCTTTCTAGATTTTGTTGTGAGGATTTCCCCAGCCCAAATTGTCGCATATTTTGTTTGAGCTTCTGCTTGATTTTGATGGCATATCGGTAGGCCGCGCCTAAGGATAAGATGTCTAGAAATTCCATTTCATTCTGGATGTATTTGTGCAAAGCACTGTGATACTTGAGAACCAAATTTCACTCTGAATATTTGATACCCAGCGTGGTGCGCAAGGTATGCAAGATATTTGTGAAATCTGGCACTTCTTGGTCTCTTTCCTGCCGCAGTGTGGTCCATTTGGTATACAATTCATCATAACTTTCGACAGGGTAGTATTGTTCCTTAATATCATCCCTAAAGGATTCCCAGGTGGCCATGACTATAAATAATGAGGGTTCCTCTATTTCCTTTTGCTCACAGAAAGTTTCCCACTAATCTTTGACATGGGGAACAACTTTGAGGAGTGCAAAAGTAATCTTTTCTCTATTCGAAAAGTTATGGACAGAAAAATACCCTTCTAGTAGATTCAACCACTTGTCTACAACATCTGTGTCTATATGACCTTAAAATATAGGAATATCGAAGTTTATTTGTACCTTGAAGGGGGTGGTGCCTCCGCTCGAAGAAGATGTGTCATCTGTTGGTAGTCGCGGAAGGATTTGTGCGAAATTATCCATCATCTCATTCCTCTATTGTGTGAGGGATTCCTCAATCAACAGTTTGAAAGGATCTTTTGTCCCATCATCTTTATTTTATCCTTCCATGAGAGGTCGCTTGGGTGTGCGAGAGCTTTTGTCCTCAAGAGAAACAAGTTCGAGACTCCACTCTTTGTACTCCGACCTCGTTGAGGACATGCATTAAGACGAGAAGGAGCAGACCGCTTTGATACCATTGATCGGGATTTTATGAGAAGAAAAAAATGACTATAGATTAGTACCATATGCTTAACACAGAATAAAAGAGATACAGTAAAATTGGTTTTCTATTCAATAAGGAAATAAGTTGAAACTGTAAAATGCAATGGAAAACAAGCTTGCTAGAATGGTGGTGGTTTATCTCTAAGAAGAGATGTGACGAATACACTCATTCGCAAGAATATGATTACAATGAGGCTCTAAAGGCATTTTTACAATAAACAGGAGTTTCAAAAAACCTAAACATCCAGAAACCTAACCCTAGGAGATGAAGCACCAAAAGTCATGTGGGCCCCATTTGTGTAAGTCAGTACATCAACTTCCCGAGATCGTAACTTTTGCATACCAACTCCGTTTTCGGCGTATGATAGCCCATTGGAAATATCTATCCGAGGACTACAACAGTTGCACAAAATTTCATGATGACATTTTTCAATTGCAGCATACCCCAAAAAACGTCGTTTAGGGCCTCAAAATGGCTCTGGAAGTTCAGGACCCGAAAAACTACTAAAAATAGTAAATTATCAAAATTGCTAGAAAGATGTTGTGAGCCAGTTGGAAAAGGTGGGTGGCCACCGATATCCACCTGGATCAATATGAAGGACTTGAGTAACTAACCTTTTGTAAGCTCGGTTTCATATAATTGAACACTAGGAATAATGGATATAAGCTACTATTAAAACCTTAGTAAATTTAAATCTTAATTGTTGATAATGTTGACTTTATGACTTGGTATGCTATAATATTTTCAACTTTGTTAACAATGTATTTCTATAAATCAACTTTGTAGACAATGCAATATATCATATTGCAATGTCATGAAGTGTCATGTTCCCATTTTTAGATTCCCCTATTCGGTAGTGGAAATGACTTATGTGGATTGTTAGTGAAGAAAAAGGGAGTCAAAAGGGGTTATTTAATGCCACTTAGTTAGGAGATGTTATGTATTTAAAGTGACATTAGATTTATAAGCTACTTATTTATTATTAGAAGTGACTTTTAATCATAAAGTGAAAGAAAAACGGGGATAAGGGTCATATTTGATTTAGTAAAAAAGGGGATAAGAGTTACATTTTATTTGGTCAAAAAAGGGAAAGTTCTAGAAGGTATGGAGAAAGGATAAAAGGAGTGGTAGAGCCTCACTTTGGCATTGTGATTTGATCCGTCATTTTGGAAATGATCTTGGAGCCATTGTTTCATTAGGGTTTAGAAAAATCCTTCCACTATTGGTTTGGTTTCGAGGGTGCAATATCCACCCTAGCTAGAAAAGAGGGGAAATCATCCAGGATTTCCATTGGATCCTAGACAAGAGGAGAATCCATACAGGATTTGCATTGGAGACTAGACAAGAGGGAAATCCATCCAGGGTTTCCATTGGAGCTTCAGTTGAGTTTTTTTCGATTAGAGGTAGATCGGCATGTGCAGGGAGTTCACAGATTTTTCCGAAGGAGGTCAATTGTCGATTTTGCAGAGACCAGGAGGGTTTATGGGAAACCATCACAGGAGTCACCCCCACAGGTTGAACACATGGCATCCCATGAGGCCTCACATGTTGGTTAGACTCATCCCACGAGGCCCCGCATGTTGGTCAGCCTCGTCCTGCGAGGCCCTGCTTATTGTGTAGCCTCATCCAATGAGGATCTCTGCAAATTGGGGCTACATACATGTTGAGGTATGAATGGATGGACTGCGGTGAAAGGTGTTCTAGAGAACATTCATAATATAGCAATGAATACTAGACATTCCATGGGAATACATATCTTGAGGAGATCTTGGGTATCATTACCAATTTTATTGTTGTTCTTGTTAGTAGATATTGCAGTTGTTTGGCAGCCAATAGATCTATGTGTTTAAGAGGGTTTTGCAGCTATTGTTACAGCTAATAAGGATATTTGTATTTGTTGTGATTTGGATTTCCACACCACAATAATATGCCATGGTTATATTCTCTATTCTCTGTGTAATGGGTGCATGTGATATATTTGACAATAATCTTATCTTGGTGACATATGAAAATTGTTTGTAAGGCATTTCCAGAAAAGTGTTTGATAAAATTACACAAAGAAAAACAATAATTTGGATAAAAAATATAATATTTCCACCCATCCTGGTTAGAGACATTACAGTAGTATTAGAGCTGATGATATTCCCATCCGGTGATTGCACCAGAAATGAATGGGTTACAGAGAAGGGAGAAATCGGCAGTGTCTTCCATGGGCAAGAGAATAAAAACAAATTCAGAATTCTTGGATAAAACTTGGAAAATTCTTCAACAAGCCAAGATGGTGCTAGAGGAGAAGAATATCATGCCTCAATATCAGGAGTATATAAAATCAAGGGAAGATATATGTGCATAATTTCCCTTTAAAAACTTTTACACTCTCTTTTACATATGTTGGCCCGAGGATTTGGACGAGGATTATTTTAAAGGCATGGGGAAGGAAGTAGAGAAGGATGAGCATGAAGAATAGGTGGAAGAGAATGCATATATCCATGCGGAGGATGTGTGCGTAGAGGAATAAAAAACAGCAAATTATGATACATCATCATAAATAACCGATAAGTTTGATGACACTGGTGTGCTCGATGGAGAAGATGAGGCTACTTATGATGAATATGAGAAGATGCTCCAATCAACCAATGTTAAGGATTCATCATCTCTTCATGTGTATGATACTAATGATGAAGATGGTTCAAGTAGGAATTCAACACCTCATCATGTTTATGATATGTATGATGATGTAGACATGATTGTACTAGAATGTGACAAAGACTAAAAGTTATGTGTGGATGAAAATGAAGAGGTTGATTTAGGGGATGAGATCAAATCAAAAACTTGTATGAGGAATATAGTTCACATTGCATGACATCATCTAATGAGTTGATTGATCCTTTGTGTGACATACCACACCATGTTGATGAAATAACATCGCATGATTTGGAGAACTAACTATTGGTCACAGAGGAGAAAATTGTGTAGGTGTTCACGAGGGAAAATGGTGCTCATAAATTTATTGAAGACCTTATGTGGAAAACCCAGTTGGAGGAGAGGCATAAAGGAATTGCATGTGGAGTCACTAGTGCCTAATTTTGCATCATCAAGGAGTCACTATACCACATGAAATTCAATTATTTGTAGTTGTTCATGGATAGGGACCTTTCCCTTCAGTTTGTTGAAGACAAGGAAAGGGAGATTGAGGAGCTTCGTCACTTGCTTAGTTTGGCATGCTCTTTATCATTAACAGTGGTAGTGAATCCATCATAGTTGAAAGCAATGATACATGAGGATGTGAGTAACACTCTTCATTTGAGGGAGGCGCCTCTTATGATGATTCCACACGGGGAGAATTCAGGGTTGCAGGTGTATGAGGAGAGATTTGACATAGAAGGTTTTGACCGTGTGCCTATTTTTCATTACATGGATCATGAGATTGCTCCTTTTGGCTCAAGACTTAGCTATAGAGGAGGTAGTTGAGAAAATTCCACATCGAACAGCCAAAAAGGAAGTATATGCACCAATTGATTGGGGGATTGAGTATAGAAAATATGTGGATACATCACTCTGGGATCCAGGTCAAGTTGATATTAATGAAGTGATTGATATAGTGGCACATATAGGATATAGGATGATACATGATGATACAGGAGTATGTAGAAGTATAAAACAATATATAGCAATGTATGGTGGTGTACAGTGGGTTTTTGGTATGTTTCCCCTGGTAATACCTCCAGACAGGGATTTCAAACATATCATTAAGTTTGGTTTGCCCAAGATCGATGATTAAATGGACAAGTTTCATGGAGAGGAATATTCCTTGGAGATTGATCTTTGATTGGGATATCATCAGAGTAGGGACAAAGAGTAGGATACCCACAGGAGCACTCTCATATGTTACCTCTAGTCCTTGGTCATACCATTGAGGTTGACCAACACACCTAAAATTTTCCAATCTTGCAGGAAGTGAAAGTGGCATCTATTGTTATTTTCTAATGCCAAAACTATATTTTCCAAGACATGGAGAGTTCACCTAAGTCATATGAGTGAGGAGAGTAGGATTATATCCATATCAGAGTTCTTTATTTTGCTCAAAGCATAAGAGGACATCCAGATTGTATTGGGTTAGTTCACAGATATTCTAGTTGATAGAGTGATGGATGGCATTATCCACTACAGAGTTCGCACACTTGTAGTCTCTGAGTCCACACTTAGGGAGATGATTATAAGGGCTATGTGTGATACACCTTCGATGGGGCATTGTGGGTACTTGTATAAGTATGAGGAACTGCAGGTGATAAGGATACTTTCTAGGGAAGTGTTTAGACTCCATGGATCACTTGAGTACATTGACGGAGATCGAGATAGTAGATTTTCCAGTGTATTTTGGCAAGGGATGAACATATTAGCAGGAACATAGTTTATTATGAGTATTTGGTTTCCTCCAGATGATGGCATACTAGGGACATGGGTCATTTTGACTATGATGGTTACTAGTATGGCACTACAACAGTTGGCAGGCATTGGGAGTGGTGGACTTCCAATTTGGTGGTGGAATATGAGAATTAATTTGAGTGATAGATTGACTTAGATGATTATGATTGACAGAGCCGTGAAATTAATTGGTATGCTTTATTTTTGGGATGACAGTAGAGGAGAGGTAGAGAATTACTTTATATGGTAGGACAGACTCAAGTTTGATTGTGGAATTGCAGGCTTATACTTCACTGAGATACCTTCGTAGGGAAGGAATCAAGATAGTGATTTCATCCCCTTCTGGGATTTTATCTTGGGTTTTAGGATAAGAGGAAGCATATTGGGCGTGTTGGTCTAACAGTGATGATTAGAGTGGTGCAGCATCAAAATGGTGGTTCCCTTATGCGATTAGTTTGGGACCTTGGGATTACATTGTTTGACAGTTCAACTACTATTAGAAATGAGAGCATCGATTGAATTTCTAGAGTTTAATTTTGGGAGTATTAGGAGTGGGTTCGTAGAGGTGTAATGTACCCATCCCCCCAAAGGCTAGGCCACACTACTTCAAAAACGCATTTCAAAACTAATTTCAAATTATGATAACATTTAATTAATAAATAAGCATGAAAGAACACCATGACAACACATGCAATATTCAAGATTCATGATACAACATAAAATAATGTTTAAACATGCCATGCACGGAAATAACCAGCAAGCAGGCACATTAAAGATACACATATCAGGGATATTAATTAATACAAAGTGGAAATAAATATACAAACATAGGAACACATGACAGAGAGAACTTATATTTAAAAAAATGAATCACCAACTGGTTGTAGACCAAGGAAGTTCCACCCAACCATATACATTTCTATTCCATATCTCAAAAGGAGGTCACCCCTGATCCAGGGCTATGACTCCACAAGGACGGTTCCAGGGTGTCACTCAACTTCCCAAAATATTCAACACTCAAGCTCTCACAAATTCCTCAACACAAACAAATCCAAAGTACACCATATCTCTTCTCTCCAACCTACACAAACCAAGAGAATGGACTCCCTTATCTTCCATGCACTCCCTCAGGATGTCCACCTCATTTTAATCCTCTAGTGCATCCAGTCAAGAATCTCCATGTTGGGACTCTCAGGATTCATAGTTGTGAAAAAAACTTAACACATGCCTATTTATCTCAAACATGCAGGAATCAATTCATGGTTGGAATACACCAACAAATACTACAACCAACAAAAAATGGTTTCCTTCCTCAACAATTCGCCCCCATGTCCCAATCAAGAGAAAGAATGAATGAGGAATAATGAGTGAGTGAAAGAGTGAATGGGGAGTAAAGAGAATGAAGAGTGTGAACAATGAACAATGAGTGAACCCCCAAAACATCTCAAAGATGGGTTTATATATTTATAACTTGGAAATAAAGAACCACATGGCCTTCCCCAAGAATCTCATGTAGCCACTTCTCTCGATTAAAACAATTATGGATAAATAAAATATAATAAAAATATGTATCCCCTTTATCCCCCTCTCTCGTGGAATCATAGCCCCATATAACTCTTTTCCTTGTCTGTCTAGAAGCCAGCAATGTATTTTATTATTAATAATGATCAAAACATTACATTTCCTAGGAACTCTAGCCTCTTTTAATTGTTTGGGAACTCTGACCTTCCATAAAATAAAAAAATACATTATTAATATGGGAACTCAAAATTGAGGTATTACATTCCATGCCCCCTTATTTTGGAAGTACCCTTAGTGCATATACAAAAAATAATCAAAATTTCAAAATTCTTCAAAAAAGCATGGGTAATTTTCTCACATGGCACCTTCATGCTCCCAAGTAGCATCTTCAGGACCTTATTGTTGGACAAATGAGAGGGGGGGGTGAATCAGTTGTTACCGTGCTTAAAAAATTATGCTTCTTTTAAAATCTTTACAAGGCACTCAATGATGATCACAATAATGTAAGGAAATAAACTATGGCACATTCAGCATCAGTCACATATATGAGAAACACAGAGATAGATATTTCCCAAGGAAACCCATACAAGGTAAAAACCTCTTCTTCTTTATATGATAAGTATTATTTACATTCTTTACATTATCATACATATGAGAACCAACTCATTGTGAGGCTAAAACCTCTGTTTTGCAAGTTGCAACTTGTTGAGAGCACCAACACTCTGTTTTTCTCTAGCACCCACTAGAAAGAAGCACCAACTCCCTGGTTTCTCTAGCACCAACTAGAAGGAAGCACCAACTCCCTGTGTTCAAGCACCCACTTGAACCTCTGAGGACACTAGTCCTCCCTAGCACCTCCCAACCACCCTGAATTATAATTTCTTTGTTACTAAAACTTATTACAGTGAAATAAAGTTATTCAATGTCTTACCAGCCTTGTCGTTGTTCTGTTACACTGCTCTGCCTTGTCTGCATCAGTGTATTCTGCACACCCCTTGCACTTTCTGTTCTTCTGCCTATTATGCTCTATGCAACATATCCCTTCAATGCACCATTCCTCAACTGTGCATTTTTTCTCCTTCTCTCTGCCTCCTTGCACACCCCTGAGTTCTACACCCCCACAGCTTTCTCATCTCTTATTTTTCCCACAGTCCTTCTTACCGTCTCTGTGCTCTTTTTGCATGCAATATTCGCCATGCCTCTGCATTCTCACTCTGCGCCAAATTCCTCCACATCTCAAGTGCTCTGCCTAATCATTATCGCGAATCTTCATCTTCTTCAGTAGTTTTTCCCATGCATTCAGCATCACTGGGTGTTCTATCTAGATTTCGCAGCTTCTCTAGAAGTTGAGGCTCTTTGTATTCTCTGTCTTCGATGAGCTTATCCTTTCTATTTTCATCTAAAGACTTCAATGCTCATCCACCTGTCAATCCCTCTAAGAGTTGTCTTCCTTCACTGGACGAAGTTTGGAGACTCCTCATCTCCTCTGGCGATCACACAGAGGTCTCTTCAAATTCTCTGACAGACACCATCAATGGTCTCTGGCAGTTTCACTGTGTCGTGCATCAGTAGCCCTCCAATCATGCTCATGTTCACCTCCATTGTTGGATTAAATCTAATGGGTTCTTGCATTATTTACCTGTTTTTCACTTTCGCAATTCGTAGATTCTACGATGAGACATCTTGAGTCTCCATGTCATGAGTTTCGAAGCTCCAAAACGGAGCTTTTCTATGCTGGCTTCTTCCTTTATATGACCATGGCTATGACCAAGCGCTTATGCATAAAGTGCTTTTCATGAATTCGCATTTTGTGAATCTGGAGATGAGGCATCTCGAATCACCAAGTTGCGATCCCCAAAACCCCAAAAAGGAGCTTATCTGAACTAACTCCTTCCCTTCTCATAATCACCGACAGTGACCATAGGCTATGCCAAAAGGCACATTATATTTCATGAGTTTATTGAGTCTAATCGATGGTTGAAATCTCCATAGATCTGACGGTCCATATCTTATTGCGATCTCGCATCTCGCGAGTTTCCATACCATGCTCTGTTGACTCCAAGTCGGCAACTTGTCCTATGATTCGACAGTCTAGATCTGATCTTGATTCAATGAATCGAATCATATCGCAATTCTGGAGATGAGGCATCTCGACTCTCCAAGTCGCGATCCGCGAAACTCTGAAATGAAGTTGGATCGATGGTCTAGATCACACCTTGATCCGACGACTGCGATTAAATCATGATTTCACATATCGTGATTCTTTCGATGGAGGTTCTTGTCACTCCAAGTTGCGATAGGCAAAACTCTGAAATGGATCTTAGATCAATAGTCCACGATCTTGATGAATCTATAGTCCAGATGTCATCGTGAATTCACATCTTGTGATTCCTTCGATGGAGGTTCTTGTCACTCCAAGTCGCGATAGGCAAAACTCTGAAATCAAGCTTAGATCAACGGTCCATGTCTTTTGGTGTATTGACGGTCATGATCTTTTCATGATTTTGCAAACTCGCTTCACCTTGCACTTTTAAAGATCGTGCAGATTCTCCTAGATCCTACGATGGTCGATCCTCACACTTGGATCTAACGCCTGAGATCTATCCTCCATGTTTGCGAGCTCTTCTTGTCTACATTGAGATCTGACAGTCATCAAGAATTCTTGCCAACAATCCTCTGCACTATATCTTCTGAGCTTATTTTAATCTTCTCTGCAACGTCTTCTCATAATTCCATCATCTGAATGCCCATCTATTACATACTTTTTGTACCCATGCCATATTCATTGTTGTACTTGCCATCAATGACAAGCATTCATTGTCTGTTAAATATTTTCCAACAATCTCCCCCTTTGGCATTGATGGCAACACAAGCACCCACATGCATTCAGACTCTCCTCCCAGACTTTTTTCTCCCCCTTTGACATCAATGTCAAAGAAGAAACATGTTCCCCCTGACTTGTTGCAGTACATACTCCCCCTGTCAACTATGAGCATCTTGGAAATACACCAGATATTCAATAAGTACTCCCCTTGACCAGGTGAATAGATTAGACACAAGAAATTATAACCCCCAACTTTTGACGAAGATACCCAAAAGGGGTCGCTGCTAATGGTTTAGTAAAGATATCAGCAATCTGTTCTGTGGAAGGAATATAATTCAGCTGAACAATTATGTTTGTAACTTGTTCTCTGAGAAAATGGTACTTTATTGGAATATGCTTAGTCTTGGAATGAAGAACAGGATTCTTGGAGACATTAATGGCACTGGTGTTATCACAGTGAATTGGAATGGGATCAGTGTAAGTTACCTTCAAATCTGCAAGAGTTTGTATCATCCATAAAATTTGTGTGAAGAAAGTAGCAGCAGCAATGTACTCTGCCTCTGTAGTTGATAATGAAATGGATCCTTGATTTTTACTAAGCCATGCTACTAATGAGTCACCTAGAAAGAATTCTCCTCCACTGGTGCTTTTTCTCTCATCAACACAGTTTGCCCAATCTGCATCTGAATAAGCAGTTAACTGAAAATTATTATTTCTGGGATACCACAGACCATAAGTCATTGTTCTCTTCAAATACCTGAATATCCTTTTGACAGCTTGCAAATGACTCTGTTTAGGTGCAGCTTGATATCTTTTTACCATTCCTACAACATGCATTATGTCTGGGTGAGATGTTGTGATGTACAGCAGACTGCCCATCATTGATCGATATGACCTTTGATCAACATCAGGTGAATCATCATCCTTTCTTAATTTACATCCAGTTACCATAGGTGTACCCATAGGTTTATAATATTCCATTTGAAACCTTTTCAACATTTCTCTTAGATATTTTTCTTGAGAAATGAACATCTCTTCAGACTTCTAAGTAATTTGTAGACCAAGAAAAAATGACAATTCTCCTATCATAGACATTTCAAATTCAGACTCCATGGCAGAAGCAAACCATTGTACTAATGAATCCTTATTACATCCAAGATGATGTCATCTACATAGACCAATACGATGAGAAAATCATTATCCTCAGTTTTAATATATAGATTGTTGTCATTTGTTCCTCTCTTGAACCCTTTGTCTTTGAGATACATATCCAGTCTATGATACCAGGCTCAAGGGGCTTGTTTTAAACCATATAAAGCTTTCTTCAACTTGCATACTAAGTCAGG
>JZKD02S1642353.1:259818-291587 GCA_000966675.3 Picea glauca
TGAATCAATTGTTACCATGCTTAAACAATTATTCTTATTTTAAAATCTTTATAAGGCACTCAATGATGATCACAATAATGTAAGGAAATAAACTATGGCACATTCAGCATCAGTCACATATATGAGAAACACAGAGACAGATATTTCCCAAGGAAACCCATACAGGGTAAAAACCTCTTCTTCTTTATATGATCAGTATTATTTACATTCTTTACATTATCATGCATATGAGCACCAACTCATTGTGAGGCTATAAACCTCTATTTTGCAAGATGCAACTTGATGAGAGCACCAACTCTTTGTTTTTCTCTAGCACCCACTAGAAGGAAGTACCAACTCCCTGGTTTCTCTAGCACCAACTAGAAGGAAGCACCAACTCCCTATGTTCAAGCACCCACTTGAACCTCTAAGGACACCAGTCCTCTCTAGAACCTCCCAACCACCCTGAATTATAATTTCTTTGTTACTAAAACTTATTACAACAAAATAAAGTTATTCAATGTCTTACCAGCCTTGTCGTTGTTCTGTTACACTTCTCTGCCTTGTCTGCATCAGTGTCTTCTGCACACCCCTTGCACTTTCTTTTCTTCTACCTATTATGCTCAATGAAACATATCCCTTCAATGCACCATTCCTCAACTGTGCATTTCTGCTCCTGCTCTTTGCCTCCTTGCACACCCCTAAGTTCTACACCCCCAAAGCTTCCTCATCTCTTCTTTTTCCCACAATCCTTCTTACCGTCTCTGTGCTCTTTTTTCATGCAATATTTTCCATGCCTCTGCATGCTCACTCCTTGCCAAATTCCTCCACATCTTGAGTGCTCTGCCTCATCATTATCGCGACTCTTCAGCTTATTTGGCAGTTTTTCCCACGCGTTCAGCGTCACTGGGTGGTCTATCTAGATTTCGTAGCTTCTCTGGCAGTTGAGGCTCTTCGTCTTCTCTGTCTTCGACAATCTTATCCTTTCTATTTTCAGCTACGAACTTCAATTCTCATCCACCTGTCAATCCCTCTAAGAGTTGTCTTCCTTCACTAAATGAAGTTTGGAGACTCTTCATCTCCTCTGGTGATCACACAGAGGTCTCTTCGAATTCTCTGGCAGACACCATCAATGGTTTCTGGTAGTTTCACTATGTTGTGCATCAGTATCCCTCTGATCATGCTCATGTTCACCTCCATTGTTGGATTAACTCTGATGGGTTCTTGCGTTATTTACCTGTTTCGCACTTTCACAATTCGGAGATTCTGCGATGAGACATCTTGAGTCTCCATGTCACGAGTTCTAAAGCTCTGAAACTGAGCTTTTCAATGTTGGCTCATTCCTTTATATGACCATGGCTATGACCAAGTGCTTATGCATAAAGTGCTTTTTATGAATTCGTATTTCGTGAATCTAGAGATGAGGCATCTTGACTCACCAATTCATGATCCCGGAAACCCCAAAAAGGAGATTATCTGAACTGACTCCTTCCCTTCTCGTAACCACGGGCGTTGACCATAGGCTATGACAAAAGTCGCATTATATTTCACGATTTTATTGAGTCTGATCGACGGTTAAAATCTCCATAGATCCGACGGTCCAGTTCTTATCGCGATCTCGCATCTCACGAGTTTCCACACCATGCTCTGTTGACTCCAAGTCAATGAATTGTCCCATGATTCGATGGTCTAGATCTGATCTTGATTCAATGACTTGGATCATATCGCGATTCTGGAGATGAGGCATCTCGACTCTCCAAGTCGCGATCTGTGAAACTCCGAAATGAAGTTGGATCGATGGTCCAGATCACACCTTGATCTGATGGCTGCGATTAAATCACGATTTAGCATATCGCGATTCTTTCGATGGAGGTTCTTGTCACTCCAAGTTGTGATAGGCAAAACTCTGAAATGGAGCTTAGATCAATGGTCCACGATCTCGATGAATCTATGGTCTAGATCTCATCATGAATTTGCATCTCGCAATTCCTTCGATGGAGGTTCATGTCACTCCAAGTCGCGATAGGCAAAACTCCGAAATGGAGCTTATATCAATGGTCCATGTCTTTTGGTGTATTGATGGTTAGGATATTTTCATGATTTCGCAAATCTTCATTGTGTCTGCATCGAGATTTTAAGATTTCGCGAACTCACTTCACCTTGCACTTTTAAAGATTGTGCAGATTCTCCTGGATCCTACGATGGTCGATCCTCGCGCTCGGATCTAATGCCTAAGATCTATCCTCCATGTTTGTGAGCTCTTCTTGTCTACATTGAGATCTGACAGTCATCGGGAATTATGAATTGTTGATCCAACGATCATTGTTGCTACTGATCTTGCTAATCTTTTGTCATCACTATTATTGCCAATTATCCTCTGCACTATCTCTTCTAAGATTATTTGAATCTTCTATGTAGCATCTTCTCATAATGCCATCATCTGAATGCCCATCTATTACATACTTTATGTACTCATGCCATCTTCATTGTTGTACTTTCCATCAATGACAAGCATTCATTGTCTGTTAAATATTTTCCAACACTTAGCAGGTCCACTGAACATTTACCAATTCTATGACTCGATTCTGTATCATTTTGACTTTTCTGGCCAATATTTGCATCGGCTAGACCTTAAAATCTCCTTCTGGATCCACCTAGATCAAATTCCAATCAATAACATGGTTAGGATCATGTACATACTTTTTCAGCAAAGAGACATGAAATACATTATGCACATTCATGGAAGTAGGTAATGCAAGAATGTGTGCAACTAGCCCTATTATGTCCAATATCTCAAATGGACCACATAATCAGGTTTCTAGATTTGTACAGCTGCACAACTTCCATGAGCTCTTTTTGGGTTTCACTTTCAAAAGCACATGCTATCCCACTTTAAATTCTCTAGTTGTTCTTCTCTTATCTGCATAATTTTTTTGTCTATCTTGTGTTGCCTTCAAATTCTGTTTAATTTTAACCATATGATCTTCCATATCTTTGAGAAATTCTAGCCCAATTACTACTATGTATGTTGGGTTGTCCCAACTCACTAAAGTATTTCATTTTCTACCATACAAAGATTCAAATGGGCTCATATTCAATGAATCGTGATACCCATTATTATAGGAAAACTCAACCAAATGCAAGTAATCTTCCCACTTAGATGGTTTATCCATCACATATATTCTCAACATGTATTCAATCACTTGGTTGAATCTTTTTGTCTATCCATTTGATTTTGGTAGGTATGTTGTGCTAAAGTTCATATCTATACCAAATCCCTTAAATAATCCTCTCCATAAATTTGAAGTAAAATTTGCATCTCTATTTAAGACAATTGCCTAAGGTATCCCATGCAACCTAACAATTTCCCTCATGTAAACTTATGCAATATTAGTTGTTGTATGAGTCATCTTTATGGAGAAAAAATGAGCAGCCTTTGTCAATTTATCCACAACTACCATTGTGGAATCATGTTTCTTTGTTGTCATGGGAAATTTAGTTATAACATCAATGGTTACCACTTCCCATTTATTCTCTAGAATTGGGAATGGTTGTAGCAAACCCATTGTAGCCTTCACTCTCTGACATTCCATACATCTTGAAATGTAATCATCAACATCCTTCTTCATTCATGGAAAAAATAATTGGTTTCTTACTACTGCAATTGTTTTTTGGTAACCAGGATGTTCGGTATATGGAACATTATGCACTTATTTTAACACCAAATTCCTAAGTTCTCCGAAACTAGGAACATAAATTCTATTCTTATGCATAAGTGATCCATATTCCTTCATATCATACTCTTTAATTTTATGTTGTACATTTTCTTGATGTAAACTTTATTTTACTTGTAGGTAATGTTGATTTGTAACAACATCATCTAAAAATTTTCTCTTTAAATCTGACCGATGCATACTAACAAATGTAGCATGCATGAATTGTACTCTTTTTGTTGAGTGCATCAATAACTTTATTTTATTTTCCCTTGATATGCTTTATGTCAAAGCCATACTCACTCAAAATTCTAGACATCTTGTTTTCCTGACATTCTAAGTTAGTTGTTCAAAAAGATATTTCAGACCACTATGGTTTGTCGTTAATACAATTATTTTTCCCATGAGATAATGTCTTCACATCTTCAATGCATGAACTATGGCATCAAGCTCCAAATCATGTGTGGCATAATTCCTCTCATGTTCTTTAAGTTTTCTAGACTCATAACCAATGACATGTCCATTTTGAGTGAGGAATCCACCAAGTCCTTCCTTGCATGCAGTTGTACATGCCACAACATTCTCATTTGGGTCAGCAATATTTAAAATAGGTGCACTAGTAAGTAATTTCTTTAACAAATTAAAGTTCTCTTCACACTTGATTGTCCATTCAAACTTAATTCCCTTATTTTGAAAAGAAGTGATGGGATGATCAATTTTAGAGAATCCTTTTATAAATCTCATATAGTATCCATCTAATCCCATAAAAGATATGATTTCTAAAACATTCTTGGGTGTTGGCCATCCTCTAATGGCTTCAATCTTCTCTTGATCTACTGCTATACCTTCTTCTGAAATTATGTTCCCCAAATAATGGATATTTTCTTGGTAAAAATAACACTTACTAAGCTTGGGATAAAGTTGATGTTACCTCAACACTTGCAACACCAACCTCAAGTGATGTTCATGCTCTTCCTTGGACTTAGAATAAATAAGTATTTCATCCAAGAACACAATGACAAACTTATGCATGTATTTTTTGAATATGCCATTCATTAAGAACATAAAGACAGTTGGTCCATTGGTCAGTCCAAATGGCACCATCACAAACTCATAATTCCATACATGGTTCTAAAGGTTATCTTATTTATGTCTTTTTGCTTGATTCTTACTTGATGGTAGCATGATCTCAAGTATATCTTTGAAAATATATTTTCCCCTCTTAGCTAATCAAAGAGTTCATCAATTCTAGGTAGAGGGTATTTGTTCTTCACTATGGATTTATTCATTTTTCTAAAGTATATACACAACCTCAATGCTCCATCCTTCTTTTTTACAGAGAGTATTGGTGCACCCCAAGGTGAAAGACTTGTACATACATACCCTTTCTTGAACAATTCTTCGAGCTCCGTTTGTAATTCTTTTATTTCTGGTGTACTCATTCTATAAGGATTTTTTTTATACTGGGGAAACTCCTGGTACTAAATCAATAGAGAAATATATTTCTCTCTTTCGTGTCAATCCCGGTATTTCTCGGAATACATCTTCAAATTCTTGTAATACTGAAAAATATTCAAGGCTTGGCCCTTTTGTATTTTATGGCTCCTCCACATGAGTTGCATACAATTGACATCCTTTCCTAAAACATCTCTTCAGTTCTAAGGCTAAAATATCCCTTATAGAAATTGTTCTTGGAATTCCTTCCACAATGATTTATTTTTCTTCTTCATCAAGACATGTAAATGTCTTGTTATGACAATATAGGAAAGCATGATGTTTGTCCAACTAAACCATTCCAATTAGGATATCATAAGATCCTAATGGGATGATAATCATATTAGCATTAGTACTTACTCCATTAATACTTATTGGACAACCTTTGACCATCTCATTGATCCTTCTTTTGGTTCCAGTGTCTAGCTAAACCAAACTTGACTTCTCAAGCTTACTTTTCTTCTAATGTAATCTATCCACTATTTTAGGATCAATGTAACAATGGCTTGCTCCTGAATCGATTAAAATAGCAACATGTTGATTAATGATCTTACCTTCCACTTTGATCATATTGGATTGATACTATTATTTTCAATCTTCTAAGGCTACATATATTCTTCTCATGTTGTCTACTGTTGTATCCTCTTGGATGTTGTGCATGGTCTTCACTTTATCTCCTCTATGAGGGAAATCCTTGTATAGGATATTTTCTTTGAACCCCCAACATTGGATTGGTGGTCTTCCTATTTTTCCCAAGGAGTATTATTTCTTGGATTCATTATCAGTAGATTGTTCTTGCTTATTTGTATTTGGATTTTTTCTATTGAAATGAGGTTTGTATCCCTTCCTTCTCTTATTAGATTTCTCTTTCTTCTTATCCTTCCAATATTTCTGCATGGACTCTTTGCCCTTGCCTTTCTCATACAAGTACTTGACCTTCCTAATGGTCTTTGTCAAAGTCCTTGGCTCATCATACTAAACATTTTCCTTATAAAAGGATGGAAGTTCACTCAAAAACCTTTGTATTTTCACTTTCTCATCCTTGATAAACCCCACATACTTCAATAATTCCAAGAACTTATTTTCATATTCTATCATGGTCATGCTTCCCAAATTGAGTTCAAATAAATATTGCATATTATTTTCATAGAAATGATCTGAAAATATCTCTTGAATTGCTTCCAAGTGATCCTACTCTCATTAATGTGCTCAACTTGCTTCAACTAATGCCACCACATAACAGCTTTTACATGCAAATGGTATGTGGCAATTCTAGCTTCTAGGTTGGATGAGTAGTTGTGCAACTGAAAGTACTTTCTGATTCCCAAAAACCATGATTTAGCATCATATTCCCTTTCGCTTTCACCATCAAATGAGGTTGTCTTAAGCTTCCTCAACTCTCCTTGCAAACTGTCTAATTCTTGTCTTATTCTTTGGTGTGTAACAGGAGACACTTCTAGACTGCTTATAGAGTCTTTATATGCATAAAATTTCCTTGTTGATTAAGGAGGTGAGTGATATCTATGAGTTCTATTGGTACTTCTTGAATGAATGTCTCTTCTATAATTATCTATTTTTTCATGATATCTACCTTCTTCCTCCTGCTTTAAGTCTGATACATTCCTTGCTTGCTTATACAACCGATTCAGGATTTGCATCACTTGAGCCTTTATCTGATCTTTTTCTCTCATCAACCTCTCATTATCTTCTTTGTAACTCTACACTTCTATTCTCAGGATTCTCACGGTATCTATTAATGTTTATTGTTCCCCTATGTTGTTTTTCCCATTTGATTTGGTCTTTGCATTGCCAACATTGATATTTTGACCTTTGGCTTCCTTATCATGATTGAAGGCTCCCTCTCCTTCCTCCATGTCGCAAATATTCTTTATTATCTTGAAATTATATTTTTATATCCCCTAATTCTTCAAAATGTGCAAGCAACCATTTTGTTAGAATTATGCATATTATAGAAATTTTGTCAAACAATGCTACGGGTATTTTTTCTACTCAATTCATGAAGAAATATATCATCATTCTCCAAATTATAATAATTCAATATTACTCTCCTCTTAATCATATTTCCAAATAATATTCTCATGCCCCAATATGATCTCTGATTTGAAAGTTATGGCTTACTGAAAAAGCCACTTTCACCCCATTTATGTAATTTCTCCACTGGTGTAATTTTATTGAAGTGCCAACTTTTGCCAATTGCAGAAGAAAATATATCAAGAACTAGAGAAAATTTTGTATGAGACATAGATAATAATAATGATAAGGAATTCATATAAAATCTCATATTTTCAATATGATACACCACTCAAAAACTAAAACAATATGGAAACTACAACTTTGTCCTTTTTCACCCATTTTCTAGACCTAGAATTTTTAGCAAAACTGGTTATTTCACAATCTGTGCACTTTTGGAAAATTTTCACTAAACCAAAGTTGTTTTTATCAATGAGTGTATAAAATTTTGAGTAAATAAAAAATTTCCATTTTTGTCATCTACGGTCACTTTTCTTCCTCTAAAAATCTCAAAAATCCCCAAAAAGTGGCTTGGAATAATGAATTTTGGCCTATTTCAGCATCCCCATTCTAACCCCCTTAGGATTTATTTAGTTCCTTCATGGGTTATTTCCGTGTTACTTTTTGGACTCTCCCCAAGAGCTTCAACTTAATCTGGATCTATGTTAATGATCTGGACCTGGATCCTTAAAAACCATTATTTTGCCATTTCTAACAAATCCAAGCATAAATGGACAATGGTCATTTATGGCACTTTTGTAGATCTCCTCTCTGCGGAAAAAACACGTAATTTTCATCCCAATATGATTTACTTTTCTCCAGTTATGGACAAAATAAGAAAATGGCTCTAGACTATTTTTTGTTTCTTGAAACTGTGGAACAATTTTGCCGAAGTGCAATCTGCACCGTCAATCTCAAGTCGAAATCAATCTAGACCGTTTTTGTGCACTCCATCAACCATTAGTGACTGAAGTTCTCCTTTGGAATGCACAACATTTACCCCAAACTACCAACCCATCCGTTGACCATCAACCCAACTCCCCGATGACTGATTTGCACATAACTCCAAATCGGTCGATCTAGTCGTCAATCGTCAGCGATTTGGTCATCGGTCGTTAGAAATATTCGTTGGAGAATGGAACTCCCTACCAATTCATTAAAATATCGACCATCAACCTATTGGAAATCGACGATCCTCTATGAACACCAAAAACACTTCCTCAATTTGGCCAACCCAACTGTTGGCCATCGACCATCTTTGTTGACTGACATGGCAACTATGCTGACGTGGCATGACATGTGGATTTTGACATGGCATGACACGTCATCATGAGGCATCAACTAGGATAATGTGGCATGACACTTCATCACCTTATTTTCTCCATCGTTCATTGGTGGTTAGATATTTCCTTTGGTCGAATGAAAACTTCATCTAAAGTCGTTGATCCCCGATCCATCAGCCATCGACAATTTCAACTATAATTTGGTAGAAATTCAACATTTCTCCAAACTCATCGATCCCTAATCCATCAACCATTAGTGATTTCAAATTTCATTTGGTCAAACTACAACACTTCACCAAACTCATCGATCCTTTATCCATCAACCATCGAGGATCTCAGATGTCATTTGGTCGAACTTCAACACTTCTCCAAACTTATCGATCCCTAATCCATTAGCCATTAGCGATCACATATGGTGATTTTCAACACTTAGACAATTTCGGCCAAAACCTAGGTGAATATGTGTCATTGATCTCCCAACCAAGATGATCTCGACCGTTGATTTTCTCTGACTTCCCAAATGACCAAAAATGAATACGAACCATCAATCTTCCTCATTTTCCAAACCAATGAAATGAATCGTAGTCATTGAACTCATAACTTTGTCAAACTTCTAAACCTTATCAATCTTTTTTTAATTTATCAAGGGTGAATCTAGGTCGTTGATATCGATATCAATCACCATCTCAGTTGTCAAATATCTAAACTCTACCACGCACTACAACAGCCATTAAAATACAATATTTTTCAACCTTCTAGGTCAAATTCAAATCTGTAACTTTGCAAATCGAATCCATTAACTTCTCAGACAATTTCGAATTATTTCAAACTCAAATTTTTCCATGAATTCGGGGATTTTTCTCTCCAATTTTCCACCTTTTTCCCCAAATTCACATTGATCAAAATACGTGACAGTGAATATACCCGATTCACACTTTTTTCGGCCCATACATGTCTTGTGTTTCAACCAGAAGCTCTGATACCAATATGTAACGTAGCCAACCACCCATAGCTTGGGCCACGTTACTTCAAAAATGCATTTCAAAACTAATTTCAAATTAATATAACATTTAATTCATAAAGAAGCATGAAATAACACCATGACAGCACATGCAATATTCAATATTCATACTACAACATAAAATAATGTTTAAACATGCCATGAAAATAAATAAATAGCAAGCAAGGACATTAAAGATACACATCTCAGAGATATTAATTAATACACAGCCGAAATAAATATACAAACATAGGAACACATGATAGAGAGAACTTATCTTTAACAAAATGAATCACCAATTGGCTACAAACCAAGGACGTTTCACCCAACCATAGATGTTTTTATTCCATGTCTCAATAGCAGGTCACCCCTAAGCCAGGGATCTGAATCCATAAGGATGGTTCCAGGGTGTCACTCAGATTCCCAAACTAGTTATCACTCAAGATCTCACATGTTCCTCAACACACAACAATCCAAAGTATACCAACTCTCTTCTCTCCAACCTAAACAACCCAAGAAAATGGACTCCTTTCTCTGCCACATAGTCCCTTAGACTATCCACCTCGCTCCAGGGCTCTAGTGCATCTGGTCAAGAATATCCATGATGGGACTCTTAGGATTCATAGTTGTGAAAACAACTTAACACATGCCCATGCATCTCAGAAATGCAGGAATTAATTCATGGTTGGAATACACCAGCAAACAATGGCTTCCTTCCTCAACAATTCACCCCCATGTCCCAACCAATAAAAAGAATGAATGAGGAATAATCAATGAGTGAAAGAGTGAATGGGGAGTGAATAGAATGAAGAGTGTGAACAATGAACAATGAGTGAACACCCCAAACATCTCAAATATGGGTTCATATATTTACTTGGAAATCAAGAACCACATGGCCTTCCCCAAGAAGCTCATGTAACCACTTCTCTCGATTAAAACAATTATGGGTAAATAAAATATAATAAAAATATGTATCCCCTTTAACCCCCTCTCTCATGGAATCATATCCCCCTATAACTCTTTCCCTTGTCCATCTAGCAGACAATGATGTATTTTATTATTAATAATGATCACAACATTACATTTCTTAGGCACTATGGCCTCTTTTAATTCTTTGGGCACTCTGGCCTTCCATAAAATAACAATATCCATTATTAATATGAAGACTCAAAACCGAGGTATTACAAGAGGAGTGGTCTTTCGAGGAGTTGACCAAGTTTATGCAGATTATGATTTCCTAGCTTATCAGGAGAAATCAGGTGGATTATGGTATTTTCACCTTACATACTAGTTCTATGAGTAGAGGGTGTTTCACATCATATAGTCTAGTATGGAATCCTAGAGAATTTACCTTCTATGGGGTTCTTGTGTTTAGGGACTCTACGGATGATATGTTAGAGGTTTGTCTGGACAATGCTTGGGAAATTGCAGTAGCCTAGGGGTGCTAGAGTAATTGGTATTTTCCCTTTGATACTTGGAGATTAGGTGTTTTGGTTGCTCAATCAGCTTGTACCCACATAGACTTCTCTGTGATGTCTGATTTTAGAGTTGGTTTAGTTGACTTCACTAGGATACATTGGCCATATATGATCCTCAATAGTAGGGACGAGTCTTTGATGCTTCATCGCTTGTGGATGCAGGTGTGGAGGATGCAGTTTAGACAAGAGGATCAGAGGTTTATGATCAGAGTGGCACAACTATAGCATGATGAGTCCTTCCTGGTGAAAGCATGGGATCCTGGGATTCCAATAGGAGACAATGTGGAAGTTGACACAAAGGTGAGAGCCATTTTTTTCCTCCATGAGATTGATTCCCTAGTAGAGCAGTTCCTTGATGGGTTGATCAAGTTGTTGCATCACCGAGTATCCTTACTTGCAGGTGGTTTTTGGGAGACCTCTTATATTAGTACATTATCGAACCATGCCTTAAGTGGAGGATGCTTCACATCTTATAGGGTGGTTTTGGATCCTGGTTTCATTTTTAGTTTCAATCTAGATCAGTCTATGTAGCATCAAGTCATGATGGCATTTCTTGAGGAAAAACAATATTTGGGAAGGGGGGACTTATCATGAGCCCATTTTTGGAATCCCCTATTTGGCAGTGGAAATGACTTATGTGGCTTGTAAGTGAATAAAAAGGGAGTCAAAAGGGGTTATTTATTGTCACTTAGTTAGGATATTTTATGTATTTAAAGTGACAATAGATTAATGAGCTACTTATTTATTATTAAAATTGACATTTAATCCTAAAGTGAAATAAAAATTGGGACAAGGGTCATATTTAATTTAGTCAAAAAGGGAATAATGGTTACAATTGATTTGGTCAAAAAAGGAAAGTTATAGAAGGCATGGAGAAAGGATAAAAGGATGGGTAGAGCCTCACTTTGGCATTATGATTTGATATCTCATTTTGGAAGTGCTCTTGGAACCATTTTTTTGTTAGGGTTTAGAAAAACCCTTCCACTATTGGTTTGGTTTCAGTGGTGCAATATCCACCCTAGCTAGACAAGAGGGGAATCCATCCAGGATTTCCATTGGAACCTAGACAAGAGGGGAATTCATCCAGGATTTCCATTTAGACAAGAGAGGAACCCATCGAGGATTTCCATTGGATATTCAATTGAGTTTGTTTCGATTGGAGACAGATAGATCAACGTGTGTAGGGAGTTGATGATTTTTTCCAAAGGAGGTCGATCGTTGATTTTGCAAAGACCGGGAGGGTTTCAGGGAAACTGTGATAGGATTCACCCCCATGGGTTGAACACATGGTGTCTCTCAAGGTCATGTGTGTTTTTTAGCCTCATCCTGTGAGGCCTCGTGTGTTGGTGAGTATCGTCATGTGAGGCCTCGCTTATTGTGCAACCTCATCTAGCAAGGATCTCTGCAAATTGGGGTCATAGGCTTGTTGAGGTACAGACGCAAGGATCGTAGTGGAAGTTGTTCTGAAGCATATTGATACCACACCAATGAAGGCAAGACATTCCAAGGGAATACATATCTTGAGGATATCTTGGGAATCGTTGCCAGGTTTATTGTTGTTATTTTTAGTAGATATTCCAGCTACTTGGCAGCCAATAGATTTGTGTGTTTAGGAGGGTTTTGCAGTTGTTGTTACAACCAATAAGGATCTTTGTATTTTTTTTTATTTGGATTTACACACCTTAATAAGATTCCATGATTATATTCTCTATTCCATGTGTAATGGGTGCATGTGATATATTTGACAATATTCCTATCTTGGTGACATATGTAAATTGTTTGTAAGGCATTTCCAGCAAAGTGTTTGATAAAATCGCACAAAGAAAAACAATAACTTGGACAACAGACATAATATTTCCACCCATCCTAGTTGGCGACATCACATGAAGCCTAGTGGGATGTCGAGAAATATAAGGAATTGTCTCAACTTATTTGTGGTCCACTCAAAATATACTAGCCAATAAGGGCATGCAAATTGTCTTTGTCTAAGACATTTAGTCTTCCTCTAATCTTCAAACTAGAGGCCTTTTTTAAAAAATCAATTGGAGTTTATCCATACTTTGTTCCAACTTTGTAGTTGCATCTAGTGCAATATTTGAATGGTGGGTAATGAGAAAGATTGAATTGCAATCTCATCTTTTATAAAGTTTTAAGCAATAAATTTGAAGTTATGAATGAATTTAATTAGGCTTTAATCAATGAATATCTCATGTATTTATAGTCTACTAGTGTGTTCTAGTAATCATGGGTTATAATATATGGGATTCAATGATAAGTGTTTCTTGATACAAATGCTTGCATATTTGAAGTACAAAAAGTCTTAGCAAAGAAGTAGTTTACATGTTATGTAGGGGCTACTTCATTTATGTTTACAAGGTACAAACATTTGGGTATTTTCATTGTATGTTTCGGGGATATTATATTTTTGTTCCTTGTCTCTATGGAGGGTTTCAACACTGAGCACCAGTCATGCAACTATGGCAAGGAAAATATGTGCAAGATCGCTCTTGCAAATGTATTATTCAATACCATAGACTTTGTTCTTGGTGCTTTGATGTATATTCAGTTTGGTTATCTTGGAATGAAAATTGCAACATATATTAATGCAAGAAGCACATTGGAAACTAGGAAGGGTTTTGATAAGGCCTTTATAACATCATTTAGGTCCAGAGATATGATGGGATTCTCTCTTGATACCAATGGGATTTTGTTGTTGTACATCTCCATTAACATTTTCAAGCTCTATTTTGGAGATGAATGGGAGGTCCTCTTTGAAGCCATTACTCCTTATGGCCTCAATGAGTATTTAATGGATCTTTTCAAAAGAGTCAATGGAGCAATTTACACTAAATCCATTGATTTTGGTGTTAGTCTTGTTGGGAATATTGATCAAAACATACAGTCTCAAAGACGACCCTCATAACCGGTTGTGATTTTTTCTTAGTTTTAATTGTGTGGAGTTATAGAATACCTCTCCACATGTAGTGGCATAATGAAGAACACTATATTTTTTCTTTGTTTCTAAGAAACATGATACTTATAACTCTAAAACAAAGAAATTTTATTTTCTTCATAGAGTACATAAAACGTCATCATTACATCAACATAGATATAGAATATACATTCAAGATCTTGTAAACTTTAGTATCTCTTTCTTTTTGAAAATATCCAATAGGAAGTATAAAGTGAATTTTTTTGATAACCTAACCAACTATATTTTTAAAAATGTACTTAATTTATAGTAGTTCCACGTCCTAGTTGGCCTCTATGGATGTAATTAAATTTGATGGTTTCATACATTTGATGTTTTTCTCGTCATGCCCATCCCAGTTATAATCATTTCCATCCAAGTTATAGTCGATATTGTTGGATATGGCATGGGATTAGACTTGTTTGGATCGTATGTTGAATCTTCCTATATTGCTTTTGTCATGGCATCCATCTCATCATTTGGTAATAATCATGATTTCACTGCCATGTGTTATTTGTTGCGTATCAATTCAACGGGTGTTGTGATATGCTTAATTACAACATTATATGCCACAAAATTCTTTGAAATCAAGGTGGTTAAGGACATTGAACCTACTATGAAGAGATAATTGATTATCATTATTGTGCTTATGACTACTGGCATTGTTATTGTAATATTTATTAGATTGCCATCAACCTTCTCCACCTACAATTTTGGTTCTATGAAAGTAGTGAAGAATAGGTATGAATTAAAATTTCTACAAGCTATTATGGATTTTGTTCTTTAGTTTCTTCTATGCACCTTTATTAGCATAATGTTTTGGGTACATACTTTATTTCTTGGAAATATACAAGAAGTTGTTTTTCTATGTTGTTGTTGGATTGTGGGTTGGGCTAGTGATTGGTTACATTACTGAGTATTACATAAGAAATGCTTATAGGGAAGTCCAATTGTTTAACATGATTTGAAATATTAAAATATTTGGATGACTAAATTTTTAACTAGTCGATGACTAATTTATTTTGTGTATGTATTGCAATCCTATCCAAGAAATATCACAATACTATGAAATTAGAACTACAATAAATGTCATGTTTCGGTTGGATTTAGGATATAAATATGTAATTATTTTTATTTTTTCTATAGCTGTGGTCATATTTGTGAGTTTTAATCTAACTTCATTGTATGTGATTGCAATCACCACTTTGGGGATGCTCAATACCATTGTGATTAGACTTGAAATAGATGCTTGTGGTCCTATTTATGATAATGATGGCGGGTATTGCTAATATAGCTATATTTAGCCATAATATTCATGAAAAGAATGATGATCTAGATGAAATAGAGGCCACATAAACATGGGAACTATCAAACTCACCCAACTCATAGACATGATCAAAACTCGATTTCCACTAAGCTTTGAGCTTGGGTCATTATGATGGTGACACCCATATCTCAACCACTAGATAGAGACTTTGTAGACTTGTATGAACCTTTGGTTTACTGAACCAAATTTGGGGAATAATATTCTTGTTTAAAATATCATCGATGTATGATTTGGTCTTATGTTATTTGTGTTAGAGTGAGATTTCATTTGTTTGAGTTCCTGGATTGTTTGAAATTTGATATGTTTGTGTTAGGGGAATAATACTCTTGTTTAAAAGATCATGGATCTATGACTTGGTGTTATGTTATTTGTGTTAAAGTGAGATTTCATTTGTTTGAGTTCTTGGATTGTTTGAAATTTGATATGTTTGTGTTATCATTTTTTTCTAGATAAACTTATATGCTCCTCACCTTAGTGTATATTACTATCTTTTAGTGCTCTTAAAGTTTCTAGAATTCAAATTTGGGCTCCTTTTATTCATTTATTGGATACTTACCTTATGTCACTTCTACTTTTTATTCTAAAGGTGGGTCAATACATGGATCTAATATGAATTGGATGAGAAATGACCCCATTCATGCCCTAAAAGGATTTGCGCCCATTTCTCAACCAATATCTATAAAAACAAGGGGAGTTGCAAAGTAGCAAGTCCCTGCCTTAAGTGGTAGTTTAAAGATTTTGACATGGGTGGTAGTTTGAATATTTTGACATGGGTGTAGTTCTGGTTGATCATGTCTACTGTGAGTTTGGGATAACTAGATAATTGATCTATATAAGTAGGGAAAAAACCTTCAAGGGTGATATTTTCCAGTTAAATTGAAACCGTGTTAATCCATGTCTACTCTGGGCTTAACTGATTGATATGTAAGGGAAAGTGGGATTCGAATCAAACATTGAAAATTTTCAATCTGAGCTTGGGATTTTCCAATTAATTTGAAAGCTTGTTGACCTGATTGCATTAGCTTTGTGCACCATTCCAACCATGTCAAATCTATAACATGTATTGTAACCATATCATATTGATAACATGTATAAAGATGAGAAAATAAAACCAACCATACAATTTTAACTATTTAATTTTAACTATTTGGAAGAAGAAATGAAAAAAATATATATTAGATTTTAGACTTCTATATATACTTTATAGAGAATATGGTCAGACTATTTTTATTTTCAAAAGAGCACATAATGGCATTTATTTTTTATTTTATTTTTTAAATGAGAATATAATGGAATAAATATGTCGTTCAAAATTAGAGTTTACGTGGATCATTTCCACCTGCCTGTAACTATTCACATGTATTTCTTTTCCCCGACCCAGTTTCTTAAATGATAGCGCCAAAAACAAAGTATCTGTAGCACCATGATCTTTATGAAAATGAAATTGTAATATTTTGAAAGGTTCAAAAAAATATAAATAAAGAATATCTCCATCGGTTCAAAAAGGTTAAAAGAAGACATAGTACCCACCATATCACCATCCTAAGAAGCGTTGTTTCAATATTGGATCATTCATTAATATGTAAGGCCAACGCTTCAATGTTATTAAACACTTGTCCCGTGAAAGTAAGGGTCAACATAGGAGGAAGTCCCATCAAGGTAGGTCGCAGTAACGGTTCCAGTCCCGTGTATTGCATCTGGTTTAGAATTTGAGTTTACATGGATCATTTCCATCTTCATGTAACTATTCACGTGTATTGCATTCCATGCAGCCTCCTTACATCGCTTCCACTTTGTTTGCATGCATGTTGTCTATGCATATATTCCACTTTGGTTTGCATGCATCACACTCACCTGGGTTCTATCTTATGTCTACATCGGTTTATGTTGCAGAGGTAAAGGTAAAGGCATACAAGCCATAGCCTTACTTAATAACCCTTCCTGATATAGAACTAGAAGAGTTCAACAAGAAAACAAGCACCAATTTTTATTGGTATAGTCGATCTGGTTGAGTTAATAGATCTAGCAGCATATCTCCAGATAAATATCCAGCACCAATAGTGACAGGGACAAATAGAGATGCAGGGGAGGCACCAAGAGTAGCAGGAGAAAATACAACAATTAGCTATCAGTTGACTCAATATTTTCTTTCGATGAAGCAGTTTTTTATTCAGAACCAATAGCACCAGTATCTTATCTTGCACCAAGTCGAAGGGGAGAGAGAGAGTTAGAGGGGGTTATAGTGGAGGAGTTTTCGGAAAGAGGGAGTATGTCCTGACTAGAATATCCCATTCCCATATCCATGCTTATTTATTTCGAGGAGCTTACTTCCAGCCGACGATTTTCACTACATAATTATTAAGTAATATTATTCCCTCCCTTCATTTTCTCAAATGGAGTAATTTGATGATACATCGACTAAGTAATGATTTATTCCTTCATCTATTCACATACAAATTTTTCTGGTCGTGAAGAGAATGCAGGGATGAGGGTCGACCATTCTCCTCTTTTGTCCAGTTGTGATGAAGAGAATATATCAGGGGATTCTTTTTGGTATGTTTTCCTCATTGCACCAATCACACTCGCGACATAGCATGGATGGACACTTCATTGGGAATCTACCATCATTAAGCGGGCAGGAAAGAAAGAACAAGAGCGGAGTATTCACCATTGAATTGATTTCGTAAGGAATTTCAGCCAATCAATAAAGCCAGGAAAGAAGAAACAGGGGATGGATGTAGTGGGTAGGCCTCTACCTAGATTAACTGACTCTCTCCAGCGAACGAGTGGGAAATGAATTTGCACCACCTGGGTTTGGAATTTTGTTTCTTTAAGAGCCTGATTATGATATTTGTGGTCCAGATGAAAACTGTCATTAGTGAGCTTATGCTTTTTGAGATCCAAGTGAAGATCCATACCCATATATAGAAGCAGAGACATGAACTTTGAAAACCCCTAGTTGTAGCATGTAGAAGTCTATATCCTCTGCTTCTTCCAAGGCTACAGAAAAATCCATGAGAGTGAAAGCTTGAATGGTGAGTAGGGAGGAAGTCCATGCAGACCAGACTAGCTACTTCAAAAATAAAAGAGGGAGAGAAAATAAAATGAAGTGGTACATGAAAAAGAGGGCCCTGGGGCGAGCGATAAAAATGGAGGCGGGGGGATCAATAATAATGAGCCAAATCATTGATGTGTGCAAGCTTGGTGAAGATCCATACCCATAGCTAGTAGCAGGAGATGCAGTTGGTTAAGCAGTTAAAGATGCATAAATTGAAGCTCGTTGGTGTTTGTAATGTTACATCAAACACAGAGACCCATTGAAGTAAAGAATGTAGTAGGTATCCCATGTTCTTGGAGAAACAGCCCGGGGTGATACTTACAGCGCAGTTGCAACACCATCGAGCAAGCAACATAATCTGGTGTTGCCTCATAGGTGTGAATGGGCATTCAACATATCAAAATGAACGATGTTGTGAACTGACAATGCAAGTATAAGGTGCATTTAATCAACACATATCCTATTTATAAGAATTCAAAGCTAGAATTTATAAAAAGAAATACATATTCTTACATTTATATTTGTTTTTTGGATTGTGCATGACTTCTTCTTTGTGGTAAGAGTTGCAGGTTGCGATGGAAAAATGATCTAAGACCTAATATCAAGTGGGGATGATATCAAGTGGGGCTACTGGATGAATTATCTTAAACTTGATATCAATTGGGGCTACTTCAGACAAGAAGAAGAGAAAACTATCATTCGGTGGTGCATAAATTTATCAGGTATTTCATCATTTCGATATTTACAATGTACTAGAACTCTCCAGGTAGCTGCAAAAATGAGAATGATGAGAGCTATGGATGATTGAGTGTGACACGATCTATGGTTATGAACTAGTGAAAAAGAATCTCTTTAACAGTGGAATGATCGAGCCTCTTTCCTAATGAGGTAAGAATAATCAACAGCTAGTTGTGACAATTTTGTTTTTAAAGATATGCATAGCACAAATGTTAGAGTAATGGCGATACAATTGCTAGGTTTCATGTCCCACACTTGGTGAAGCAAGTGTTGTTGATGTAAATCAAGTGCTACTACATGTTGTTGCATGTTACACACCTGGAAGCTACTGCCACACGGAGATGGAGTAAACAAATATGGGATATCAACTAGGAGTGATGGACTATGCATGGTTCCAAACATTTAATGTTTGGAACTAATGCCAACTTCAAATTTAGCATTAATCCACATTTTCGATATACACTGTAAATGTACGTCCTGATTCCTAAGTTTGCTTCACTAAAATTAACTTTGTGCATCGATTTGAGGCCAAATAAGACCTCAAAGTTTTTTATTTGTTTAAAAAAAATGTTGTAATTATTTGATAGGTTGATAAAAAGTAAACAATGAAATGATTTTCCAAACTTTGGTTTAAAATATATTGAACTGCGTTCATAAGTATTCAAAATAGCCAACCTGATTACTATAATCCCTGGCCTAAAGGCAGGGACTAATAATATGCTTGGTATGAGTTTTGATCGGATAGCTTTGGCTTGTGGTTCACTAGAAGGTTGATAAACCAAATTTGATGATAAAGAATGGAGTTTTCAAAGGTCATTCCATGTGGGTTTTGATGTAATCCACTCTTGACAATCCTATAATATCAACTAACCCTCATTATCCTAAAATGTATTTAAAGAAAGAAACAACCTGTGTAGATATCAAATGTAGATACTATTATGGGAAATAGTTTATTGATTTTGGAATCCTTCAATGGAAATTTGTAATAAAATAGTATGGTATTTTAGACCAAAACAAGGTGCTTGTTCTCTTTGATGATCATCAAAATGAATTCAAAAGTTAGGGCCTTGCTTTACTATTACACGTTATTTTTTTGTGTCCATGTTATTTTTCGTGTCCACTAGTTTGAGTACAAAGATTTTGGTTATTTTGCACCATTGGTTTCTTCTCAATGTGAGCCACTAATTAGGTATAGTTCCTCCTAACAAATTTGGCTAACATCCAAGTTGCACTCTTTCAAGTGCTTTGTTTGGTGTGCGATGGGAAAATGGTATCTCCTATTTTAAACTCATTACGTGTTATTTAATGTAACTTCATATTGAAACGAGATTTTAAGATAGGATTCAAGCATATGGAATTTAAGGAAAAATAGGACACTGGCATGGGAAACCATTACTCTCTATCGAATATGTGATCACCTTCAGATAAAATGTATAATTTATTTTTTGGCACATAAGACACATTATATCTTTCTTAGACCAAGGTCCACATAGGTGTCCAACAAGGGGTGTTTTCTATGGTCAAAGTGCTCACATATTCAATCCTCATAATTGGGAAGGTCTCACATGAAGCATTGTTCCAAGACTGGAGATTGTATGGGGCTCATGCAATAGGACTAGTGTAATTGGCATTCACTTCATGAGGATTGGTTCTCTTAACTAATGTGCAATCCATCATTTCTCAATATTAAACTCATTTTGACATATTAGTGAACAAAAAACCATTGTCAGTACCTATATCATCTACTCTATAACATCTCATAAATCATATTAAACTAGAGAAATGATCAACTCCAAAAATTACACATCTATCTTACATGTGTTCTACTAATTAACCTAGTTACAAAATAATAGTAAAACATAGCATCACAGTACAGGATAAATAAAACAACCATTTTGAAAGAGGGCCTCATTCTATTAATGTTCAACACAATGTTATAGAAAGATTTGCCTCACCCCATGCAACTTTCTCAGAAGGCCTTTTCTATTTCCCTATGTAGACTTGAAGTCTCTTTTTGCAATTCTCGGAGATAAAAAAAATATTTGTCCACGTATACGTGCCCTAAAATCTATACAACATGCATATACGTAGGTTGCACCATTACAGCCCACGTACATCAGGTTTTGTTCCCAAAATTAAAAAATGGTGTCAAGCTTCCATGTCACATCACGAGATCCATGATCCTTGACCTTCCATATACTGGAAACGTTCTGACTTGGCCCTTCAATTCCATTTGAAGGATATAAATGGGCCATATCCAAGTTGTGGAAGAGAGGAGAAGAATTCAACTTTGAGAGCAAATTTACTTTGGAGAAATTATTCACTTCACATTGAATCTGCATCCCTTTGTCCTTTTAAGTCTGAACAGATTGGTCATCCCCCAAGCTCTTCCCTATTTGATGGAGAATCTCATTGTCTCTCTTATATGAGCTTGCCTTTGGTGGAGGATTGAAGTGGTGGAGGCCCAGCTGGAAGGGACTTAGTTTCTCGGTTTTGATATGTGCCGACACAGAAGTTTGTCATTCATACACTTTTGTTGATCATATTTTAATAGAAATATTATTTTCTCGTCCAATTAATGTCTTGCAAATATTTGAATTGTTATTCCATGGGAATATTTGTTATGAATATTGATGGATTATGCTATTATATGTGCTAACTTTATATATTATCACCATATTCTTGTGTATCTTGGTTGTTGAGAACAAGTTGCAGGTATATAGCTTTGAGTCAAGTGCTCAACAGTGGACTTCATCGAACGTTTAGATGAGGTAGGATCTTTATCTTCTCTAGTTAGCATGTTTGTTTATAACATACTTGAGATTAGAGTTGATTTTTGCAGTCATTTATGTCTATTATGGTTTACCCCATGCCATAGAGTAATTTTCCTCATAACATAATTGGCGACCATACTAGGGAGGGAATCTTCGTTCCGGGGTTTGGAGTGTTTTTCTCCTTTGATTTCTCTCGGTTAGCTTGAGTTTTCTTGTCGTCTGATTTCTTGACAGCCAATTTTCATTTTGAATCTAATTTTATTGGCCTTACCCTTAACCTGGAAGTGTTTTAATACACATACGTGGTTTTTCCCTTGAAAAACGCGTACATACGCGAGTTTTCGTTCTATAGGGTGTGTACATACGCAATTTTTTCCTAGACAGTCGCGTAGATCATCCTTGTTTGCTTGATTTCTAATTTTGGTGTTTGTTGGGTAAGTTTTGATGGTTGTTGAGTCTTCTTGGATCTCTCTCATGACTATTAAGTGCTTGTAGAGTGATGGGAAAACTTTCTTTGGTTGATTTTGGGTGGATTTTCTTTCTCATCATCATTTTCATAGGTTGTCCTTGCATCTTCGGATGGGTTTTTGCTTCTTGATATCCTGCTCGGTTTGTCTCTTTTGGATTATAGTAGGGTTTATATATCAATTTGTTAATCAATCCTTTCATTTTCATTTATTTATATTGAAAATACAAAAAATATACATTTTTCATTATGGCATTTGATCTTTTGGGTTGTTATTATTGATCTTGATACATGTATGGAAAGATTGCATCTTATTTGAAATAGCATAATTGAATTGAAAGTTGCATTTTTGAAACGCTTATCATTTATTAAGAGTTGAAGTTAGGAATTTGCATTATCTTCATATTCATTTATTTTACTTGTTGAGTCATAACATCATCAGTTTCACGACCACATCTTTTGAGTAAACAAAGCCACTAAAAATAACGTTGATAAATTAAAAATTGATTAGAAACGATTTTATTTTTCAAGGTGCACAAACTAGCTTAAGATTTAGAGCCTTGAAATAGGATTTTGTGAGTAAACTTCTCCAAGGCTATTAAACTCAACGTATGTGTCTGACTAAGGGAGTGGTGAAATCCATTGTATAATTGGTGACGTCAAGAGGCTCTGCTCACACCGGAGTTAAGAATGAGGTCGTGCGAAGTTGATTGAAGAGATATCCCTCTAATACCTTCTTAGCGTCAGAGATATTTTCGGGATCTATTTGTATCTGGGGGTCTTGCTAGTTCCTTTACCTCTGTGAGAGGTGGTTATTTCAAGATTTTGGGCTTTGTTACCCTGCTCATACGGTGGACTTGACTTAATGATTGTTCGTCTACACATTGGTTATATCGTGGTGGCTTTAGTTTCTTGACATAGCTAGCCACATAGGTTACTTGCAAGGGTTTTTTTGCAGGTACCCTGGATCAAATAAGGGTCAAAAAACACACAGTCTTTATGGAGGATTACCTCTCTGAGGGAATTTGACCGACTGCATTGCTAATCCCACAAGATCCCTTATAACTAATTTTGATACCTCCTATATTTTGAAGGGAGTCTCAGGCCCCTCTTGGGTGAGGCATACCTACTTTAGGGAGGGAGGCCCCTTTCAGCCACATTATCCTATTTGTGTGCATATTATCCTTTTTTGTTTATTTTGGTGTGCTCTATGATTCTTAGTTGGCCTTAGGATTTGTTTTTATATCTCAAGTATTATGTCATCATGGAGCTAGACCAACTTCCTCGCAGGTCTCAACATTTGTTGAAATTACCACCGCATCTTGAGTCTTGTCCTTCTAAAAGGTGTAAAGTTATCAACCATGGTACATACACCTCCACCTACCAGAATTATGGTCATACAAGTATGAGTACTGAGTTGATTCAGGAAGATATTGGGAGTTCTTCGACTCCCATACCTATTGTGGTTAATGGAACTCCTTCTACGCCTTCGACCACTACGGTTGTAGTGTCGGAGGTCCCCATCATTACTCCTTTTCGACTTGTAGTTAATACTCAACCCATAGTAACAAACCCTTTTGAGTCTATTTTTAGTTCGCCAGGCGACAATACTCAGTCCATCTCTTTGGCCTCTATCCCTTTATCTTATGGTATGTCGAATTTCACATCACAATTTTCATCCTCCATTCCAGCATCTAATATAAATCCTAGTATTGGACTTGGGGGCATGGCTCTTCTGCATATTCCACTCTCGTTTGGTAGTGCTCATATTCCCCAAACGAGTCCTACGGTTGGAAGCCTACCTCCTTTTCACCCTGGGTCTAATCCTAGTCTTAATGTTCCTTGATGGAGTAATCAACCAGTCGAACAAATTGTTGCTTATGTTCCATCCTTCACACCTACCTCATCCACACTAATTCTGACCAACATGTTTGGCATGATGAATCCACCTCTATCCTTTAGATTTCCACCCAGAGGAGGTCATTTTCATAGTTTTGGCAACTCCCAACCTAGAGATACTTCGACTAGGGGAAATATTTACAACCATCGTCATAACAATCCTACTAGAATGATTCCCAACCAACCCTTTATGAATCAGTTTGGAGAGGGGTTTTACAATCTCGGATAGGGCCATGTTGAATACCAGAACCCTAGATGGGTTGTGATTCCACTACATCAATATTTCTTAGGAGCTTGGGGCCATGTGTCTCAACCCCGTCTCCCTTTTTTGAGCACACTCAATTTTCCAGACTTGTCAAGATTAATGAATGACCCGGTGCATCATGACCCAACATGGCCCCCCATCCCCACGAATATTCCTTTGAATATTCTGAAATTCAAGGGAAATACATGTGAGGATCCTAGTGATCATGTCACTACTTTCCATATTTGGTTCTCTTCCAATTCCCTTAACAATGATTCTATTCGTTTAATATCGTTTCAATGCACCCTCACGGGCATTGCGGAAAAATGGTACATAGAGCTACCAGGGGGAACTTACGGGAATTTTAATTAGATGGTTTTAGTATTCCTCAACCACTTCCAAATGTCGGTTCACTACTATTTTGGCATAGAACTTCTGTCGACCCTCTTCCAAGACAAAGCCACCCATATCTTGGATCACATCCAAGAGTGGCATAGACAGAAGAGGTTGATCAAAGCCTACATTCCTCCAAAGTTCTTGTTGGAATGGTTTCTTAAGTCTTTACTGCCTTATATTTTGAAGGATGTCTCCACATCCAGGGTAACATCTGAGGAGGAAGCAATTTTCAAATCCCAATAGTTAGATCTCATATATGATCATTCTGGGATGTTATACGAAATTCTTTGTGACGCACCGAGGTCAAACTATGACCCTAGGAAAAATCTTGGGCCTCATGCTGATGGAATTATAGTCTCTGCAAGTGTTAAATATACAGACTTGGTGGAAATCTAGTTGAAACAGTTGTCTCTAATCCAATCTGTAGGAGGACAAGCTTCGTTCATGTCCTCCACTCCCACTCAGTTGGCAGATGTAGATTTTGTGCAGTCGTCAACCAACCTGAATGGTAACCAAAACGCAGGAGGGAATAAAAAGAAAGGACGTGGTAACAATCATAAGGGTGGGAGGAATGATAATAAACCTAAGGAAAACTCTAGCAATGATAGATTGAAGGTTAATGCTAGTGAGGGAAAGAAAGAGAAGCGGAAGGTAAATTTCCCTTATAAGATTTGTATTGATAATCACCTTACCTACTTGTGCCCCAAACTCGAGGAAGTTGTGAGGCTCTTATCTCTACTGCCTATTGTGCTAACTAATAATTTTTCGCATAATCCGCACATGGCCTCAATCTCCTCTAATGCCGAAAATGCGGCGAGTGGAAATCAAAACCCACCAGTGTTGGATGGTGATCGTCTATGCATAAATATGGTTAGGTCTCATATTAATGTATCCACTAGGCCTCATGATTACAATTCTTCACAGGTTGTTCCATGTCTAAATTCCCCCTCTCCTCTGGAGATGCCTTTATAGATCGAAAATCCAGAGCCTTCTCCTCGTATTCTGAAAGGATTACTCAAACTCTCTACCCACAACCCTAATGTTAGAGCTTCCCGGAACTACTCTATTTTTTAGGATCTGGGTCAAGCCCCTTGCGTGATGTCGGCTTTGGAGGTACTCCATACGTGTCCTTCACATATGAATGTCTTGTTATCTTATTTAGGATATCTAGACCCCTGTGGCTCTAATTTTATCAAGTTTGACATCACGGATGTGAAGCCTCACTTGCCTTACCACGTGGCCTTTCAAATCCATGTGGATTACTCAAAGTATACCATCAAACATATTTTTATCGATGAAGGCATTGCAATGTGTGTGATGTCCCTAACCTATTGGAAATCCATCGGCTCTCCAACCCTCTCTTAATATATGACCATGTTGACTGCATTTGATGGTCGTTCCTTCCATCCCCATGGTATTCTTCCTACCTTCTCGGTCTAGTTAGGTGGGAAGATAGTGGATTTGGATGTCGAGGTGTTTGATGTGCCCCTTGACTATAACTTATTACTAGGGTGTAACTAGACTTATGATATGACTACAGTCGTATCATCCATTTTCCATACTTCATGTTTTCCTCACAATAGTAAAATTGTGGCGATCGATCAGTTTTCCTTTGTGCACGCTAGCCCCAATGCATTAGTTTGACCTTCAATCCCCGTGATCAACAATTCTCAGCTAGCAACTGAGTATATTGGTGTCAAAATGTATTCCTCCCTTATGGACACCTTTGATTTTTTGGCACCAATTCATCACATTTAAGACATGTCCAGTAGGTCTTATTTGTCAATGAGTTTCATTCCTTTCCACACTTCATATTTTAATGATCCTTGGACCCTACCTTCCCTGAACTTGTCTTGTGAAGGTCAGTCACATATTGGAATGGTGATGCCACTATCAGTAGCAGATATAGCGTATCAAGTTGTTATCGACTCTACTATTGACCCAGATCATGTCCCATCGCAGACAGGTGAGGAGGATCTTGTTCTCCAACCCATATGGGCCACTTCATCATATTTCTCACATGATTTCCTCGATGATACTTTACCTTCGGATGAATCAATCGTAGAATCCATGAACGGTTCTGGTAGGCCATGGGATGATATGCATCATCTCTCTTACTTCCTCCTAGATATTGTTAGTATCGAACAAGATGATTTTAGATCTACCTTGAGTGAGATAGTCAGTCACGTCGTAGTTCCACTTGATACACATGGCATTTATGTCGGAGGAAACATGGCGAGTATTTCTCCCACTGTCATGATCGACATCTCTCATATTCCTGGTAAAATTGAAAATGTATATATTGGTGCAAATTGTTCACCTAAATAAATTCATTCATTAACTCGGTCATATAAAAAAAGGATAGGAATAAACCCTCTCTTTGAACACAAAATACATTCTCTTAAACTAGAAGTTAAGCTCCTACCTGACACTTATGATCTCGAAGAACACCTTGTACACCTAGAGAGCATAGATGAGTAGCATCGAGATGCCTATACAACTATCGAAGTGAATAAACGACATGTCAAGGTCCAGTATGATAAGTTTGTATGTCCTCGGCAGTACACTAAGGGTGACTTGGTCCTCTTGTATGACCAAGACAAAGAACCATTGGGGATAAGAAATTTCAACCCCATGTGGCACGGTCCTTATATCATGCAACATGTCTTAGAAAAAGGAGCCTACAAACCAGAATATTATGAAGGGAATATGTTGTTTGAGCCCATAAATGGGCTCTAGTTGAAAATATATTATGCTTGAGCCCCAATATTGGGCGTAACTCTTTGTATACTAGTGTATCTTAGTGTATATATATATTCCCCCTTTGTCATCGACTTGCTTATTGATTTTTCCCTTGGTTGGCATATGTCAACGGAGTCTTCTGTTTAATTAGGATTCGTAGACAGTGTCTGTCATCATATAGGGTTGTGTATACATGACACGATGATATACAACCCACATACACCGTATTTCCTAAATTGCGCTTTAAAAAACTTTAAAGGTGAGACCTAATTTCAAATTCTGATCCACTAGAAATGAAGAGGAGGGCAAGAGTACTTACTTGGTCCAGACGGTTGTAAATGTTGTCACTCATAGTTCGCGCAATCGACACTTGAAGGTCATGGGCAATTCAGTCCAAAATGCACTATTTGGGTGAAAATGTGAAATGGTATGGTAAAATTGGTTATTTTTAATATTTATAGAAAAAAAATTACCCACTTTACATAGTTTTTGCTAATATTTTGGCCTAGTGGACTACTAGTGCAGTGGAAGGAGTTGGTTTTGGTGGTGTTATCCAAGGATTCTTGTGGTTTCTAGTGTCCTTTCGCCCATTCGTGACTTTGGCAGGTATTATTTCTTTGACCAGCATAGGATAGGTCCTCACTCCATCTTGCATTTTTACATTATCCTATGTCTATGATCCATATGCCCTTGGTACTAACCCATTTATTAGTGACACAAAACCTTCTTACTGCTACTAGAAGTACTATTATTGAATGGTAGAGACTTACCAAACATGGGTACCTTAGTTAGAACCTATGTGCCATCTAGTGGTGCCCATGCAAAGATTATTCCATAAAAGACCGGGAGTCCCTTATAGATCCAATATGACTTTGCATTTGAGCCTCATGTTCTTACTCATAAGTATGTTGACCTATACCTATTGGACTCCCGCGAGTCTTGTTTAAGCTCTTTTCTGACTCTCTCAAAAAACAAAAATATTGTCGAGTGAACTTGTCTCTTTCACACCCATAAATTGGATTTGAAAAGACGTCTATTTGGTGTAATTTTAACCCTTTTTCAGACCAAGTAGACTAATTTCAAAAAAGGAATACTCTAGTCACTAGTGGCTAGAAGAGTTCTTGTGGGTATTGTTTTATACTTTTTAGGGCCTAAGGGGCTAAATTTACGAAAAAGGACATTCTTTGGAGTTAAGTTGTAATTGCATCTCATTCTCTTTCTTGCAATATTGAGCATATTATTGGTTCTCTCTTTCGCATTATAAGCCTATTATCTCAGCAGTTTGCAACATCAACCAAGGAGATCCTTGTTTGTATCCTTTGTAGATTGACACCTTGTACCCTAGGAGGAAACATTCTCTTGAGTGTCCATATCCTGCATGCACCTCCTTGCATTAAGAATAGGTATGTTCCATTGTTGGAACCAGTTGCTTACTCACGACACTCGTTTCCTCCTCTGTATGATAGCATTCATTTGTCTATGAAAAAAATGAAAAAAAAAAGATAGGCAGGAAAAGAATATTATCTCATGTTGGAAGTAGTTGTGTCGCCTTTGAATAGAGCACAAAATTTTGATTATGCTTGTCATCTGAAGTTTGTGTTTAGCATGACCTTAGAAAGTTGAGCTCGTTACTTAGAGTTTACTCCTTCGACTGGCTACTCTTCCAGTCCCTATGGAGAGTTTTATTGGTGCCTCTTGCCTCACAAGGTTTCATCATTGAGTCTATGCTTCCAGAGTCCTCCATATGTCTCATGCTCTTGTTCAAAGGATGTCTATAATCCTTTGTCGGCCATTTCTCAAAATTATTGACTTTGCTTGTTGGTCATATCCTTAGTGTGTCTCGGAGTTACATAAAGTTGTAGTCCTACCATGCACCCTGGTCCTACTTCCATTATGGGTAGTTAACCTTGAACCCAACAGTTGACATCTCCTCATTGGTCATTTATTGGGGGTTTTCCCTTGTGTTCAACAACAAGAAATATATTCACACGTTGGGATTCATGCAATGTCTTGGATTCCATTAGCCTTATTGGTGGTTTACTCGCCTTTGTTGACATTTTTCCTTATTGGTTGTTATTCAAAGGGTCTTTTTTGTACACTGCTTGCATCTAGTGCATGTGAAAGACACACAGGGTCATTGATTCGTGAACATGTTCTTCGTCTGAGTTCCTCCAAATAATCAAGATACTTCTTTGTACCTCGTGATGACTGATGAGAGATGTCTTAATGCTCTCCTTTCAGCAAGTCTCCTTCCATCGACTTCAGCTCATATATTCTGGAAATGAGGCCTAGAGTCCTATGAGTACCTAGAGGCTTGCAGTCATAAGTGGCAAGTTCTCTCGCCATCGACAGTTGGGAATAAATCAATGTCTCCTGATCAATGGATTCTTCAAGTGTTCGACCTCAACTCCTTTATTCACACTTGTCAAAATGTACTCGGTGCCTTGATACCTACTTTCATTATCAGTAGGTTGTCTCACATTTGTTAATGGTATACCTCAATGACCGGTAATCAAACGAAGTCTCATTGTGTTCAACCTCAACTCCTTTACTCACATGATGTAGACATGAACCTTTGGCGGATCGTGTAGAATACTTGAAGACATCAATTCATAGTCGCAGCTTTCCTAAGTTGTTGCTATCATTCATTGGACCAATACCTATATGACTTCAGTGGTCATGGGAGATCAGATTGTACTCCAGTGTATACAAATATCTTTAGATTGATTTTTGAGACTGGTTTTCACTGGACCTTGTTCGTGACTAGACATCCTATGGCATGTATCTACCTTTGTATTGTCTATTCATGGCCATGAACAGTTGTTTGGTATATTTCCAGATGGATCTACAGTGTAATTCAAATTGGCAGCCATGAGTACAAAGTCATTATGGATTGTAATATTCTTATGAGAAACTAGTTCGTCCATCTGGGTCTCCATTACTCCACTTCTAGGAATTATAATTTATTTCTACCATCGCATATACTCCTCTGACCTCACACATTAGGGGGCATATGTTATAGAAAGATTTTTCTCAGCCCGTGCAACTTGCTCAGAATGCCTTTTCCATTTCCCTATGCAGACTTGAAGTCCCTTTTTGCAATTCCCAGAGATAAAAAACATATTTTTCCAAATATACGCGCCCTAACAACTATACATCATGCATATAAGCAGGTTGCACCATTACAGCCCACGTACATCGGGTTTTTTTTTCTCAAAATTAACACATAATAAAATACATTCTTAGATAATAGATATAATAGAAGTCATGTAATCAAATTACAAGGAAGAGTTCTCATAACCAATTATGCAACAACCATTGCAAAGTATAACAATAGAATATTAGCATTCCCTCTAATTATTAAAATTAGGCACTACTCTTTGCATATCTAGCCTATATCGACATCCAACTATTTCTCTAACTATGCCTTCCTTAGATTGGTTGACCTTTCCAACACTTAACTAATCTAGTTAGGGTGACGACCTTGGTCAGTGCATTTGTCTTGATTTTCACACATGATGCCTTGTTATGCACTTATATCCTTTTCTTGCTAGATTTGGTTATCATTTTTGTGTCATGTCCAAAAATTCCTCTCGTCTATCACTCATAGGTGTAGGTCTCGTGACTTTATTCTATGCTACCCTCTCTAGCACCTCTCTCATAATTTGGCCTGCAATTTAATTTATTGGTTATCAAAACTGAAGGTGACCAAATTCTAGTCTTCATATTTGTTGAGCTTGCGCTACCTTATTTTGAAACCTTATCACGTCCTCTTGTTGAACCACCTTGTCACACAACATTTTCATGCCCTCTTGGTTGGTGCAACCTCATTATCCTTAAAATTCAAAATGAGGGGCCCAGCAAGCCTTGACCACACCTATTGACACACCCCTGAGTCAAATCCTATTGGCCTTGCTAGATTCTTCATATGCAACTTCCTTTCCTAGCATAGGCCCTTCTATTCCTAGGTTTCCATCATATGGAATTTTATGCATCTCTTTTAACACCACATTCCTTAATTCATTTGAATTAGAAACATATACATTTTTTTTGTGCATTAATGTTAAGAACCTATACCAGATCTGCAAATATACTTCAATAATACCAAGAATAAACCATAACCATTCACCATAACATGAACACAAGAAATAGAGAAAACCCTTGAGGTAGGGTAAC
>JZKD02S1642353.1:303269-332343 GCA_000966675.3 Picea glauca
TTTTAATTATGTCGACTTTAGGCCATTATTTGTAATTATACCTCCTAGTCTCCTATATATACCAAGGAGACATTTTCATTTTGAATCATCTTGTACTTGAACATTTAAGTGGGGTTAAAAGGAGGTTGCCCCCTCGAAGAGGATTATTATCTGAAATTATCTCTTTTTCAAGGCGTTGAGTACTTTTCTTGACGTTTTTCTATGCTATATTGATGTTTGGTTCTTAACATCCAATGCTAGGATTCATATACGTGGACCAGGGAGAGGATTGCACGGGTGAAGGCATATCACCAAAAAACTAACTAGAGGCCCAAGGCGCGGACTGAGTATCATAGTTATGCATACCATTATACGAAACAGGAATATTTACGCCCATGAACTGAGTAGGCATCATGGGGTAGGTAGCGATAAAAGAAGGAGCCGAAGGGACTCTGTTATCCATGATAAAAAAGAACTCAGTAGAAACCCCTAAGGTCAACTACTGAGAAAAGAGCACACCAAACGTAAAACGACCAATATGCATGAAAACAGGATAAAGTGGTTGAGTGACCTCCCTCCCTAAAGAAGGTATGTCTCATCCAAGAGGGACTTGAGACTCCCTGCTAAAGATCAGAGGTAATAGAATCAGTTATAGGGGGCCTCCTGGGCTTAACAACAAGTCGGTCAGACCCCCCCAGAGAGGTAATCCTCCATAAATGTTGTGTTTTGTCTAACCCCTATCTGACCTAGGGTACCTGCAGAATAACCCCTGCAAGTAACCTATGAGATACCTAAGTCAAGAAACTAATAAACCATTGTATAACTGATGCACAGGCGAGCAGTCGTAATTCTGGATCACCATATGGGAAGGGTACCAAAGCCTAAAACCTTGAAAGTATCGCCTCTCGCGGAGGTATGGGCACTAGAAAGAACCCCAAATACAAACAAATCCAAAAAAATATATCTGACGCTAGGTGAGTATCTGAGGGATATCCCTTCAACCAACCTCATGCAACCTCGTGATTAACTCCAATGTGAGCGGAGCCTCCTGATCTTACCAATTATACAATGGATTTCTCCACTCCCTAACTCAGACACATATGTTGATTTAATTGCCTTGGAGAAGTTTACTCACAAAATCCTATTCCAAGGCACTAAATCCTAGACTAGTTTGTGCACCCTAGAAAATAAAGTCGTTACTAATAAATTTTTAAATTATAGCGTTTATTTTATGGCCGTGATTACTCAAAAAGGTATATGGTAATGAAACCCATGGTGTTATGACTTTGCAAGAAAGTAAATATGAAGATAATGGAAAGTCCTAACTTTAACTTTTGATGAATGATATGCTCCTAAAAACGATGCAATTTCCAAATTCAAATATACGATTCAGAAGTAAAGATGCAATCTTTCACTATATGTACTAAACTAATGATAAAAATTCGAAAGACAAAAAATGCCAGGCAATGCAAAATTCCTGTTTTTTTTGTATTTTCAATATATTAAAATTGAAAATGCATGGATTGAAAAGTAACTTGATATATAAACCTACTCTGTATAAAAGAAAGATAACTCAAGCAGGATATCAAGCAACAAATCACCCAGCCCAATATACAAGGACAATAAAAATGAAAAGATGAAGAGAAAAACTTTGCCCAAAAATTCAACAAAAAGAGGGTTTCATGTCATCCCACAGGCACTCAATAGGCACTACACAGATCTAAGAAGGCTTAGCAAGCATAAAATCCCACCCAGCAAACACCATACCAAGAAAAATATCAAGGAAAAAAGGTGTACGCGACTGTTTTGGAAAACAGTGCATATATACGCAGCTTGCAGTGAGACAGCATGCGTGTGTACATGACTATCAAGAAAAAAGGCATGTATATGCTTTGAAACAAGGTCGGGAAAGGGAAAAAAGGTTGAAAACTCAGACCTAGAGTGAACAGGAGTTGTCAAGAAGTTATACGACAAGAACCACAATAGAAATGAGAGCAATCTAAGGAGAAAATTACTTCAAACCCTAAGAAAGAAGAATATCCCCAATGGAGTCGCCAATTATGTTATGAGGAAAATATGTCTATGGCTAGGGTAAACCACAACAGACAGGAATGACTGTAGAAATCGACTCAATTCCAACATATGCTATATAAACTAATGTGCAAAGGAGGTAAGAAAGAGGCCTACCTCGTCCAAATGTTTGATAATGTCCATCGTTGAGCACTTCGACCCAAAACTTTATACCTACAACAAGTTCTCAACAAACAAGAAAAGAAAGAATATAGTGATAATATAATAGGTTAGCACATTAAATAGAATAATCCATTAATATTCAAAACAAACATGCCCATGGATCATAATACATATATTTGCAAGATATCAATTGGACAAGAAAGGAGTATTTCTATTAATAAATGATCAGAAAAAGTGAAAACATTACAAACTTCCATATCGACATAGTTCGGAACCGAGAAACCGAGTTCCTTCCAACTAGGCCTCCACCACTTCAATCCTCCACAAAAGGAAAGCTCATATAAGGGAGACAAAGAGGTTCTCCATCAATAAGGAAAGATCTTGGGAGTTGAACATTGTGTTCGGATTTAAAGGACAAAGGGATGCAGACTCAATAATGAAGTAATAATTTCTCCAGAGTAACTTTGCTCTCAAAGTTGAATTCTCTCTCCTTTTCCATAGCTCGGGATTGGCTTCTTTATAGCCTTCAAAATGCAACTAAAGGGTCGATTCGAAACGTTTCATGTATATGGAAGGCCAAGGATCAGAGATATTTTGTCGTGACATGGAAACCCGACATTTATTTTTTATTTTCTGGCACAAATCCTGATGTATGTGGGTTGTAGTGGAGAAGCCAGTGTATACGCATGTTCTATAACTTGCTAGGTGCATACAAGTGGAAAAATATTTATTTTTGTATCTAGATTCATTAATCAGGGAAAGTAAGTTTGCATAGGTAAATGGAGTAAGGCCCTCTCTTCAAGATTACATAGGGTGAGGCAAATCTTGTTCTAATAGCCATCCTCTAATTGTCTTGATATTCTTTGGATCCACTCTTATGCCCCCCTCTGAGATGATGTGGCCCAAATAATGGATTTTATTTTAATAAAATGAACATTTTCTCAACTTGACATACAAATGATGCTCCATTAACACATGTAGTACCATCTTCAAGTGCTAGTCATACTCTTCCTCTGAATTTGAATAAATAAGTATGTCATCCCAAAATACTATCACAAGCTTATCCAAGTAATTCCTAAATATGTCATTCATCAAGTAGATAAAGAAAACTAGTGCATTTTCTCAATCCAAATGGCACCACTGCAAACTCATAGTACCCCTATCTATTTCTAAAATTTATATTGTGGCTAGCTATACCAACCTTGATTTTTCAAGCTTGTTCCTCTTCAAATGAAATGTGTCCACTATATTAGGATCACTGTAACTATGACTTGCTTATAAGTCAATTAAAATAGTAATAGGTTGATTATTAATATTACCTTCCACCTCAATTGTGTGAGATTGATGTTCTTCATGTCGATTCTCAATGGTTGTGTATATCCTTGGAACACTTCTTCCCACATTTTCTACTATAGTAGCTTCCTAAATACTATTTAATTTCCTCATTTTGTCCACTCTGTGAGGGAAATCTGTGTACCTGTGATCTCCCTTACAACCCCAACACTTGATTGATTCTCTTTCTCTTTTATCCAAAGATTCTTCTATCTTTGACTCACTCTAATTTGTTTATCCTTGTTGATAAGAATTAGAGCCATTCTTGAAGAAAGGTGGCTTGAATTCTTTCTTCCTTTGATCCCTTTGATAATTCTTCTTCTCTCTCCAAGACTTCAATACCATGGCTCTTCCTTTGCTTTTCTCATATAATTACTTGTCCTTCCTAATGGCCTTCTACAGAGTCTTAGGTTCATCAAACTAAATCTTATCCCTATAAAATGATAGAAGTCCACTGAAGAACCTCTAAATTTTAACATGTTCATCCTTGATGAATCCCACATACCTCAGTAGCTCCAAGAATTGTTTCCCATATTCTTCCATAGTCATGTTCTTTAGCTTGAGATCAAATAACTCTTTCATGTTTTTTCCATATTAATTCTTTGAGATTTATTTCTATTGGAAATACATTTTAAATTTCTTCTAAGACACCTTCTTTTCATTAGTGTGTTTGACTTACTTCAACTAGTCCCACCAGCTATAAGTTTTCCCTTGAAGATGGTAGACGAAAATACTTTCTTACAAATTGGATGAATAATTATGTAGTTGAAAGTACTTTCTAATTCCAAAAAAACATGTCTCAACTTCTTCTCACTTCTTATTCTCTCCATCAAAAGTTAGTGGCTTGAGCTTCCTGAGCTCCCTATAAAAACTATCTAATTCGTGTCTTCTAGACCTTTGATGCATAATAGGGGGAATTTATGGGATGACATATGATTCTATGGATGAATATAGTTTCCTATTTGAATGTGTGGGTGAATAATGTTGTTTGTGATTCCTACCAGCACTTATTGAGTGCTTAGATATTTTGTATTTCTCTCTTCTTGCATGAGGTGTACCTTCTTCCTTATGTATTGATCATGATCCAACCCTCATTTTCCCTTCCAATTGGTTTAGAATTTGTAGTAGTTGAATGCTTATATGATTATACTCATGTTGAGATTTTATTATTCTCTCATTATCATCCATGTAGCTCTATTATTCCATCCTTAGACTCTTCATGGTCTCCACCAGCTCTACTAGCTCCAGCCTACTTCTATGGCCATTGGACTATGTTTCTTCATTTCCCAGAATAATATTCAGACCCCTCACTTCTTCTTCATGGTTGTGGGTTCCCTGTGCATCCTCCATGTTCATGATCCTCATGCTAATATGGATATATTTTGAAAGTAACACTAACTCTAAAAGCAATGTGCATACAAGTAATGTTTCTAGAAATTATGCATATTGTAATATTTTCATTAAATAGACATAATCATTTCCAATGAATATTTCCAATGAATATACTCATGATTGATTCCGAGTTTTGAGATGAAAGTTATGGCTCTATGAAATCAGCCATTTCCCCCCTTTTCTACAATTGTCTCATTGGTATAATTAATATCAAAGAGAAACTTCTGCCACCTGTAGAAGAAAATATGTTAGAAACCATTTTTTTTTATCAAGCACTAATAATACTGGTAATGGTGAGTACACAAAAAATATCACATTGTGTATCTGATGCTCTAGTCAAATTCTACAACAATATGGAATTGTCGACTATGTATTTTTTGCATTTTTTCTAAACTTGGAATTTTTAGCTAAAACTACTATCTCCCAAATGAAGCAAAAATGGGAGATATTTAATAGGAAAAATTTGTCTAGATTTATGAGGAGGTAAAATTCTAAGTAATACAATTTTTCCATATTTGTGATCCAGGGTCTTTTTTCCTCTGAAGATCTCATGAATCCCTAAAAAATCTTCTGAAATAGTGGATTTTGTCCTGTTTTCACATCCCCATTCCAAACCCCTTGGAAATTGGCCAAATTATCCCCTAGGAATTTTCATGTCTTCTTCCCTGAACCACTATTGAAATTCTATTAGAAACAGGGCCTATCTCAAGGAGTACCACCTTGTTATTCAAAAACCATTAATTTGTGATTTCTGGAAATATGGAGTTGGATTGGACCATGGTCCTAATGGAACTTTTGTGGTCTTCAACACTGTATACTTAATGATCCAAGTGGATATCAGCAGTCACCCACCTATTCCACTGGATCAAAGAATATTTTTCTACCTTGGTAGTTTTTTACATTTGTTTTCCATTCATAAACTTTCAGGGTCGTTTTGAGGCCCTAAACAACGTTTTTTGGACATTTAGAGGGCCATGAAGTGCCAACAAAATGCCTTGGACTTAGCCAAAAAATTGTACTTCTTGGCTGGACCTTTCCAATGGTATATAGAGTGCCCCAAAGGGATATCATGTGCAAAAGTTACGCCCTCGAGAAGTTTGTGTATCAACTACCCCCATCAAGGCCCACAAACCTTTTGGTGTTTCATCTTCTATGGTTAGGGTTTTAGATGTTTATGGTTTTCTCATTGATTTTTTATGCTAAAAAGGCCTTTCGAGCCTCATTGTGATCATATTTTGGTTAATTCACGTAGCCATCACATCTATTCTCAGAGATACACTACCACCATTCTAGCGAGTCCAGTTCGCTCTGTATTTTATAGTTATTGTACATTTCATTCATTAATAGAAATTGTGTATTATTGTATCTATGTGTTTCTCACAATATGTTTTTCCTTGTTATATCTCTTCCTTCATTTTGTTCTCAGCATAATCCAGATCACTTAACATCAAAATTTAAGCTGAAATTGATCTTGTATGCTCCTGTTATGGCCAAAAAAGGTTTTTTTTTAACTATACATGGTTCTCATTTCAATATCTAAAGAACATTGATGCACAATACTGGGCCATTTAGTTGACCAATGTAATATTTCAATCGACTAAGTAGTCAAGTCAATTGACCAATGTAATATGTCAGTTGACTGCAACAACAATTTGACTTGGTATTTGAGTTGACCAATGTAATATGTTAGTCAACTACAAAGAAAAGTCAACTTAGTAGTTGAGCAACTTGACCATCGGGTTGGGTTGATTAATTTAATATCTCATTCAACAACATGGAACATTCAACTAAGTATTTGATCCGGTCAACTGTCAAGGTAGGTTCGACCAATGTAATATGTCAGACAACTACAGAGACAAGTCAAGTAAGAAGTTGAGTCGGTTGATCGTCAGGTCACCTCAACCAATATAATATGTTAGTTGATCAATTTGAGCCTTCAACAAAATTAGTTTTGGAAGCGTTTAAAAATTCCACTCAAGAATCTCTAGTAAATTCAGTTACAACAACACAAGTACCATCAACAAATGGTTCAACAATACATTCTTGAGCACTTGTCTTGTGAATTTTGGCATTTTCACATTTTCAAAAGTTCCCATCTATCCAGGACACCATGAAAATATGAAATTCAGCCTTCCGGGTCAAATTTAACTTTATACTTCACAAATTGACACAATTAATCATCCTTTTAATAAGTCTAATGCAAATTCAAACTGAATTGCCTAGAAATTTGGAGATTTTTCCCAATTTCTTATAGATTTTCCATGGTTGATTCTATAGCTACAATAATTAAACCGAATTTGACACTATAATCATTGTATTAATGCAAGGAATCGTTATTTCAACGATTCTGAGTGACTATAGCTCGCAATTTTCTAATTTTTGGGGGGATTTTGCTTAATTTCCTCAATTTCACACAAGAAATTTTGTCAAATAAATTACAAGCATACTAGAATTTCACCTTTTCACTCAATCTTTATCCCATCCAGGTCTAGTGTTGAACACTTCTCTTTAATACCACTTTGTAATGCACCACACCACCCTGGTGACTATTGGGGTGGTTGGATGCATTACAAAGTTAACGACATCAGAGCTATGTGTGTTTATGGTTAATTATGTCAAATTTGTGGGAATTAGAGAAGGACAATTCCTAAGTACTTCACCATCCCAATAGTCATGGGATTGGTTGGGTGTGTTACAATGCCCCATTTAGAGCCTCTTGCATTGTAGAGCTACTGTAAGGAGTTGTAATGTCCTAGTGTAACTGGTATGAGCTAGCATAGTTGATCTTGGACCTGCCTATTGGATTGAAACAATGTATCCAACTCTTCATCAACCTATTGCATCTCCTGCAACTTTTCATCCTACACCACTAGGTCAATCATCTACTTGGCTTCCTGTTGTAATCTATTTATTATTTTATCTTGACTTTGGTCTATTGTAACCCAAATTTTATCTTTTTTTCGTGCAACAAGGTTTGTTGTAGGATCCAAACTTTGTATTAACTGAGCCAAATTTTCTTTCTCTATTAATTTCTTTGAATTCTGAATTTCTTTGAGTTTGTTCTTCCCCCACTTCATGTGATGAACTACCTAATGCATTTTTTTAGTGATAGTAGGGATAGGAGATTTGGATATAGATCAAGGAGGGTTGCATATTCTTCTTGGATGACCAACCACATCTTGGAAAATACACCTTGGACTTATTCCACCTACTCCTCAAGGGTGGCCTTTTCTTTCCTAAGGTTTCCATATTCTTCAAGCACATTTCCAAGCCATGTTTAGATATGACTATTCTCCACCTTTAGTTGTGTTGGGACTTTCTCTTCCTGCAACAACCTATAGCTGATTTCACTTCGTAAGATGAATTGTTGGTAGAACAGGTCTTGCATCAGTACCTGGATAATATCCAATGGTTGTAATGCATATTAATTATATTATGTTGTTCTATCCATCTTGGAAAGAGGGATGGTTATTGTTGCACTAGTGGTAGGTTAACTAGTTTCTTTTGTGTTGTGTTTCTCCTTACCACTTCCTAGATGGATGGTGGCACTTCATATCCAATTGGATACGTTAGTTTAAATAGAGAAGAAAATAAATCCCATATATTTAGTAGTCATCAATGTGAAATGTGTATATATTTTTTCATAACATTTAAAAAAAACCAAATATATCTCGAAAACCCAAAAAATAAACCAGAGCATGCAACCTTTAGTGTTGCTTTTCCACCAATGCGAAAAGAAGTGACACGTTAACTAATTTTGAATGATGGCATGGCATAACTCATATAACTTTCAAATTGACCCATATGACTTACCCAATACCCACTATAAGCATCATATCGATAGTTAACCTAGTGTGGGTGTTAAATACACATGGCTAGTGTTGATGACCCCGCATCTTGTGACACAACTTGACTTCAGCATTGTTACATGGAAATGCAATTGAAAAATAATTTATCTTGGTGCAACAAAAAATATTTTATGTGTATGCAAATGTACAAATTGACACAATTAAATGGGAAGTCCCCTCCCCACCTGACCACAAAGGTAGCGCATGTTATTTAGAAACATTTAAGGAAAGTACTAATGCAATTTTTTATAAGGATTATACAACTATATCCGATTGACTAAAATAAAACCACTTAACCACATGTTTAAGTTTAATTCATTAACTCAACCTAGACTACTGGCTCATTTGCAAGATTGAACCTTATTGACTTAACAAAACCTATACTATTGTACAAGTCCCCTATTTAAGGGAAATACAACCTAGTGTTGAGGATGGATGAATGGATTTAGGTGAGTGCCATTCACCCATCCATCCTAAAGTGTTCCATCCAATTGAGATAATATCACTACCCTTTTATCTCGAATGGATACATGGAATGAATTGACCCAACCAATGCATCTTTAGCTTATCAGGGTGTTTGTGATACTTACTATCATAGCGTAATACCAAATCACCCTTGTTGAAGCTCTTATGTCTGATATAAAAATAATGTCAAGTTTTCTACCATAACTTCTCAACCTCCTGGTGATACTATGCCAAAAATCAATCCTCCTCTAATTCCATGAGTTATTGAATTTGACCTTGTATTCAGTGTTCCTCTGTAATCCCATGTGGATTTCACGATGAATAAACTTGGAACCATGAATTTTTCATTCAAAATCATTTCCCTTCCAAAGACCATATTGAAGTGGGTATGCTCAATGAAATTCTTATCTATCATCTAATATTCCCAAAGTATTATAGCTATCCTCTCAATGTAATCATCTATGTTGATAGAATATACCTTTGTCAACACCTAGTCCAATTTATTGTTGAATGCTTCTAGAATCCCATTTTCCTATGGATGGTGAGGACTACTCATGTGGTGTTGCAACATGAACTCCTAAGTTAGGACCTGGATATTTCAGCTCATGAAGTGTGTACCTTGATCAATTGTTAAATTTCTAGGACACCTAAACCTAGAAATGATGTTCTTGAAGATAAATATAGTGGTCAAATGTGTGCTACAATCCTAGGTTGGTGATACCTCTACCCATTTGGTTAGTTATTCCATAGCAGCGATATGTATCAAGCACCTAAGTTCCTTGATAGTGTATTAATGGGCCCAACAAATTCAACTACCCATTTCTTGAATGGTTGTAGTGCAAGCATCAAATGTAGTGGCATCTCATCCCTTCTAAATGGTCTCCAAGTTCTCTGAAAACACAAAAAGACTAAGTGTATTCTTTTGTGTCTTTGAACACGGTTCACCACCACAATCCTACCCATAGTACCTTTTGAGTTTTGGATTTTCCACCATAGTGTCATGTTGCTACACCATCATCGATTTATCATAAAATTCCTAGTCTTTTGTGATCCATCATGCAACATTTGAGGATTCTCTCTACTCCTATATTTTACAATTGGTATACAATAAACTGATATTTGGTTTCTTGAATAACCAACTATTTCCTCTATGTTGTTGAGTATCCCTATGGTGTAACCCCCTTGGTGAGGAAAATGGATATATCTTCCATATAATTTGGTATTGCTTCAATCTTGAATCATTTTGCATCTAGAAGTTGGTGATCCAATCATCTTCTTCATTCTCATGTTGTTATTTTGGATCGATAATCTAGTCTATCATTCGTTCTTCCTAGATTCATTGTGACTTTGTTATCAAAATCATGTAATAATAGTAACCATCTACAGATCCTACCTTACATCATTGGCTTATTCACCAAATAATCAAGGGATAAGTGGTCTATAAAAAAATTGAAGTCCCCCCCAATAAATAGTCCCAAAAATTTTGTAGAAAGTATGTGAAATAAATCAATGTTTCACTTCACAAGATCTAATACCATGTGAAATTCACAGAGAACCTAGCTAAAGAAATTCACAAAAATCTTGCAAAAAGAACCAAAGAGAAAGAAGCAAGAATGAGAGAAAGAATTTAGAATGAATGTGTTAATTATATTACGTGAGTGAGTAATAAATACATGAATAATCCTTAATAATAGGTGAATGCACCATATATAGTTGCATGGATAAGAGAATGTGCCATAGTCAATGATCTAGAGTGATGTAGACACTCACTGAAAGAAATCAGAGTTATCTACCACCTAGTCTAAGTCAATTGTCAATTCAAACCTTGGTTAATTGAGTCACACTTGTGGAGGAGAGAGAAAATCATGCATGCACATGATATACACCCTCCTGGCCTCATGCATGATACATGCACCCTCCTGGCCTCATGCATGATACATGCACCCTCCTGGTGAGAAAATCAATTGCTACATGTATGAGTTGTCCTCCACTAGTTAATTGAAATTCAAATTGAAGAGGATAAGTGCCCCTATTTTTTAGGAGGTGCCCTATTTTTTAGGGAAAAAATCCTAGGAAATAGGAGGCCCTCAAAGTGACTAGAAAACTATATAAACAAGCATAAATAATCACTAGGTGATTGAGGTGAGTGTGTAATATCTCCAACAGAGTATACCCTTTCTAGTCCTTCTTGCTTAGTAGTGGTATAGTTCTGTGTGTCCTTCAACAACTTCTTGCTAGAAAAATATATAGGATGGTCCAACCTTCCTCCTCCAAGTTTCACCAATATGGCTACCAGTTGAAATTTACATGGAATTCAATACTCTAATAAGGGAAAACTAAAATGGGCACACTTACCAATTTTTCTTTCATAAGGTCAAAGGACTTTTGTCATTCTACAATCCATGTAAAATGATCAATATTTTAACAATTGTTCCATGGGGACTATAGTGGATGCATATATATTAATGAACCTTCTATATTACCTTGTGTAACTCGGGGTAGACCGCAATTTGTGAATATTTGTTGGAGCCTTCATATTGGTAATTGTTGTTATCTTGGTTGGATCTCCTAGTACTTCATCTCTACAAACAATATGACCCGTGAGTGTACCAAAAGGTGCATACAATATGCATTTATTCGAGTTAAAGGAGATATGAAATTGTCGACATATTTCAAACATCATTTGAAACATCAAAACATGGTCCTTCAACTAGTTGTACACTATCCAATTGTCGAAATATGCATCCAAGATTTTATATATGTATTCCATGGATGTTACAATCACTATCTTGGAAAATACTAATAGTGCATTATGTAGTCCAAATGGAATCACATTGTAGGTGTACAAACACCATTCTATAGCAAAGGTGGTCTTCTTCTTGTCCTCTTTATTTATCCTCACTTGATGGTACCCCGAGAATCCATTAGTGAAGGAGTAGTCATATTTCCCTGCTAGCTAGTCTAATACTTTGTAATTGAAAGGTGTGGAGAATGGATCATGAATTTCAGTATAATTCAACCCTCTAAAGAATACATATACTTTGATACCACCCCCATCCTTTTTTTCTTTAATAACCATAGGACTAATCTAGTCTAATAATCTTGGAATTTGGCTTCAGCTCTATCCTCATCTCTGTGAATTCCCCTTTTATCCCTTTCATTTCCATAAATCTCTATGGGAATATGTTAACATATTTTTTGAGCAATGTTGCAACCTAGGATACTATTAAATCATCCATCTAGTCCCCAATGGATGCCAATCTATGTCGGTCCTATATACCAATATTTAGCCACTTGATCTTTAAGGGTTCTCGATAAGTTTCACCTTGCGAATCATTTTCTATATCTTTTACTATCCCACCCCTTTAGTCTCCTGGAAGGAAAGGTGGTGTAACTTCTTCAAGCTATCCTCATCTTCTATTTATCCTATTATTTTGGAGCAACAAATAAAATCCCAATGCTCATCTACCAAAGAGTGAACTAGTTATTTTTATGATTACTTATGTTGACTCACCTTACAAACACATTATGAAGTCCTAACCCCTCTAGTATAAAACGAAAATGATTTAATAGATTTGAAAGATAAGGTGATGTTGAGGGACTTACCTACATAGGAGAATGTTGTATGGAACTCTTTCTTCAAATTCATCTAGGTTCAGGTTTATCTCATGGTTTCCTTATGCAAGTACCAAGTCGATGGGTCCCAATGTGTGAATGAAATTATGGAGCTAATGTTGTTCTGTGAAATTTTCTCTGGTCCATTTCTAGACACACCCATTCATGTGCATGAAAAAATATTGTCTTCCTTCATAAAATTTTGGGAATTATAATATAGGATCCTCTACCACTCCCAAATATCAATCATCTGGTACTTAGGCAGTGGATAAAATCAGTGTTGTAAGAAAAATCATAGTTTTTTCTAGTTGTCAAGATCATCTCTATGTGTTGTCTGCCACTTGGAGAGTGTGGACCTCAAAGTAACATTTAAATTTAGTACCCATTGCTCCACTACAATCAAATCTTCTATAAAGCCCTCTACGTTTCTTGTCCCATTGAATATAGGGGGGGCACACAACTAATCCCCTATGTAGTGGATTGATCTGATCATGGCATAAAAATGACTTGAGATCTCATGGTTGTGCTCTTTAATTCCTAGATATCTAAATCATAGAAGAATATACTCCTCCAAATAATCACTCCATATATAGTAGGATTGATTTAATAGTCCCCAATCCATATTGTCAAATTATAAAATTGATCCATTGCATTCCTATTCATTAGGTCATCTATTGGCTCTATGTATATCTCCCCCATATGAGGGTCAATGGGATATATGAATATGGTATTGTCTACATCAAATTAAATCTCCCCTTTTTTCATATTTATTATCACCTCACTATCACTAACCCACCTAAAACCCAATAATGTAGGATAGGTATCCATTTCATCAATTATTTTGATGACCTTGAAATTTTTTGTTGTCTAAACAATCCCCAAATTCACCTACATATCCTCTAGACAAAAAATAGGGTCTATATTGTACTGATTTTCCAGCCATAACTAAATAAGTGAATACATATTTGTGGTCTTCCCATCAATTCCCACAACCTCTTAGGAAGGGTGTTTATGTCAGATCTTATATCCAACATAACACCCTACACCTCATAGCCATGGATTTGGGAATCCATATTGAACTCTTGGATTCTTTGAGATTTATTTTTTCCATATATCCTTTGAAATCTTATTTTTGGAAAGGGAGTGTACATAGGGTCATCCTCCCCTCCCTCTGTCCTCTTGGTTAGTGTTGATCACAACTTCCTCACTAGTTGTTTTCCATCCAAGATCTTAATTAGGAATTGGAATAATTACTAAATCATTTATATTTTTTCAATATCCCCCTTAGTTTTAGGCTATGGTTCATGGTTGTGATTTGGCTTCAAATATTTATAAGGGTTCCCTACTATGAAAATACCAATGGAACTGATCTGGGATCTTTTCATCATGTGACTTATTACATAATTGCATTAAATGAGCATAAACAAAAGTACACCATAAAGACTTATTACATAATTGCATTAAATGAGCATAAACAAAAGTACACCATAAAGAAGGAAAATCCCAAAAGTAAAGAGACATAATCATGAAATATGAACACAAAGAACTTGATAATGGAGTTCATCCCTGGTGGACTACATCTCTAGGTCCTGCTCTCAAATGGGTACGTCTTTTTATTAACTCCACAAAAGAATTGAGCAAAATACATAAGTATACCTCATTATGGGGTTAAGCTATAGAAACTTTGCTCAGATCAGATAATAAACATCACCACTGTGTTTGTGGTGTCGAATTACCTAAAAATGACTGTCTACACGCCTCAATCTGAGTCTGACACTTTCAGGCCCAAGAGACACCCTTGCCTCAATTTTTGTGCCACGCCTCTACAATAAATGACTAGGAAAATCTTGAAATGCATTCCCTGTCTAGAAATTCATGCCAAAATCCATATGGGCTCACTCTTTCTTCTCCTCCTATCTTTGTACACTAGCAAACACCCCATTTTTATATAAAAATTTGGCGGTTGTGCAATAAAGAGTTAGTTTGGTGCAGTGGTTAATGGAGATATATTTAGGCGCTTAGTTGGGGAAGGTCCCGCGAGTGAATCTCGTGGACTCCCCTTTTAGCATGTGGTTGCAACTAGATTTGGCGTGCGTGTTAAATATGGAGGGAAGTTATAAACTGGCTAGAATGGCGGATAATATGGCAGGTATACCGTATATGGCATGTTTGAAATGTAGTCGTGTGGTTTAGCATATAACCAAGGGTTGGGCCAAAGGCCTAGCCCCTTTTCTTTTTCACCCACATAAAACATTAAACTTAAATAATATTCTTGTCATATTATAAACAAGAACTACATAGTGGTATGTTGGCTAGCGTGGAGTTGTAAGGCCTTTGAGCTAGGAGGTTAGGAGTTCGACTCTCGTCGGCTCCAATATTTTTTATTAAACTATACTGTAAGAGGCCAATGGAGGGTTTCCACATGGCAACCTCTCATTGGTTATCCTCTGCCATGTGTCATTGAGAGACTGGACACTTAATCTACCATGTGTACCTGTAACAATCTGCCACATATACCTGGAACCTTGTACCACATCTCCGTGTACGAAAGTCCCAAGTGTCACCCTTGTGGTGGTGACATGTGTCACTTTGAACTTTTGACTTTTTGACCAAGTTTGACCTGAACTTTGACCGCTTATATCTTTCACATACGATATATGTTTGACAAACCGTTTGTGTCATTAGAATCTTGTGATGCGCTCTTCGTGACCATGCAATTTTAACTAAGTTTTGGGAACTTTTATTTTTTTCCCTTTCTCTGTCTATTGAAGCCATTCTGAACATCTTGAGTTGTTATTATTCTTCTCTAGATCCTTTTTGGATCACACCTTCCCATTGAGATATTTTTGGAACACCAAAATCTTTCATCAATCAACTGGTAAGTGAGAGAAGATTCCCCTCACTTTGTCCTTCTCAATCCACTTTGCCTTGCTTGGATGTGTGCCCTTTAAGCCTACTCAAAGATAATCAACATCACCCCTACGTGAATTCCTCTTCCTTCTATCCATAATGATATCTTCCTGTAACTCATCCAAGTACTCAGGTGAAAACTCATCAACTGAAGGTATTGAAACTTCCTCATCCTGATCCATGACCATGGGAGGCTCAAAATGTTTCAAGTTCTCTATGTTCACAACTGAATAAATCTACATATAAGGTGGAAGATATAGATGAAAAGCATTAGTGTCTCTTTTCTCCAAGATAGTGAAGGGTCCATATCATATAGGCTTGATTTTATTTCCTTCACCCTTCAATCATTCCTTGTTGATGTGAATCCATACCCAATCTCCAACTTGGAACTGATGATCAACCATGTGCTTGTCATGCCGAGCTTTATACTATGCTTGACTCTTCTCCAATTACTCCCCAATTTTCTGGTGTATCTGCTAAATCCTCTAGATGAACTTGCAAGCTTTGTCCTATGTTCGTTCTTCATTCACATCGGCATCTCTCCCATACATCAAGTCCAAAGGAACCTTTGGTAGGTACCCAAAACATGTCTCAAAAGGTGAACTCTAAGTGGACGAATGTAAATCTCAGTTATAAGCATGATGTACATAGGGTATATGTTCATCCCATAACTTAGGATACTTGATGCAGTAGCCTCGAAGCAAAAGTACCATTGTTTTGTTTACCAAATTTGTTTGTCCATCGATCTGTGGATGAAAAGCAATGCTCCTCTTCAATTTTGTGTCCATCATTCTCGACAAGCTAGTCCAAAAATCTCCAAGGAATCAAGTATCTCGATCTAAGACAATGGATGTGGGTAACCCAAAGTGAACCCAAACATATTGAAAGAATATATTAGTAGTCTGCTTAACAATGATCTGCTTTCTACATGGCATCAAGATACACATATTTTTGAACCTATCCACTACGACATACAAATAGTCATGACCCCCTTTGGTCATTGGTAAACCCCCTACAAAATCCATGGAAATGATTTCCCATGGATGGGATGGAACATGAAGTGGTGAGTATAGCCCCAATTTTCTATTAGTGGGCTTACAAGTAGAACACATCACACACCCCTTTACATATTTAGTTACAATTTCTTTCATTTGAGGCAAATAACAAAACCTCTATAAATGAGCCATAGTTTTTCCTACCCCAAAATTCCCAGACACAAGAGAAGTTTGAGCTTCTCGTATTACATGGGCTTGTTCACTTATAGGAATACATAGCTTCCCAAGATGATAGAGTAAATTTCCATGCAAACAATAGTTCTCTACCTATGCACCATGGGTTAGCTTCTCGTATACTTCCTTAAAATCTTCATCAATGCAATATTTCTCTATATAGCTATCATGAGATAAAGAAGTATTCTTAAAAATAATAGAAGAAGCAATAGGAGGTCTAGAAAGCATATCAGCTACCTTGTTACTTGAACCCTTCTTGTACTTGATTACCAAATGAAATTGTTGTAGAAAACCCATCCATCTGTAATGTCAAGATTGTTGCAATTTGGTCTGTGCTTGGAGATACTGTAAGGGTTGGTAATCTGTATGTATAGTTGTTTCCTTCCATAACAAGTAGTGCTTTCATTTCTTTACGGTTTGAACTAATACATACAACTCTTTATCATATGTAGGATAGTTAAAAACAGCTTGGTTAAAAGTTTCATAGTGGTAACAGATAGGCTTACGATGTTGCATCAATATTTCACCCATGGAGTATCCACTAGCATCTATCTCGTTCTCGAATGGTTGTTGAATATTCAGCAATGTTAATATTGGTGTGGTATTAATATTCTCCTTCAAAGTGTTGAAAGATTTTTGTTCCTTTCCTTCCCACTGAAAAGTTTTCTTCACATTGATTAAGGCATGAAAAGGAGATGCTATAAAGGAGAAGTTGGGACTGAATCTCCTCCAATACTGGACTGCACCTAAGAATCTTAGGACTTTGGTTACACTTTTTGTCTTAGGCCATTTTACATTTACTTCAATTTTGGAAGGATCAATCTTCAACTATCCTCTTCCCACAATATGACCTAAGTATATGAGTGCAGCCTTGAAAATTTCACATTTAGACATTTTCACATACAACTTTTCCCTTTGCAAATTATCCAATACTTTTTCTACATGCCTTACATGTTCATCCCAAGTCCCACTAAAAATAAGAATTTTTTCTAAATATACAATCACAAATTCATCCAGGAAAGGCTTGAATACATCATTCATCACACGCATGAAAGTTGTCGGAGCATTACAATCATTACAAAGCCCAAACGGCATAACTAACCACTCAAACAATCATTGTTTGGTTTTAAAGGAATTCTTCCATGCATCATGTTCTACGACCCTGATTTGATGGTATCCATTATGCAAATCTAACTTAGTGAAATGAACAACATTCTTCAACTGATCAAGTAAATCATTTATACGAGGAAGAGGGCATCAATTTTTCATCGTGATTTTGTTTAAGGCCTGGTAATTGACACACATTCACCATGTGCCATCTTTCTTTGGCACCATCATGACCCAAGAACCACAAGGAGATGAATTGGGCCTGATGACCCCTCGATCCAATAAGCCTTGTTCCTACTTCTTGATATTTTTCATCTCCACAACTGACATCCTATACATGCCCACATTAGGAAGAGGAGAATCATGTTGAATATGTATCTCATGTTGGATTTCCCTCTTAGGAGGTAATCCATCTAGTTCCTAAAAAATATCATCATACCTAGAAACAATATCAATTAATTCTTGTTTATGAGATGGATCACATCCTTGAAAAGTGTCAGATGTCCCGACATATTTCTCTCATACGACCATGAGTAAATATCTCTTATTAGTGGTTATGAGTCCTTTCATTTTCCCTGCACTAACAAGTGTCATGTTTACCCTAATGATGTGAGCTCTAACAATATATTCCACACCCCCTTTAGTAAGGTGGTATTTGTTCTCATGACGAAAGAAGACTGATTTTCTATCATAAATATACGGACTTCCCAACACTATTCCACATATATCAAGTGGTACAACATCCAAATCCACTTCGTCAATCGACTTTCAAGCAATAGAAAATCTAATCCTACATTGTTTGGTGACATTAAGTTTTGCTTGATCACATACCCAACCAAGAGGATAAGGATTTGGATGTGGTTTTTTTACAAGACCCATCTTCTTGACAAGTGATTCAGATATTAAGTTTAATTGGGAACCCGGATCAAATAATGTATCTATATTAGTATGTTTAGATACAACTCGTATATGAAATAACTCATTCCTCTTTCATTCATCAATATGAGATTCATCATTGGAACTTGAACTAGCATGAAGAGAATCTTTACCTTGTACTCCAACTGATGTGATCTTTTCTTCATCTCCTGAATCGGAACCAAGATCTTGTTGCATTGTAGCAATGGTCTTTGTCTTCTCCTTTCCACTGAACTGTTTCGGTTTCTTTTCTAGATGTAGTTTCCAACAGTGTTCTTCACATGACCTCCCTTCTTGTAATGAGTGCAAGGTGGTTTTCCTCCTTCTCTCATCACTGTAGTGATCTTCTTGTCCTTCCTTTTAAACTTCTTGAAAGTCTTTTGTGGGAAATTGGAAGGTTTCTTCGTGGGATCTTCTTGAACATGTTTCCCCTTGTTCTCAAGGTGAGTGGTTTGCACAAAAACTTTGTCAAGACTAGTGGGGTTAAACAAGAGAAAAGTATGACGAATATAATTGTGAAGTGCGCCAATATACTTCATTAAAGTTTCATAATAATCCAAAGGAATGTTCAATGCTAGATCTTTCTTCCTAAACTCTTATGTGAAATTTTGTACAGTCTGACCTTTAACTCGCCCTAAAGTTTTCCATTCCATCATCGATTTATGTAAATACCCTAATGGATAGAACCGCTTCCTTATCTCTGTTTTAAATTTTGACCATGAGGAGAGAATATCACCACACTTACTCTTGTCATGAAGCTTGATCTCCCACCATATGAGAGTGGTGCCTTCCAGCCAAAGAGAAGCTAGTTGCACTTTAACTTCCTCTTCATCAATATGTTGAACACGGCACTACACTTCGACATGTCAGATCCAATTATCTAGTTTTTCAAGATTAACATCTAAGCTAAACATAGGTAAAGAAAACTTTACATCAAGATTTAATAATGGTTTCTTAAAAGAGGCTTTATGGATAGAATGTTGAGAGTGATGAGAATGATCAGAGGAAGAAGAAATAGAACTTGATGGAGAAGATGGAGGCTCAGGAGGATCTCCTCCAACCCCTTGATTTATCGAAGCATCATCATTGCATGTGCTTCATTTTTCTTCCCTTTCTTCTTCATCCTCTTTTCGTAATCTCCATACATTCATTCGACCATTTCTGACATGCGATAAAATACCATGTGAAATTTTTTCTCTTGTTCATCACTCTTGTCCTCTTCTGCCATCTTCTTCCTTCGGGATGCACAACCAACTTCGAGATTGAAAGTATTAAGAGTTCCTTCACCCTGCTTATGCTTGGCTCTAGTAAGCATTCATACTCAACAATTCAATTCAAAGATGATTGCTCTGATACCAACATGATCTAAGATCTTTTTTTCATGTGACTTATTACAAAATTGCATTAGATGAGCATAAACAAAAGTACACCATAAAGAAGGAAAATCTCAAAAGGAAAGAGGCATAATCATGCAATATGAACACAAAGAACTTCATAACAGAGTTTGTCCCTGGTGTACTATGTCTTTGGGTCCTTCTCTCAAATGGGTAGGTATGTTTATTAACTCCACAAAAGCATTGGGCAAAATACATAAGTATACCTCATTCTGGAGTTAAGCTACAGAATATTTGCTCAGATCTAAAAATAAACATCACCATTGCGCTCATGGCATCAAATTACCTAAAAATGACTGTATCCATGCCTCAATCTGAGTCTGACACTTTCAGGCCCAAGAGACACCCCTACCTCGATTTTTGTGCCATGCCTTTGCAATAAATGACTGGGAAAATATCAAAATGTGTTCCATGTATCGAAATTCATGCCAAAATCCGTACAGGTGTGCTCTTGGTTCTCCTCCCATCTTCGTACACTAGAAAACACCCCTTTTTATATAAAAATTTGGCAGTTATGCAATAAAGAGTTAGTTTGGATCAGTGGTTAATGGAGCTATATTTAGGTGCTTAGTTGGCAGAGGTCCCTGGATCGAATCCTATGGACTCCCCTTTTAGCATGTGGTTGCAACTAGATTTGGTGTGTGCACTAAATATGGCGAGAAGTTACTAACGGGCTAGAATGGCGGGTATGCCATATATGGCGTTTTTGAAACATGGTCACGTGGTTTAGCATATAACCAAAGGTTGGCCCAAAGGCCTAGCCCCTTTCTTTTTCCACCCACATAAAACATTAAACTTAAATAATATTCTTGTCATATTATAAACAAGAACTAAATAGTGGTATGTTGGCTAGCACGTAGTTGTAAGGCCTTTGGGCTAGGAGGTTAGGAGTTTGACTCCCGTCATCTCCAATATTTTTTAATAAATTGTACTTTAAGGGGCCAATGGGGGGTTTCCATGTGGCAACCTCTCATTGGTTGTCCTATGCCACATGTCATCTGAAGCCTGGACACTTAATCTACCATGTGTACCTGTAAGTATGTGCCACGTATACCTGGAACCTTGTACCACATCTTTCTGTATGGATGTTCCATGCGTCACCCTTGCAGTGGTGACATGTGTCACCTTGACCTTTTGAATTTTTGACCAAGTTTCACCTGAAATTTGACCGCTTATATATTTTGCATACAAACTATGTTTGACAAACCATTTGTGTCATTAGAAATCTTGCGACATTCTCTTCACGACCATGTCATTTTAACTAAGTTTTGGGAACTTTAAATTTTTTCCCTTCTCTATTTGTCGAAGCCATTATGAGCATTCTGAGTTGTTCTTAGCCTTCTCTGGATCCTTTTTGGATCAGGAACCTTGGCCATGGGTGGTGGTTACTTCTTGTAAGACTTCAAATTCCTCTCTGTAATATAACCTTTTTATTTTCTTCGTCGAACTCGAGGCTTGATGGGGGTTCTTTCCTTATGAGGGTTGCTCAAGTTGAGGCTCATAGAATCGTGTACAGGTTCCATCTTGGGTCACTACATTCATTATGGGATCCCCAATATCTAAATATTTTTTTGGTTATGATCTTAGAAAACTTTCATTCACCTATATTACTCTAGTTTCTCACTTGGCTATCAAATTAGGGAAATCTTCAATCACATGGTTTGTAGCTCTATAGTCGCCACACCTCACTCTCATCGATTGTGTGAAATCTTGATATATATTCTTGATTTCATCACAATTGTAGCATTGAATGGGACCTATGAGTCCCTCATATCTTCCACCTCTATATCCTCTGCCATAACCTCCTATGTAGCCTCCTCGGCCTCCTCCTTCAGTTGATCCAGAATAGGTCTCTTTTACTTTGAAAGAGCTCTTCTCATACCTCTCTACTAGTGCTTGGAGTGTGCAATAGTTCTATGTGGAATGGAAGCTCATATTACAGATTCATAGATAAGGGTTATTAGGGGAAACGTATACTTTTGCAACATCTAGCACTATGTATAATACTCTAAGTATATTACTCTAAAGTATACTTTTTCCCTAATAACCTATGTATAGTACTCTGTGTATATTATGTGTATGTATAATACTCTAGGTGACTAATCTGGTTTGAAAAATCATACATATAATCTATAGGTGAATATTTAATAAAAAATCATATAATTTACTATTAAAACTTGTAAATTTTTGGTGAATATTATCAATTTAATCATGTCTATGTAAAAAATAAGCAATTTTTTAACCAAATTGGTGAACAGTTTTTCTAGAAAATGACCAAAAAATAGCTAATTGTTGAAATTTCGCCCCTAAAAACTATTTTGGTGTGGGGTATGGTCATATATTATGAAAATTCCATAATATTTTCCAACCATGTTACCAACGAATCGAGTCAGTGGTGGTTTCAGGTTGGGTGTTTCTACCCCAACTTTTAGAGAGGGGCAGTCATTCACCAGGTGGCCTTCTATATTGCATATAATGCACTAAAATTGTTCCCTCCTGGTCTTGGCATGGTTCATTTCTTGAATTTTTCTATAAGAGATAACAATTGTGATTGGAACTGGACAAGCTCAATTGTTGCACTAGTTGAAGGAATTTTGTAACACCCCAAGTTTTGAACCCCCATTTTAAATAATGTATTGTTACAATGATGAGAGGCCAAAGTGCCCAAGACATGTAACATTTTTATCATTATTAATAACAAATGCATGGCTAGCTACTAGATGGACAAGGACTAGAGTTATGGGGGGCTATGATTCCACAAGAGAGGGGGCTTGAGGGGATAAGTGTTTATTCCTATTCTAAATTACCCCTTTTTGTCTAAGGGAGGGGATCGTCTATGTGAGATTCTTGGGAAAGGCCAGGAGGTTCTTGATTTCCCCACGAAGTTACTTAAACCTGTCTCTGGTCTGATGGGGGGGTTGGTCGTTGGCTCGTTCGCTCCTTCACTTTTGTATTCGCACCATTCTATCCCTCACGCACTTTCATGCATGCACCTCCATGCACCCACTTACCCATTCATTGATCCATCTGTCATCTGCATCTTGGCTTGGGAAAGGGAGCCAAACTGCCAAAGAATTAGACACGGGATAGTTGGCTGTAGTGGTCACTAGTGTGATCTAGCCCTGACTTGAGGCCCACATGTATGAGATGCGTTGTTCTGTGTCCAACATTTCTCATAGATACAAGTCCTCAGAGTTCCAGCATTGAGATTCTAGACCAGTTGCGCTAGAGACCAAATAAGGAGAAGGATTGCGTGATAGAGAAGGGTGGAGGTTCATTCTCTCGGGTGGTGCAAGATGGGTAGAAGAGAGTTGGGTACTTGGATTACAGTGAGAGCTAGGAAGCCTGTGAGAGCTTGGGTGTTGACTGGTATGGGAAGCCAAGTAACACTCTGGAACCGTCCTTATGGATTCATATTCCTGGCTCAGGGGTAACGATGTTGTTGAGATTTGGAACTGTAGTGTCTGTGGTTGGGTGGAATGTCCTTGGTCTGCAAATAGTTGGTACCATATTTCATAAATATAAGTGCTCTTTGTTATGGTATCATTTACATGTATATGATTGTATTTTCGTTGTGTATATTTAATTATCGTTTAATTGAATCTTTAGACTATGTATGCTTGTTGGATATTGTTGTGCATGTCATTAAAATCTTTTCTTTTATGCATCCTTAAATTTCAAAACGTATCTGTAAGAGAAAGAAGTCCAAGGGTGGGCTTGAAGGTAGCTTACCCTAGCCTATGGGTGGCTAGGTATGTTATAGTTTGGTATATGATCTTCTAGTTGAAACATCGAGCTGGTATGGGTCGGGTCTATTGGTCAGAGTCTCGGGGTGAAGATCGAATTATGACCGTAGAGTTGAAAATATCAAGAGGAATGGCATTGTAGAATCTACGCGGGAGATACAACACCAAAGACTCATGTAAGGGGTTCAAAGGATTGTGACCGTCCCCTTCGAATTCAAGAGTGATCACCAAAGTAGGATCAGGAGAGATCTGGTATCATTGGATCGGAGAATAGGCAAATAGGGTTCGTCTGATGAAAAGGAAGCAAGGGTTAAGGTCACAACCCTCGGATCCCATTGGAGAGTGAGATCAATGAACAGGAGGCATTGTGGGGAACCAAGTTGCACAGGAGATAATTTCACAAGGCAGTCCCACAATCCAAACCACAGTTTCCCCAAGGGGTTACGTGTTAGCATCAAGAGAATTATCAGGCAAAAAGTAGGTTACCCCAAACCTCTGATACATACCCCCGCAAATAAAAAGGCATGCAATGATGCGATAGGTTAGGGCTTGAACATCGAAACTCTGAAGCACTGAAGTAGCTGGGGATCATCAATCCATAGGAGGACACACATCAACTGATCGTGTGCTCTGGATGAAAGCACTTCGGGAAAGAGAGAGTGAGGAGAAGTTGAGAGTTGAAACTCCCGAAGCCTGGAGAGTCAAAGACCCGAAGTAAACATAGAATGTCAGATCATCCAAAGTAGATCCTAATTGTCGATCACCAAGAGGTTATGTGTAAGCAGATTAGTAACTCTGGAGGAATCTGTTCAAGGGGTTTTCAGTTGAGATTTGAGACTCCCGAAGGCCGGAGAGTCGGAGAGATGAAGTAAATCTCAACCATACGATCATCTGAGAGGATCTCATCCATTGATCTACCAAGATCCACACGTCACCAGATCTAAGGCTTCGGATAAAATCCAGTGGGGCCAGATAAGTTTTGAATTTGAGATTTTTGAAGTCTCGAAGCTCGAAGAGTCGAAGTGCTCAGGAACGATAACGTCACCTGGAGGTGATGTGGACCCTGGAATTTTCGAAGTGACATGGATTGAGATGTCACCTGGGATGAAGTGGACACATGGAATATGTGCCATGTGTCAGTAAGTTTTGAGCATTTGGAGTATTGAAAAGTCAGTTAGAACGTGACACATGTCACCTACCTGATTGGGCCACATGTTCGCTTCCAGTATTTCTCCACGTAGCGACAGATCGTGCAGTTCAAAGACTGATCACTCCATAGGGTAAATATGCGACAGGTAGTGTTGGGTCGAAAACTCCTGAAGTCTTGAAGGTTAGAGTACGTATCGACTGTTGATTCCAGAAGACACATGTCGAAGGATCGTCAACTTCAGATAAAATCACTTTGGGATAAAGTGCAGGAGGAAGGTTTGAAACTTCTGAATCTCAAAGAGCCAAGGTGATTCACATCCACTGATCTGTGGGAGGACACCCATCGGAATATCATGAACTCTGGGTAAAAGTGTTTCGGGAGGAGGAAAGCGAGGAAAGTTGAGACTCTCAAAGCACAGAGTCCTGAAGTGGATCTTGATCATTGATTGTAAAAGAGGACGAGGACCATTGATCTGGTCTTGGCTGAAAGTTCTAAAGTCCCGAAGCTCTGGAAAAGCACTTTTTCATCTAAGCGCATGGTCATGGCCATGGTCATATGCATAATTGGGAGCTGAGGAAAGGAGGGCTAAGGGCCGAATTGGTTCTCTTCGAGACGGAAAGGTGCTAAGGAAGGATTTAGAAGTGGTTTCTAGTCGTGCTCACCTGGGAAGGTGGTTTGAAGGAAGCGCTTGTGCAGGATGAGTTTTGTGTCGGCCAAGGATAACAAGACACTTCTTTTTTCAGAGAATGGGGATATCATCTCCATGAACAAAAAAAAAAATAAGAAAGAGACCTATAGCATGGTTTGGAAATTTTGTTTATCATATGCATAATTCTAACAAAATGGTCACTGACACATTTTGCAGAATTAAGGGGCTTAAGCAAATCCTCTCAGGATGCATATTGAGGAAATGGAATAATGTGAGGGAGCCTCCAATCATGATAAGGAGGCCAAAGGCCAGAATACCAGAGTTGGTAATGCAAAGACAGATTCCAATGGACGCAAGGGAAAAGGAGAGCAGGAAACGCTACTAGAAATGGTAAGAAGACTGAAGATGGAAGTGCAGAGCTACAAAGAAGACAATGAGAGATTGATGAGAGAGAAAAGTCAGATAAATGATCGAGTGTTGTAGAGATTAAATTAGCTGCAGAGACAAATGAAGAAGGGATCAAACTCAATACAAGAGGAAGAAGGCAGGTGCCATGAAAGAAGGTATGATCATGGAAGAGATGGTTATTCCAGAGGTGCTATCAGAGCTCATGGACAACACTCACCTCCTTACTCAGAAAGAATTTTTTATGCATCGGAAGATCCCGTAAGCAGTCCAGAGGTGTCTCCTATCAGACACCAAAGAAGGAAACAAGAGATAGATAGTTTTCAAGGAGAGATTAGGAAGCTCAAGCCACCTTCCTTCGATGGTGAAAGAGAAAGAGAAGATGATGTCGAAGCATGGTTGCTTGGGCTCAGGAGATATTTTCAGTTGCATAACTATTCATAGAACCTGGAAGCCAGGATTTCCACCTACCATTTACACATGAATGATGCAATGTGGTGGGACCAACTGAAGCAAGTGGAACATGTTAATGAAATTAGGATCACTTGGAAGCAGTTCAAGAAGTACTTCCAGAAGGAGTACCTCTCAGAGCATTTCTATGACAAGAAAATGCAGAAGTTCTTTGAACTTAGTTTGGGAAGCATGACTATGGCAGAGTACAAGAAGAATTTAATGGGATTTTTAAAGTATGTCAGGTTCATTGGTGATGAGAAAGTGAAAATACAGAGATTTCTAAGTGGACTGCCAACCTTTTATAAGGAAAATATCAAATATTATGAACCCAGGACCTTGACTGAAGCTATCAGGAAGGATAAATACCTATATGAGCAAGGCCAAGGAAGAGAATCCCTGCATAAATCTTGGAAGGACAAGAAGAATGTGAAGTCCGATCAGAGGAGGAAAGGATTCAAACCTCCCTTCAATAGGAATGATCCTAATAGAAATCTTCAAGATCGGTATGCTAAGGGGGATTTCAAGAAAGAAGATTCCTTGGGAAAAAGGGGAAGACCACCAATCCAATGTTGGGGATACAAGGAAGATCACATGTACAAGGATTTCCCACACAAAAAGGACAGAGTGAAGATTGTGCACAACATCCAAGAGGCTACAACAATCGAAGATATGCGAAGAATCTATGCAGTTGTAGATGATCAACAAGCAGAGTACCATTCCAATATGATCGAGGTGGAAGGTAAGATCATAATTCAACCTGTTTCTATTTTGATTGATTCGGGAGCAATTCATTGCTACATTGATCCTAAGATAGTGGATAGATTAAATTTGGATAAAAGTAAACTTGGAAAAGAAAGTTTGGTTCAGTTAGCCACTGGGACCAAAAGAAGAATCCATGATATGATCAGAAGTTGTTCCATAAGTCTTAATGGCATGAATACTAGTATTGATCTAAATATCATACCATTGGGGTCTTATGATATTCTGATTGGGATGGATTGGTTGGACAAGCAACATGTTGTCCTATATTTTCATAACAAGACATTTACATGTCTTGATGGAAATGGAAAACAGAGCATTGTGAAAGGAATTCCAAGACCCATCTCTATAAGGGAGATTTTAGTCTTACAGCTAAAAAGATGTTTTAGGAAGGGATGTCAATTGTATGAGGCTCATGTGGAAGAGATAGATAATACATAGGGGCCAAGCCTCGAAGATTTCTTGGTACTACAAGAATTTGAAGATGTATTCCAAGAAATACTTGGATTGCCACCAAGAAGGGAGATAGATTTGTCAATTGATTTAGTTCCATTAGCTGCCCCGGTGTCAAAAACACCTTACAGAATGAGCACACCATAGTTAAAATAATTACAAATGCAGTTGGAGGAATTTTTGAAGAAAGGGTACATACGTCCAAGTGTTTCACCTTGGGGAGCGCCAGTACTTTTTGTCCAAAAAAAAGGGTGGAACCTTGAGGTTGTGTATTGACTTCCGACAGTAGAATAAGTACACTATAAATAACAAGTATCCTTTACCCCGAATTGATGACCTCTTTGATCAACTAAGAGGAGCAAAGATATTCTCAAATATTGACTTGAGGGCATGATACCATCAGGTAAGAATCAAGGAAGAATATATTCATAAGATAGCCTTTAGGACCAGGTATGGGCATTATGAATTTGTAGTGGTGCCATTTGGACTGACCAATGCACCATTTGTCTTCATGTGCTTAATGAATGGCATATTCAGGAATTATTTGGATAAGTTTTTCATAGTATTCCTAGATGACATACTTATCTATTCTAAGTTTGAAGAGGACCATGAACATCGCTTATGACTGGTATTGCAAGTACTGAGAGAACATCAATTATATGCCAAGTTGAGTGAGTGTTCTTTTTATCAAAATTAGATCCATTACTTGGGACACATTATTTCAGATCAGGGCATAGCAGTAGATCCAGAGAAGATCGAACCATTAGAGGATGGCCAACACCCAGAAATGTGTCAAATGTCAGATATTTTATGGGATTAGCTGGCTACTACGGAAGGTTAATAGTAGGGTTTGCCAACATTGCTCATCCCACCACTTCTTTGCAAAATAAGGGAACTAAATTTGAATGGGCACTCAAGTGTGAAAAGAAATTTTAATATTAGATATTATTTTCGGGATTAACTGTGTAGTGTAAGTCATTAATATATGACCCATATTCATGAATATTAGTCGCAACTGACCAATAATTCTCATGATTTGAATAGTCCACTTAGCACTCATTGCATCGGGTGATGCTCACA